>CM053573.1:103125108-103207170 GCA_028646485.1 Cryptoprocta ferox | reverse complement strand
GGCACAAAAACAGACACATAGACCAATGGAATAGAATAGAGAATCCAGAACTGGACCCACAAATGTATGGCCAATTAATCTTTGACAAAGGAGGAAAGATATCTAATGGAAAAAAAGACAGCCTCTTTAAAAGATGTGCTGGGAGAACTGGACAGCAACATGCAGAAGAAAGAAACTAGACCACTTTCTTACACCATACACAAAAATAAACTCAAAATGGATGAAGGACCTGAATGTGAAACAGGAAACCATCAAAACCCTAGAGGAGAAAGTGGGAAACAACCTCCTTGACCTCAGCTGCAACAATTTCTTACTCCTGACACATCTCCAAAAATAAGGAAATCAATAGTAAAAATGAACTATTGGGACCTCATCAAGATAAAAACTTCTGCATGGCAAAGGAAACAATCAATAAAACTAATAGGCAACCGACGGAATGGGAAAAGATAGCTGCAAATGATGTGTTGGATAAAGGGCTAGTATCCAAAATCTATAAGCAACTCACCAAACTCCACACTCAAAAAACAGTCCAATGAAGAAATGGGCAGAAGATATGAACAGACACTTCTCTAAAGAGGGCATCCAGATGGCTAACGGACACATGAAATGATGCTCAGCATCACTCATCATCAGGGAAATACAAATCAAAATCACACTGAGATACCACCTCACGCCAGTCAGAGTGGCTAAAATAAACAAATCAGGAGACTATAGATGCTGGCTAGAATGTGGAGAAATGGGCACCCTCTTACACTGTTGGTGGCAATGTAAACCGGTGCAGTTGCTCTGGAAAACAGTGTGGCGGTTTCTCAAAAAATTAACAACAGAACTCCCCTATGACCCAGCAATAGCACTGCTAGGAATTTACCCAAGGGATACAGGAGTGCTGATGTATAGGGGCACATGTACCCTGATATTCATAGCAGCACTTTCAACAATAGCCAAATCATGGAAAGAGCCTAAATGTCCATCAACTGATGAATGGATCAAGAAGATGTGGTTTATATGTACAATGAAATACTACATGGCAATGAGAAAGAATGAAATCTGGCCATTTGTAGCAATGTGGATGGAACTTGAGGGTGTTATGCTAAATGAAATAAGTCAGGCAGAGAAAGAAAGATACCATATGTTTTCACTCACAAGTGGAACATGAGAAACTTAACAGAGGACCATAGGGGAGGGGAAGGGGAAAAAAACAGTTAAGGAGAGGGAGGGAGGCAAACCATAAGAGACTTTTAAATATTGAGTTGATGGGAGGGAAAGGGGGGTGATGGGCATAGAAAAGGGCACTCGTGGGGATGAGCCCTAGGTGTTATATGGAAACCAACTTGACAATAAACTATAAAAAAAAAAAGAAGTAGAGGCATTCATTATACATATTTATCACCATGTCAAGTGCTAATTAGCATATTAAAAACTCTAAGATGTCCTGTGATGGAGAAATCTATTTCTTCTTTAATCCACATTTTCCCAAAATTATTTGAGCCTGGAATCATTTTTCCCAGTTTTTCTTTTAGATTCTACAGAACGCAGTTTGCAGAATTCTCCCTTGGGGATACATTGATTACATTTTGGCAGGTTGTGGGTAGCTGTGTCCATCACCGAGGGCAGACATTGTGGGCTCACCTTCCCAGCACTTTCCACCTCCTGCTTCTGCCACAGAAACTGGCAAAACTACATACTCAATCTCCCAGCCCTTCCCCTTGCATCTAGGAATGGCCATGTGACACAGTTGGGCCAATGAGAGGCAAGAGAAAAGTGTGCTCCAGAATTTAGGCGAAGTTACTGTTTATTCTTTTTTTTTTTTCCTCATAAAAGCAATTCTTCCTTTTCATCCTCCTTGGACATGCATGCTTATGTCTGGGGCTTTAGAAGCAATTTCGTGACATTATTTAGTCTCTGAACCCAAGTCAGAGGCCCGCTTCCTTCCGATTACAGCACTAGGAAAAGGTTCTTTTGTTACTTGCAACCAAAATATACAGGTGGGGACTAATAACACCTTTTCTTTGTGGTTTTTAGTTTATTTAAAAATAACATTTCACTAGATGGATTTCTCTCTTTGACGGAAAAAATCTTTAAACACACGTGGTTCATGGCTAGTCCACTCTCGCTGTGGGAAAATTATCTGGAGGACCCTGCAATCTGTTTTTTACACCACCTTCTTAGGGAGTTTTCCTCTTGTGTTTGGCATAGGATGGTCTATAGTTTCCTTCACGTTCCTCTCATCAAAATGTTATTTTTATTTAAAACAATGATTATCCACATGTGATCGGCTCATTCTTGGTTTTCCACAGAGGTCTTTAAATTTTGTATCTTAGGTGATACAGTCTTCTGGTGTGTAAAACAAAACAGTATGAAAAGGAATACAGCCTTCTGCCTCATTGGTAAAACCTATGTTAAAAACAATTGTCAGGGGCACCTGGCTGGCTCAGTTGGTGGAGCCTGCGACTCTTGATCTCAGAGTCAGGAGTTCAGGCCCCACATTGGGTGTAGAGATCACTAAAGGAAAGACAAACTTAAAAACTAACTATTGGCAGATATTTTTCTTTCAAATAAAATTATTACCCGCATGGTGATTGCAAAAATAAGTGCCCACTTGTCCTTGAATCCAACCTGCTTCCCTCATCCTCAACTATTTTATTAATTTACTTATAACAAAGATTTTTCATTCAAATACAAAATATTAATGAATATGTACTCTCCTCCTGCCCTTTCTTCACAAAATTTAGCCTTACAGGTTGCTCTAGGCCTTTCTTCTCTTGTGAAACCGTGTATCTTGGAGGCTTTCCATATCCGTGTGTGAATGGCGTCCACATGTTTACAGTGGCAAAGTATTCCATTGTTTGAATGTACATGAGATATTTAGCTAATCCTCCTTTGTTGGACATTTGAACTATTTCCATAAACAAAGCTGAAACAGAAAACCCTCAGACACACATCATCAGGCACAAGGGAAGAGATACTGTAGGAGAAATACCCAGAAGTGGGCATGCCCAAAGGGTAGATCCAGCTGTAGCTTTGATTGTTAGTGTCGCATTGCTCTCCACAGGCATGGTACCAATTTACATTCCCACTAGCAACAGATGAATGTGACCGAGGACAAAGTTAGATCCTACCAATCTAAACTTTTTTATCCTGAGGAATTTTGAACATCTCTTCATAAGTTTTAGAGATCATTTACATTTCTTTTTTCTGTATCTCTTCCTATGCCTTGACAATTTTTAAAAAGTATACACACTTTGTCATTTAAAGGAGCTCTCTTTATATTAGGGATATTAATTCTAATTTGTAATATGACCTGAAGATCTTTTTCCCAGGTTACTGTTTGTCTTTTAACATATTTCTGGTCGCACTTTTATAGCCATGCAGAATTTTGGGTTTTTACCTAATCTTTTATGACATCTGAAATTTGAGTCCTTGAAAGACCTTCCTTACTCAAATCATATAAAGAAATCTATCCATGTATTCTTTTAGTAATTGTATGGTTTTATTTTTTTTAACATTTAAATATTTGATCCATTTGGAATTTATACCAGTGTATAGTGTGAGGTAGAGATCTAACTTTTTCTTCAGTTATTTACCAAGTTGTACCAATAGCAGTTACTAGTAAGTTCATTTTTTTAAGGATCTTTAAATATGAATTTTAGGGGCACCTGGGTGGTTTAGTTAGTTGAGCCTCGGACACTTGATTTTGGCTCAGGTCATGATCTTACAGTTTATGAGATCGAGCCCTGCGTGGGTCTCTGCACTGATGGTGGGGAACCTGCTTGGGATTCTCTCTCTCCCTCTCTCTTCTCCTTCCCTGCTCTCTCTCATGCATGCTCTCTCTCTTTCTCAAATGAACTTAAAATAAATAAATAAATAAATATGAATTTTAGATATCTGGCTAAATGTAATGGTTTCATTATTTTCTAAGCTAAAATTCATAAAAGAAAGAGGTTAGGAAATTACCCCTAGTTTGTGCACAATATACCTGAAGATGAAAGTGAAAATTTAGTTTTTGAGATTCTTTGAATCCATAGTAACTAGATTGAATGGATATAGAAAGTTATATAAGGAAAATGTTAGGTTATGTTAGGGAAATACTGCTATAGTTTTTTATTATTTTCCTTTTACAAATTATGAGCAAATGATTAGCAAAATTATACCTGAGACTCAAAGGAGAAGAGCCATTTTTATGGTAAGTCAATGAACAACCTAAAATGGAATTGGATACGATTCTGTCTCAGTGACATTTCCAGGCCCCACTATGGAAATGCTGAATCAAAATGTCTAGAGCTGGCGGAGGGGGGGGGGGAGTGTGTGCAAAAATCTTGAGCTGGAACAAGGGGATCTATATTTATAACAAGTTCTCAGATGATTGTAAAGGAGGCGCTCCCACACAAGTTAGCGAAATCCCATCTAGGAAACTTCGACTTCTAGCCTGAAAAATAAAGGGCAGAAGCCAAGTTCAGAACCACAGAACTAGAAAAAAATGTGAAGGAATGAATGGACCCAGCCCATTGTCTTCATTCTAATTAAAGGACACGCATGTGCTTCCTCTCCCCAAATGTCTCAGTAATTCACAAATGCCATCAGAAGCTCAATTTCAAAGTCATCACCCCAACAACCAAGAATTCTTGTCTTTCCACAAATGATCTGTCTGGCTTTAGTTTGGATCACTTTCTTTTTGTTAAATGCTACTCCAAGAAAAGAGAAAGGAATGAATATTCCTTGAGCTTTGAATGTATGCCAGGCACTTCATAAACCTTAATGTTTTCACTTGGTTTCCCACAAACCTTGTGAAGTGGATATTATGGATCTAATGTTTACAGTTAAGAAAATTGAGGCTTGGAGAGATTGTATAACTAGTTTAAGGGTACTGAGTAAGTGTATTCAGGAGCTGTTTTGTGAAATCTTTCTATAGAGAAGAAAATGATTGATCAGCATCTCTTTCTATGACCCTCAGACAAAAGCCCATGATGGATTGAAGATACAGTAACCAAGAAAATTTTAATCTTTACATATTTAATTTGCATTCCTTAGATATAATTTTGGACCTGAGAACCCTATTTTAAAAAGCATCCCTCCTACATCATCCGTCTCTGTCTCTTCACCTGCTTGGTCTTTTGTCAGTGTATCCCTCAGTACCTGACAGTACGGGCACTAATCTACATCCGTATTGCCTGCCCTGGACCACCAGAATGAAAGCTTCCCCAGCGCAGGCACTTGGTCTGTCTTGTTCTCCACTATATCCTCAGCACTTGGAACACTGGAAGTCATCAATATTTGCTGAAGAAATAACTGAAAGTGAATTCTTCATTCATACTGGCTTCTTTACAACCGCCCAGGTTTGAGGTTTTGTTCTGTTTTCAAATTCTGAGCATATAGCTGGGTGTTTGGGTTAATAGCTGGTATGGTAACCCAGTAACTATAGTATCTCCCTGCTACAAATTGTATCTCTGCTCCTTGGGAAAATAAAAGTTGACAGAAAGCAGAGCTTTGAAAATCATTATCATCACATCTGAGGCTTCTTTTCTCTGTGCCAACTAGTGTCCCTCTGCTTTTACTTTGTTCTTTTCTCTATAATTTCCCTTTTTCTCCACTAGGCACAATCTATAACATTGTCACTTACTGAGGACTCCTTATGTGTCAAAGAGTGTAAATTGTATTTCATGAGGTACTTCATTAAATTATCCCAGAAACTCACTCAGGTGTCTTACCTCCATTTTTCACATCAGGAATATGAAGTTCAGGGAGAGTAACTCACCTGTCTGAGGAGAAAGAGCTAGGACTCGAACTCAAGTTTACATCCACTTAAATCTCAAGCTTTTTTCACAATGTCTTCAGTGTGTGAGAGAAACCTGGTTGGCTCTAATGTCTCCAGGGGCTGGAGTGATACTATTTTCTAAAGACCCATTACTAAAAGATCTGCTTTGTGAAACAAAGGTAGGGGAAACATTATATTTCTTTACTTTTATATATCCTGTTACATATAATTCTTTTCATAATTTACTAAGGTCTGGGGGAAACAAAACTTTGGTCATTTTCTGGGGTATATCAGCAAGGAAATGCCTTCAGTCAATTTAAATGAGACCTAGGGGCTTAAAGAAATAAATGTTATTCCATCAAGTGAAAGAAATCTGGAAGTCAGGACTCCAGGTACAGCAGCTCCACAAAGTCATCTAATTCTTAAGATTCTTCCAATATTCTGCTCTTCCGTTTTTAGTGCATAATTTGCATGCACAGAGCTGTCTCATGGTTTCTATGATGACTGCTAGAGCTCTACTCCTCACATCTGCCAGACAGACAGGAAGGAGGAAAGGTGAAGAAATATGTCCAGTTAAAAAACTTTCCCAAAGGCCCAACCCATCAGAATCCTCCACCTTCTGTGCCAAATATGGCCACGGAAGCCTTCTCTATGGCTCCCGCTGACTGGCACTTGATGATCAGTTTCCTAATAAGCACACAGCACTCTCCCCTTACAGGATGCATTGAGGAAAAGTGTATCATGCAAGTCTCAGCCACCATGGTACCCACTGGCAATCCCTTATTCCCAATCTTAGGCAGCATACCTGTTTCAGTGATCTTTTGCAGCATAACAAATAACCCCAAGAGCTTAAATTATTTTAAGAACTTAAAATACAACAAAATACCTCTCATGGTTCTTCAATTTGGGCAGATCTCAATGGGAAAGTCTCATCTTGGTTGCAGGTGGTATTTGGCTGAAAACATTCATGCAACTGCTTTTATTCATCAGCACTACTGGAGCTAGCTAGTCCTACTGGGTCCTCTCTCTTCCTCCACAGTCTCTCTGTGTGGCCTCTTATCACTTAGTGATCTAGCCAATGCTTTTTTTCCATGATGTCTGGATCCTAAAAGGCAGTGGTTCAAGGAAAAGTAAGGAGAAGCTGTCCTCTAAGGATCTGGAGCTGACACTAGCAAGACATCACTTCCTCCATATTCTGCTGGTCAAAAAAAGCCATAAGGCGAACCCAGACCCAAGGGGAAGGAAAGAATCTTCACCTCCTAAAGAAATGTGGCCACTGTAATCCACCATTCTATACCCTCTTCTTTGAGGTTGGACCACTCTTTCTATAAACATCAGCTTCTATAACTACATCCTATCAGGACAAGCCAATGATAATCTCTTAATGGACCTAACCTTTCCAAACAAACATTTCCCAGCCTGAAAGATAAAAAGTTGCTAACACAATGCACCTGCCTCTCTCTAGACAAGGAGTCTATAAGAATTGGCTTCTTGTAAGAGAGAAATGTTCTTTTCTTTCCTTTTGGAAATGAGAAAACAGTGGCAAAAATTCCAGAAATGTATTATTTCATTAACATTCCAGTTACAGTCACATTCATATTTTTAATATAGTTAGGCTTTAATTCCCTGATATAGTTTGGTAGAGCACAGACATAAGAAAATAAAACTTAATGATGTTTATAAAGACTTATTTTGACAGTTTCAACTTCATTTATATTCAAACAGTTATAATATCCCTTAAAAAGAACAGAAAAATAACTGGGTTGGCTCCCACCTCCCTTTCCTTCTCATTGTTTAAGAAAAATATAAAGTCATTAGTATATAAATTCAGCTCAAAGCAAAAAGAGATCTTATTGGTTCCAGAGCATGTGAAATCATGAGTAGGTCTTGTTTCAAGTGTAGCTGGATACAGGTGCTCAAATATTATCACCACTGCCCTTTGCTTCCATGTTCTTGGCTACAGCTCTCAATCATTTGGCTTCATTCCTTTCTGCCACAGATAAGCTCTGCCCAGTAACTGGAAAGAGAATTTCCAGCAGCACCACCATAATTTTCTTCAAGATTAGCCACTCCCAGGAAAAACAACTTCTCCTCCCATCCTAATAATAATCCCAGGGAACGATTTAATTTTCCTGTTTAGGTCACATGTCCACCTTTGGATGAACTACTTTCCCAGAAGAATGCTCTGGTATACAAAAGTCCCCCCTGCCAAAGATGTCCACATCTAATCTCTGTAGCATGTGAATATGTTACTTTATGAGGCAAAAGGGACATTGGAAATGTAATTGAGTTAAGGGCCTTGCAATGGGAAGATTATTCTGGATTATGCAGGTGGGCCCAATGTTATCACAAGGATCTTCAGGAGAAGGGGGCAGAAAGAATCAGAGTCTGAGAGGAGGAACTGAGAACTATGATTATGGGAGCAGAGATTGGACTGATGTGCTTTGAAGCTGGAAGGAGCCACAAAACAAGGAATACAGGTGTAGAAGGTGGAAAAGGCAAGAAGCAGATTCTCTCCTAGCACCTCTGGGTGGAGCCAACTGTACCAATACCAATTTTGGGCTCTGGCCTCTGGAACTGTGAAAGAATAAATTTTGGTTGTGTTAAGCCCCTAGGTTTGTACTAACTTGTTACAGCAGTGAAAAAAAATTCACATAAGTAGTTTCCTGACTGGGCTCCGTTTAGTTTGCATGTTTCGATCTGTGGTCAAGGAAAGGGGGTTGGAGTTGATAGAGACAGGGGTAGAGCAGGAGCATGTGCTTGATGGTACAGCCAAGACCACATAAAATCAGGCAGAACTCCCTCAAAAGGAAAAGTCCTTTGCTGTATGAGGAGGCAGATAGAAAAGAAGGCATGATAAATATAGTCGACAAGCAAACAACACCATAAACAGTAGCTACCACAATCTAGTACTACCATCTAGTACTAGCCATAAGTAAAAATGCTGAGTCCAGCAGGAGGAAGGAACTAACAGAGGCCAGGACATGTAGGACTTACTGTTGGGCCTGGATAATCACGACTCCACAGCAGCAACTGCTAAGGTTTTCCTGCTCCAATGTCCTGAAAGACAAGAATTATGAAAATTAAAGCACCTCTTAGAATCAGTAAGACCTAAGCTCAAATCCTCCACTAAGAGCAAACACTCTCATCTTGATTTTCAACAGTAACACTGGAGAGCTCATGATTCCTCATCTCTTCCAGAAAGAAATGCCAAATGTAGAAGAGGAAACTGAATGCACACACTGAGAATAAGGTTTTACCATGTTTACTCTGAGTTCAAATAGTCTATAATGTCAATGATGTACATAACACGTCTAGCCCACTTGTGGGATTAGGCCCAGGACCCTTCCAGACCTCAAGTTCTAAGACAATCACCCACAGGCTCGTTGTCCTCGTCATCTGCCACCTGAGACATGAGCTAGGAAGAAGGCATGGGCAGCCATACGGAGAATTTAACTATGGTGATGAAGAGGCTGCTGCCAGTTCCCTTCAGAAGACACTTCAGAGATGCGTGAAGTTTTAGTGTTTGTAAAGCATGTCTGCAAATTCTTTGACAGTCCTCCCATCAAGAAGAGGTGGGCTCTGTGTCCTGTCTCCTTGGAACAGGGCAGGCCTTTGTGACTGCCCTGCCTTGACAATAATGTGGCAGAAGTGAATCCATGGGACTTCTGAGGCAACGTGAGAAAAGGCAAAATGGCTTCTACCTGCTTTCTCCCTCTTGGGATGTCTGACCTCAATTCCTATCTCCACGGTGTGAAGAAGCCCAAGCCAAATGGAGAGGTAGCCTGTAGGTGTTTTGGCCTAGCCTCCACTAAGACTCTTGCCACAGCCACCATCAATTGCCAGACATGTAAGTGAGGCAGGCTTTGAGATGGCTACATGATCATCATTGAGAAAGCCTCTGAGATAACTCTTAAAAATTTTTTGAAATCCAGAGTGAAATTTTTAACTAAAAGCCAGGAGCCTGAGATTTTAAAAATCCAAAAAATACTAAATAACCATCTCTTCACATGCTTCCTTGAGGGGCAAGTAAAACTGGCTGGTGAAACAATTTGGTTTTTCATGGTACGCCTTGATTTTAGCATGTGGGAGAGGACTTCCCATAGAATTGCACCAATATGTTTGCTTGGGGAAGACAGTCAGACAGCCAGGAGAAATGAAAAGTCCTTTAGAAGGAGTCATTACAGAGAGGGAAAAAATAGAGAGAGAGAGAGAGAGAGAACTCTAGATGCACTCACTGTCAGACTGCAACAGGGAAGAAACCTTGAGCAACTCTGTCCAGTTAGCTCACAAAACCAAGAGAGGTAATCATAACAAGTTAGGGTTATTGTTTTACACTGCTAAGTTCATGTACCAATAGATAATCAAAACAAGGGTACTGTCTGGAGGAATCTCCAGAAAAGGAAAAAAGATGTAACTCAGACACATAACCTTCTATGTCCAGGACTCCAGATTCTACCCTTGCACCTCTGATTTTCCTTTCCATGATGGATTATAAAGTGTCTATTTCCTTTTTATCTCCCTGCCTGGAAGTCAGTGGGTGCTTCATAACTGTACTGGGAGGCGTGCCTGGGCGGCTCAGTCAGTTAAGTATCTGACTTCCAGTCAGGTCATGATCTCGAGGCTCTTGTGAGTTTGAACCCTGCATCGGACTCTGTGCTGACAGCTCAGAGCCTGGAGCCTGCTTCAGACTGCGTCTCCTTCTCTCTCTGCCCCTCCCTCGCTCGCGTTCTCTCTCTCTCTCTCTCAAACATAAATAAACATTAACAATTGTTTTAATAAACAAATGTATGGGGAGACAGGAGTGAGGAGACAGGGAGGCTGGGAACTAAGCCCAAATGATGGGAACTACAACTTCAGAGCCTCGCTGAAATCTTTCATGGGTTGAATTTGGTGGAAAGCTCCAAGTAGTACAATGTAGCCTGAAGATGCTGTACCGCCAACTCCATTACCTACCAACTGAATAACCATGTTACTTCATATCCTAGGACACATTTCTCACACTGGAATGCAGGAAATAGAATCAACAGGCAGTATTCACCGGAAGCGCCAGTTGGCGAACAGTAAGCAGTTAAAAACAAAATTTTAGATGAAAATAAACCCAAATGTATTGTCGAGAAGAATGCAAAATTAGCATGGATTTTTAAGGACGAAAAGAGTGAACCCTCAAAGAATATTCACTCTTGCACTGGCATTGTGCTATATCCCCAGAAATAAGTGTTCTTTCTTCTTAGTTGGTAGGAGTGCAGTTTTAGAAAATCCCGTGTGAGGGAGTATCAGTCAAAATGTTGATATTGTAACATCTTCCTGTACCATAGGTCAACAAGTGGGGCACCTGGGTGGCTCAGTCATTTAAGAGTCCAACTCTTGATTTAGGCTCAGGTCATGGTCTCACAGTTGGTGGCATCAAGTCCCATGTTGGACTCCGTGCTGACAGCCTGGAGCCTGCTTGGGACTCTCTCTCTCCTTCTCTCTCTGCTCCTCCCCCTGTTCATGTTCTCTCTCTCTCTCTCTCAAAATAAGTAAACTTAAAAAAATTGATAGCTCATCGCTAACCTGCACTTGTCTTATTTGAACCACAAAGCAATTTTTTATTTTTTTTACAACTTGAATTAGTGGCCAATATTTAACCTCAGGGGTGTCATTTACTAAGCTGGATCTCTGGCTTCTCCTGAAAGAAACTGGGTGAGCTGGCAACCTTAAGCTCATCCATTCATGTGGCAACAGTCAGCTAGTGCCGGGCTTCAACTTCTCCTCCTTTTCTTTAAACAAGACCTGGTGCCTGCCAGTAGTTTGCCGCAGTCCTCGCCACTTCCTGTCCACCCAGCCAGCCAGGCTATGGCCTGCTTCTCTTGTCTGTGGTAACTGCCTGAGCCTGGGAAGTTCAGTCCCATGCTGACATGAATTGTTTGTGTCACTTTCCATTATTTGTCACTGACTTCCAAATTTAAAAATTTTTCAGGATACTAGTCTTAGATCCAGAAGTTGGGTCTTTATTTGCCCAAGTCCCAAATCAGAGAATCACAGAGCTGGAGTGGACCCATTTTTTTGATAATGGCCATAGCATCCTGAAGGCTGCCACCCAACCATGGGGATCAGAGGGACTCCCAAGAGTGCCTGACTTACTCTCAAGAAACGACTCAGGCTCAAAATTTATATCTTCCCCAAACATAGAGTCCCAGAAGAACTGGGCAAAGAAGACTTCCTTTTAATAAAAGGAAGTTAAAACAGGTTATTTTTTTCTTTAAATTTATTTATTTATTTTGAGAGAGACTGAGACAGCACAAGTGGGGGAGGGGCAGAGAGAGAGGGAGACAGAGAACTCCAAGCAGGCTCCACACTGTCAGTGCAGAGCCCGATGCGGTGTTCAAACTCCCAAACCATGAGTCATGACCTGAGCCGAAATCAAGAGTCAGACGTTTAATCAACTGAACCACTCAGTCATCGCAAAACAGGTCCTTTTAGAGCATGCACTTCCTTATGAGACACACACTCCTTTTCACAGTGTTGGGAAGTCGGGAACGGTTCCCAAAATGTCTTTGGATTCTGTCAGAAATAGGTGAGGGTGGTGTCCTTACAAAGACATGGACAGCCAGGTAACAGAGTCCAAGTTCCTGCGGCACTTTGTGTGTGTATGTGCGTGTGCATGTGTGTGTGTGTGTGTGTGTGTGTGTGTGTGTGTGTGACCGTATCCACCTCAGGGGCCATGAATGTTCACCATGAGTCATGGTTTTGTTTTCTGGGCTCAGTAGCCTGTGGTCTGGCAGGAATCAAGGTCTGGCATTTTGCAACAGCTGTTCATGTCATGTCACCTGGAGTGGCAACTTAGAGCGCACTGGGATCACTTTTATCAGCTCATGAGCACTGGCTTTGCCTGCCAAAAGGCCATGTTTCTCAGCTAAAAAATAATCTTCCTGTCTGGAATGAGGGTGGAGTCTTAAATGCTGGGGTCTAAATTCTTATCTTATGCCACATAGTCTTAAATTGCTCACGTAGTCTCTACTTTTAATTTAAGGTGGCTAACTCCTAAGAGAACAGCTACAACATCTATCCAGACGCTACCATAACTCAGCCCCTGAGTCACCAGCAAATAGAGTGGAGATGAAGGCTCATTCTATCTCTTTAACTTATCTTAAAAAGACTCATGTTTTCAAGGCACAGCTGCCCTGTTCTCCATTCAGGAATTTAATACACAGACTTCTCACTACCAGGCAACTGTTACAGGCTCCTTCCTATCATCTTGTAGCCCTGGCCTTTCTAGACCTCATTTTTATACCACCTTCTAAGGAAATCTCCCGAATCCTTGATCTTGCATTTGCCTGTTCCTGGGCCCTTTCCAGCCTCTCCGTGGAGAAAGGCACAGTGTCCTTTGGACTGTGGCCAGGGGAGAAACACTGATTATGTGATGAACATAGGCACTGCCTGTCCCCTGCAAACAGCACACAGCAATGACAGAGGCATGCCACAGAGGGCTGTGTCCCCGTCTTGTTGTGGGAACTTGAATTAACATATTTGGATAACGAAACAGCCAGTTTGGTCAGATGTAACATAAAATCTTACCAAACATACTTAGTCAGCAAGGCAAAGATCTAAGCCATAAGTTAGTCTTGGAAGACAGTTAAGAGTGTGAATAGTCACAGTAGGTCTATCAATACCACTAATTGGGAACTCTTCAAAACGCTCATCTAAAAGCCCTTAAAATACAATGCTTATTTTGAAGGCAGTCTGATATTAACAAAGGGGGTTTTCAAGTTAAAAAGTATTTGCATATATGTAATACTGGAGAACAAGAAAGTGGAAATTTTTATTTAGGTCATTGATAAGGGAGCATAAGGCAAGCTGACAGGCCACAAACCACCCCCACCCCCACCCCCAGGTGGGAATTGTGTGATATTCCTGGAGAACTCCTGGCTGCCCAAGAACAAAGGAAAGGGAAAAACACATGGGTAACTGATAGAGATCATAGTCATACAGGACCTAAGTCTCCATGACCCCTCCATAGTGATGTGGGAAACAAAGGCAGAAGGAAATGGCATAGAGAACTAAATTTCCTTATAACCTGCAGCCCATTGACAAATATTTGAGGCTGGCAGAGTAAAATGTTTCTCCAGGAACTCCTTAGTGTCTCAATTCTAATGCTTTGCTAGAGGGAAAAACAACCTTATCTTGACAATAGCTAGGCCTCCAGTAACCTGTGAGTCTTCTTTAGCATATGAAAATCTCGCTGGAAACTTCCCCTGGACTTTACCTCCCCCCAACTCCATAGTATAAAACCAGTCTCTCCTCCTTGTCCTGAGGCAGCTCTTCCTGCCCAAGGGTACTGTCCCAGTGCTTCAATAAAATCACCCTTTTGCACCAAAGATGTCTTCAAGAATTCTTTCTTGGTCATCGGCTCCAGACCCCATGAACCCCACTGGCACTCCCAAAAACCTCATTAGTCATTATTACCTAAAAATTATCTGCCTATTTCCAGATCAGAAAGCAGTATTGACAGAAAATTCTAGATAAAATTTATTGCACCAAATTCAGGTGCATGTAATGATTTATTTTTTTTAATTTTTTAAATGTTTTTTATTTATTTTTGAGAGACAGAGAGAGACAGTGTGAGCAGGGGAGGGTCAGAGAGAGAGGGACACACAGAATCTGAAGCAGGCTCCAGGTTCTGAGCTAGCTGTCAGCACAGAGCCCGATGCAGGGCTCGAACCCACCAACTGTGAGATCATGACCTGAGCTGAAGCTGGACGCTTAACCAACTGAGCCACTCAGGTGCCCCGATTTATTTTTTTTTAATGTTTATTTATTTTAAGAGAAAGAGGGAGAGAGCAGGCACGTGATACATGCGAGTAGGAGCAGGGGAAGGGCAGAGAGAGAGGGGGAGAGAATTCCAAGCAGTCTCCATGCTCAGGAGCCCAACATGGGCTCAATCTCACAGTTGTGAGACTATGACCTGAGCCAAAATCAAGAGTCGGACACTTAATGGACTGAGCCACCTCGGCACCCCAGCAATGATTTACTTTTAATAGTGATCCATTGTGTTATCACAAATCTGTCTCTTATCACAAATACTGATACCAACACTAATAATTCTATTTAATATTTTTAACATTTATTTATTTTTTGAGAGAGAGACACACACAGCATGAGCAGGGGAGGGGCAAAGAGAGAGAGGGAGTCACAGAATCTGAAGCACGCTTCAGGCTCTGAGCTGTCAGCACAGAGCCCAATGCGGGGCTCTAACACATGAACTGTGAGATCATGACCTGAGCTGAAGCCGGCCGCTCAACCGACGGAACCACCCAGGTGCCCCAACACTAATAATTCTATTATACCCCTTTTTATCTGTTTCTGAAGAGTTCTTAAAGCTTTTGATTTTAAGTTCTGTAGAAGATGCAAATAATACTAAGAGGGAGCATACCTTTGGTTATTGTCAGTGGGTGTTACAGAGAAAAACATAAAACCTTAAGAAAGACTGATTGTCCATAGAGGATAAAAAGAGGACTTCAGGAGAGGCCATGGAGAAGCAAAAAGAGAGAGCAAGGATTGGAGTGTGTGTGCAGGTGCATGCACACATGCGCGTGTGTGTGTGTGTGTGTGTGTGTGTCTTAAAATTTGGAGGAAGAGGCAGGAGGAAATTCTAGAAAGGAATTTAAAAGACCCCTGCTCTCCCTCTTCTTCCTCCATTCAACTACTTAACAGTTTTGCCACAAATGAGCTCTGCCTCCAGGCTCTCTTGCGGCTTATTTCCATACCTACCTTACTCCTTTCTATTCAATTTATAAAGTAGGAGGAAGGCCCAAGATAGCTGTTCCATATACAAATCAAGAAAGATATATTGAGAAGAGTAAACAAGAAAACTACAAATGGCTGAACGTTACATAGGGACAAAGAATAATGAATTGGTTGCAAGAAATGCCATGCCAGCCATGCCACTCAGATCAGAAAACTCTTGGGGGTCAGTACTCCCAGGAAGGGAATCATTGTATTCAACCCTATGAGAAGCCAAGCATGCCCTCCTGATGAAACAGCAAGCCAGCATGCCAGCAGATTAGGGTATTGTTCTGGGACAAAGGGGAACATACATAGGCTATTCTGAGAAGTTAGAAAGTCATGATTACCCCACAAATTGGCCCAGACAATTTAATCAGTGTGTGGGCAATGCAGGAAGAAAGCATTTTATTAATATAATTTTCCTTTTTAAAAATACAACTGGCAATTCTCTTCTAATTATTATGAGTTGACCCAACAAAGAACAGAAGAAGAAATATTTCCTTTTGATTGTATGTACTGTTGTTTCCTTAGGGGATGGGTGGGGGGAGTGAATATTTAAAAAAAAAAGAAAAAATGAACGAGAAGTTATAAACTAGACCATATTCTTGGCTCCCATTTAGAAAGAGGGAGAATGTTTGGATCAATATTACAGTCATCTGCTAAACATCCATGCTCCTTGGTCTACCACAAACTGGTACTCTTCAAATTGTAAGTATATACATGTTTTTAAAAAGAGGTGAATCAATACTATTGTTTTATTCATGCCATTGTCCTTAAAAATGTTAAGTTTCATCAGACATACAGTATTATGGAGAATCATTTTCAACTCTTGCCTATTCTTTCTTCTTTAAAAAGTTGACATTTTTGTTAGGAGATTCTTCTGAGCTTTATTTTTGAGGCACTTTCTATAAATAATCTAAAACATTATGTTTTGTGGATAATTTTCCCTTCAACTAAAACAGCTCATCCATCCATTTTGGTTGATATTGGCAAGAAAATATGCATTTGTTTCATCTAGATTAGTTATTTCCATAAACTATGAAGACTGAAGAGTGCCTCAAAAATAACTTCTGTCCCAGGAAATGGTTAAGCAAAAGGGGAAAATATACAAAAATAATGCCATCTTGTGGCTGCACCAATAGAATAACAATAAAACATTTATCACCCCAGAAGATAATGTTATGGTGTCCAAACCGAGAGCTTTACATTGTAATATGAGCCACTGAGATAGTGGTCCACACTGCCCAAGCCTACATGAATCCAGATGCCATCCCATCCCCAGACCCCAAAGGGAATGATATTGTTTGGTCTGTGCCCTAGAACCAGATATTCCTGGGAAGGCAAATTATTTGGACAGACCTACCAAGGATATTAATCTACTTGGGAAAATGCCCCTGGGTATGCTATTGAGTGGCCTAGGGGGTCAAAGAGAACTGATTTCAAGATGACTAAGGGAAGGTCCCCAGGACCTCAGGTGTTTGAATTTAGAAGAGAGCTGCTTTGTGGTGGTAGCCTAAAACCAGGTGGACTTCTTGACACAGGCTTTTCCCAAATACTGGAAAAAAGAACTAAGAAACACCATTTAATGTATACCAGTTGTTTCGAGCCAAGTAGTGGAAGAAGAAAGCTCAGTAAGCTTTTGTTATTTTAAAATGCTGATTCACAGCTAAAAGAAGGGTGTAGATAAATACATGGTTTATAGATCCATGATGTATCATCAGGAAAAGCTGATGATATTTCGTACACATTTTGTGGTTGATGTCTACAAAGTTAATGATATCTTTCCACAGAATGGAGACTTAGTTCTTAGAACTTCAAAAGACCTGAAAGGTCATCTAGTTCACTCCCTTAATTTAGCAGAGGAAGAAAATAAGGTCCAGAGAGGCTAAGTGACTCAAATAAAATCACACAATCAGCTAATGATTCAACTAGGTGCCAGATGTGGGGTACACAACTTTCTTCAGGTGCTATTAAAAAAGCATATATATATATACACACACACACATATATATATTTGTGTGTATTGTATATATTTATTTGTATGTATATATATTTATCTATATAAAATATATATTTGAAAAAATATATACACATATCTGTATCTATTATCTATGTATGTAAAGATATGTATACATATATATACCTTTCTTTGAGATTCAAAATGTACATTATCATATAAAAAATTCTGAGCAGATTTCGGTAAAGAAATCTGTTCAACTTTATTAAGCTCAACTTTTCCCAAACTTACTTGGCCATGAAACCCTTTTTGCCATGCAACAATTACTAACATCCATGAAACTAAATCATGGAAATTCTGCACAAGAACCTCACTTGGTTCTATAATTATTCTTTTTTGTCTATTAGTTCATTTTTTCATTCTAGTTAATTCAAGCTAGAAATATAGACAACAAATAAAAATAGGTGCTTGAATAAAACCCCACAGAGTTTCACTCACTCACCCAGCTCATTAAAGTAACAGTGAAATCCCAAGGTTACCTCTCTGCAGATCTGCTGCATGGCACAGAACCAGTCAGGGCCTCTGTATTTTCATACATTTGCAAGCTAATACAGCATTGGCCTACTTTTTTCAAAGGTGGATAGCCATAGCATTGCACAGATACCAACTTATTTGAAGAGAATTGTTTTCAGCATTTACCTATAGACATTTTTGGGTATAAAACAAAAAGTGAGTATCCCACCCAACAAAGTGCTGGTATTGTAGCTTGGGCCATGAATCTTTATCTTGAAATTAAACAAAAGGAGATGCAGCTTAATACCTGATAGAGACCTATAAAAAGCTTCATTCTGTTTCAAAACCTACTCATCCATTTCTACGGCATTGTCATTTCACTGGGTTGTGAACTGGAAGTATTATGCTGTCAGATGGTATGAAAATTCTTATATTCTTAAGTGTTTGTATGATCTTCTGGCTTAAGAAAAAAAAAGACCTGGAGAGACAGAGGCAGCATTCATTTTTGCCAAATGTGGCACCTCTGTTGGGTGCACTGACACTACTCATTTCAGCGCTCATGGAAAAATAATTTCTAGTAGAATCATACATTCACCAGCCAATATTAAGGAATCATCTGTGTTCCCTTAGAATGAGGATATTTCACACACACACACACACACACACACACACACACACACACACCAAACTCACCAATGCCTGGAAGTATGTGACATTGCTTTGGGCTTAAAATATACCTGGCAACCAGTATCTGAATGAGTAATTTTAGGAACCCTAAGTACCAGTCAAGACAAGATTCTGCCCAAGCTTCATCTGTTAGCAGTCTGTATTTATGTTGATTCCCCATAGTCCATGCCTCTTGAGATAGCTGCTAAACTAAATAGAAAAGTACCTAGATAAACTCATGCATTCATCATAATCTAATACTGCTAAATTGCCACCCATGGGTAATTTAAGAGGAAATTACATTTACATCTCCAATTAATGGACCGATGTTATGACTCATTTTGTAATCAGCAATTCTTTTGACTTTGCTGATTTCCACCCTGAAATGGATATTTTTAAACTGAAGTGGAAAGGATTATTTGTTGTAATCTTGCCCTTAATACTGTTTTGTGTGTTTTCATACACATAATTGGCACTATGAGAATTGGAGGATAATAAGATTGTTAATAAGAACTAATATCTCTACAGTTCCAGAGAAAATGTGCTGAGTTTCAAAGAATTTATAGAACTCAAAGCAATTGTCTTTGAAGAGTGCTTTCTCCCTAACCATATGCTTCATACAATAGCCAAAATCAACTTTGCTTGCTTTATAGGTCTAGTAAATTGAGGAACTGGCTGCTTTGTATTTTTGTTCTTCTAAGACTGCTTGCAACCCAGAGAGTTGAACAAAACAGCAAGACAGTATGTGATACTAAGACCAGGCCAAAGTCTAATACTTTGGCAATAATCCATGCTTTTGATGCTAATAGATTATAGTAAGTCTCAGTAGAACCAGGAGTTTGGCTATTTGGATAAATAACGAATACAAGTTTGGGGATATTTTCCCTCAATTTTCTTCTATAAGAGGCAAATAGAGAAATACTGATTTGAGATTGAGAAAAATATTTTATTTGATATAATAATTTTAAGATGATATCCTTATGTTTTTAAAATATTCCTCCTACTGGTTTTCAGTATCCATTTTAAAGTTACATACCCATCATAAAAAAATCTTTCCAAGTCAGAGCTGTTCTGGTTTATCCTATTACCAAGGCAGCTAAAGTCCACCTGTTTAAGCTTATCCTCCCCTTCATTTTACTCTTCTTTACAATCTCTTAATGCTGGAAAATGCCAGGGCTCAGTCCTTGGATCTTTTCTCTATCTACACTTACTTCTTTGGTGATACCATCCATGCGTGAAATGCAATCTATATGCTGATGGCATATTTGTATATCCAGCTCCAACTTTCCTCTAAAATTCTAAACTCTTAAACTTCTAGTCAACAGCTCTACTTGCATTTTATATAAAATCTAAAACTCACCATTCCCAAAACTAAACTCTTGATCTTTCCTGCAAAAGTTGCTCTGCCCATAGCCTTGCTTTTCTCTGTTAATAGCAGCTTTGTTCTCCCCACTGCTCTGGTCAAAAGCTTTAGTCATCCTGGACCCCTCTCTTGCTTTCATCCCTCACATCCAATCTAAATGTAAATCGAATTGGTTCTATTATCAAAATAGATCCAGAGATCAGTATGAACCCATGTTTATTTTAGTGTATGTCAACACAGGTAGATACATACATAAATTTAGTACCTGTTCATATGTAAAGTGGTAGGTAGCAGAATGACCCATCTGTAAAGTAGTCCACCTCCTAATCCTTGCAGCCTGTGAATATGTTACCTTCCATGGCAAAAGGGACTTCGCAAACGTGATCACATTTAGAACCCTGAGATTGGGGGATTAACTTGGATTAGCTGGGTCGGTCCAATATAATCACAACCATCCATAAAACAGTCAGAGGAGGAGATGTGAAAACAAAAGCAGAGTGTCACAGTGATGCCATGTGGATCTGAAACGCTATGATGCAGACTTTGAAGACGGAAGAAAGGGCCATGAGCCAAGGAATGCAGGAAGCCTGTAGCAGATAGAAAAGGTGAGGGAACAAAATCTCTCCTATAGCCTCTGAAGTAACACTAACCTGCCAATGTCTTGATTTTAGCCTACTGAAATCTATTTTAGACTTTTGACTTCCAGTAGTATAAGATGAATTGGTGTTGTTCAAGTCACTAAGTCTGCAGTAATTTGTTACAGCAGCATAGGAAACTTAGGTTAGTGATACACACTTGGGTTAGTGATATACATCTGTTTCCTAGCTCTGTCTGCAAGGAGGGTCAAGAAGCAGTGGCATCCTAGTAGTAATGGGGTATAGTGCCCAGATCCTGGCTTCTAATTTCATTCTCCAATATAAGGTACCAGGGCTCCTTGGGGAAATGGTTGATTCTAGAGCTAGGGATAGGAAAATGCAAGATAAGTTTGGAGTATTTTATAGCACCAGAAAGTAAGGAAGCACTGTAAAAAATGGGGACACTTCAAAAAGGCACAGGAACAAGACCAGAAGACTTTCCAATAGTCAAAGTTGGAATGATTTGAGTAACAAAATAATAGTAGTATTGGATTATAACTCAAAGAGGAAAAATCCATGAATCCATAGTAATATAAATAAAATATTAAATATATAAATACCTTGGTGAGAAGAGATAAATCCTCCTCACAAAAAATTCCAATTAATAAATGTGGAAGGAATGAAGAAAACAGAATATCACCATTGGAAATCCACAGCAATAATTTCTGCAGGCAAGATCCACTGATAAATGCTAAACTTTAAAAAAGAAACATACTATTTACATAGCTTCAAAGTACCTCCCCTCAAATATTTATCAATTACTATAGTGATTTTACCATGTGTCCATAAATTGATAATCCTCCCTCTAGGAGGGGAAGCATAATTCCCATCCCTTAAGTATAGGCTGGACCTAGTGACTCAGTTCTGAGGAATAGAAGAATTCTGGAAGACATCCCCCTCAACCAAGTGATTACAGCTGAATCACTGATAATAAGTCATGTTGAGATCACATACCCCCTGGTGGGATGCCATGAGAAAGCCCCATCATCTCTGTGGTGGTCATCTTACAAATCTAGAATCTTAGCACAGTTATAGGAACACAGACAAACTCAATTTTAAATTGAGACAGAGCCTACAAAATATCTGACTGCTCTTCCACACAAGTGGCAAGGTCCTGAAAGACAGGCAAGACTCTCACAGATTGGAGAAGACTAAGGAGATATAACAGCTAGTTTCAATGTGGTATCCTGGATTGGATGCTAGAGCAGAAAAAAGATACTAGTAGAAAAATTCTTAAAATCCCTATTTCTCTGTTTCTCCCTATCACAATGTAAATTGCCTTCCATGACAGTAGAAATCCTAAAATAAAAGAAGACATTTTATCTGTTGATATATCCCATGCACCTAGAACAGTATCTGGCACATAGTACATGCACAATAAATTGCTGTTAAGTTGAATTTAACCTGACACATTCAGATCTCTAGAGTATGGATCAATCTTCAAAGGTATCAGAATCCCTAGAAGCTTTCACATAAATTCCTTCTGTTCAGGTCAATGTATATATGTTAAATAAAACTTGATTATTTGGGTCTAATAATTATTTTCAAAATTCATGATACGTTACCATATTAAATTGCCATTTCATAGGTCAAAATAGGTGAACATTTCAACTTCATGTAATTCAAGTTAATAATTCTATGATTTTTATCAGTTTCTTGCTACTAATAATTGTAATTCAGTTGCAAAGATTTTTTAAACCACTTTATTGAGGTATGGTTGACATACAAAAAGCTGTATATATTTAACATAGACAATTTGTTGAGTTTGGTGATAAGTATACACCCCTAAAACCTTTACCACAATCTATTCCCTACACATATTCATCACTTATATTTCCCTCTTTATTATTTAATGTGTGATAAAAACATTTCACGTAAGATCTACCCTCTTAGCAAATTTTTAAGTATACAATACAGTTTTGATAACCATAGGACCTATGTGCTACAGTATATCTCTAGGACTTATTCATCTTGCATAAATGAAACTTTGTACCCTTTCACTAATCAATACGTCCCATTCCCCCCTTCCCTTAGCTCCTGGCAACTATCATTCTACTCTCTACTTCTATGACTTTATTTATTTTAGATTCCTCATCTAAGTCTTAGGTAGTATTTGTCCTGTGTCTGACTTATTTCTCTCAGCATAACGTCTCTCAGCATAACTCATGTTGTCATGAGTGACAGGATTTCCTTCTTTTTAAAGACTGAATAATATGACATTGTATGTGTATACCATATCTTCTTTATACATTCATCTGTCCTTGGACACTTCAGTTGCTTCTATGTCCTGGGTATTGTGATGATAGCCATGAGAGTGAAAATTTCTCTTGGAGGTAGTGATGTCATTTCCTTTGGATATATACCCTGCAGTGGGATTGCTGGATCATATGGTAGTTCTATTTCTAATTTTTTGAGGGAGCACCATACTCTTTACTATAGTGACTTTACCAGTTTGTATTTCCATTAACAGCATACAAGGGTTCCAATTTCTTCACATCCTTGCCAACACGTCTTTTTTTTTTCTTCCTTTTTTTTTAAAGCCATTCTAACACATGTAAGGTAGATATCTTAACGTGGTTTTGATTTGCATTTCCCTGATGATTATTGATGTTAGGTACTTGTTCATATTCCCCTTGGGCATTTGCATATCTTCGTTGGAGAAATATCTATCTGTTGCCCATTTTTTAATTGGGTTATTTGGGTTTTTTGCTAGAGTTATGGGGGTTCCCTATATATTCTGAATATTAACCCTTTATCAGATACTCGGTTTGCCAATTTTCTCCCATTCCACAGATATCCACACTGGGATCCTTGGTCACCTTGACCAATGCCCATATGAAAGTGTACTGATGATTTCAAGCTGTAAGAGTTCAGTCTCTGCCAGGGATACCACACTAGCCAGGTCTTCTGTGAAAGAGCCATCTGCCAGTAGGCACCTAGTCGGGTAACCCCAGGGAAAAAAAAGATGTCTCTGGGAATCCTGGATCATGGACCAATACCTCAGAGAAAGGCTCCATCCTGCACCCATGATCCCTGTAGCCACCAGAAGAAGGGGTGATTAAGGCCTTGCTCTGAGGACACAACCGCAGAGCACTGTGCCTGACCCAAATACTATTTTTTTAATTAATAGACAACACTTTAAATGCAGAGATTTCACATTTTAAAAGTAGGTATTTCTAGCTTCTCATGAAAAATTGGAAGATCTGGTAACATTGGTCTTAAGTTCTTACATGCCAAAAACCGGTTCCAGCTGAGTACCAGCTTCATGCTTCAGGTGGGGCATTTGTTTCCAAATCAACACAGTCTTCACCTGACCCTTTCCTTCACCTGGTCCCTGCAGGCATTCAAGGTTAGAACCCATGCTTTAGTTGAAAGGGGCAACAGCAGAAGGAAGTCATGCTTCAGAAATGAATGATTCAGATTTCTGCTCTACAGGTGGCCAGCTTCTTAGGTAAACTTTTAAAATTTATCTACTTCATGTTTGAAATACCATGATATAAAGAATTTCACTGTCATTAGAGCGTAATAATGAGTTTTAAAACACAGACATGATCTTGTTTGGAGAAAGACAATGACAGAGAGCCTATATCTAAATTTTATTTCATCTTAATAGTATATAGTCTCAAGAAGCCCAACAAAGCAAATATGTTCATTAAGCTAAAAGGAAATAAATATCTGTTTTTCAAAGTTTGAGGAGAAGTATAGGCTAACTAGAAAGATAATGTCTTCTTTTGGAAGGGGGAAAAACAGAAAAGGCATTTCCTTTTCTAAACCTTCAGAGATGAAGGGAAATTGGTAACACTTGCTTTACTTACATTAACTTTTTGTCCAAAAGCTCGAGAGTCCTGTACAGCAGTGATCTTAGATCAAAAAAGCATATTTTTATGTTAGTTTCTCTGCCTCTTCATGCTTTGATTTCTTTTCAAGAGGCAGCTGTCTTGAATTTGCTCTTGCATATTTCTTAATGCAAAGTGAAATCAGACAAGGAAATAAAATCAAGTCATTGTAAAAAGATTTCAAATCCTGCACAAGTCTTTAAACCTAGTTGTAGACCTGACTTTGGTTTCCTAAAGTCTAACACAAAGCAAACAATCTTACTGTACTATACATTTTTATTTTGTTTCTTCTGGGGTTCATATATATTTAAATAAATGACATTTCAACAGCAATTGGGATTAAAGTCACGCTTTATAAATCTTATCTTGACAATATATTTAAAATAGATTTTTAAGTCTCACTACAATGTTGTCTATTTTATCAGATAATATTCTTTTTAATATGAATTTCAATGGATGTGAGCAGGAAGAAGTGAACTCTCCATTTGTTCACATGGTTTTCACTGTTCTGTATTTTTGGTTTTGTGTTTCTCACCTCCACTACCTCGCTGTCCCCCAAAGCATGTGAATTTGTGACCTCTGAATTATCAACGAATGGACTAATGTTCATTAAAAGTACATTAGAGCCAGATTCAGAAAGAGAGCAAAAACTGTACTTTAAAAAGGAATTCATCATGGGGCACCTGGGTGACTCAGTTGGTGAAGCGTCCGACTTCAGCTCAGGTCATGATCTCACAGTTTGTGAGTTTGAGTCTAGCATGAGGGTCTGTGCTGACAGCTCAGAGCCTGGAGCCTGCTTCAGATTCTGTGTCTCCCTCTCTCTCTGTCCCTCCCAACTCTCGCTCTGTCAAAAATAAATAAACATTAAAAAAATTTTAAAGAATTTCATGGATTTCAAGAAAAAGACTGTGTCAGGTTGCTGCTGATACATGCCCAAGCTGAGATGATATTTTAGAAGTTTGACAGCCTGGAGACAGAGCTTCCCAACATGAGCATGTGTGCATCAGAATCACCTAAAAGACCTGTAAATACACCATGGCTGGACCCCACCCCCAAAGCTGCTGATTGAAAAGCCCTGGAGTCCCAGTATGTGCATCTCTAACAGGTTTCCATATGATGCTGATGCTCCTTGTCCAGGGACCAAATTTGGAGAACTACTGGAATAAGAAATACCCAGAGAATTGAAATAGTTTTTTTTTTAATTTTTTATGTCTTTATTTTATTTTGAGAGAGAGAAAGAGACAGAGAGAGAGAGAGACAAGAGAGTGAATGGGGGAGGGGCAGAGAGAGAACGAGACACAGAATCTGAAGCAGGCTCCAGGCTCCTAGCTGTCAGCACAGAGCCTGACGTGGGCCTCGAACCCACAGACTGTGAGATCATGACCTGAGCTGAAGTCGGATGCTTAACCGACTGAGCCACCCAGGCGCCCCGAGACTTGAAATAGTTTTAAGAGGAAGGAAATTTCTTTATCAAATTTATTTTTCAGGTTACACAAACACACTTATACTCACATGGACTTTATTTCATTTACTACGTGGTTAAAATTCCTTCAGATAGAACTTAGTGGGATCAATAACAATAGTAGTGAATTACTGCAAAGCAATAAATAAGATTTGGAAGGATGTAGGAAGACGAGTTGGAAAGCTAGTTGAAGAGGGGTGGTCTTTATAAATACAGAGTACATTGACTTGAGAGAAACCAGTGAAACCAGTCTCTGTCTTGATGACAATGAAAGACAATGTGGTTCTGGACACTTATTTGCAAAGATGATTCACGCCACACAGGTCTTTGGTCTGGTTGTTTTAAAAAAAAAAACTTTATCAACTTGCTAGAAAATAAACCAAATCTCTATTACAATCTTATATCAAACAACAGATGGGCCAGACATGGAAAAAAAAAAAGCACAGCACATCAAGTACTTTTCCTGGAAATCAGTCTAATTAACTACATGATTGATGACTACTGAGCCTTTAAATTTTCACTGTTCTTCAAGTCCTTCTGTAGACAGTCACCAACTCATAAACCATCTATCTCAAGGGAAGTGGGATTCCAACCATTTTTCCAGGGCTGAGTATTCAGTTGGACTTTCTTTTTACTATTTTCTTAGACTGAGATGATTAATCAGAAGGGCACAGTCCTTTAACTACCTGGGATATGGCCTTCTCCTAAAAACAGAAATTCCAATTGATAACTGTTAGGCAAAATTACTTCAGGCAATGAATTTCAAATGCTTCTCAGTAGCTAAATTTCTTAACGTAACATCAAAGAAAAGTCAAATGTGGTTTGAAAATGTAACACTGAGTTCTGTCCCACACTTGACCCTGGTCTGCTTTCCTCAAGAAATTGGGTTACAACGCCTTGCTTTCTACTTGGGACTCTACTTCGCTTTTATTACCTGATGTGTTCACACACCATATCACTTTTCTTCTCAAAAGTTTTCCTTGTCACTATCTGTAGATAAGCTACTAAGAGTAATGAGCTGTTGATGCTGCTGCTGTTTTTAAACCTCTTTGAATTCCTGAATGGGCATCACTAAAATGCCACTGATTTATTTTTTCTCTTTTCTATAAATTGAATTTATGTAGATGTGGATTTTTTTTAAAGTCTTATAAAGAATTACTGTTTTAAAAGTGTTTTATTTTAATTCCAGTATAGTTAACATAGTGTTATATTTAGTTTCAGGTGTATAATAAAGCAATTCAAAAATTCCATACATCACCCAGTGCTCATCACAAGAACACTTCTTAATACCCATCACCTATTTCACCCAGCCCCCCATCCACCTCCCCTCTGGTAACTATCAGTTTGTTCTCTATAATTGTCTGTTTCTTGGTTTATCTTTCTCTTTTTTCCTTTGCTCATTTGTTTTGTTTCTTAAATTTCCGATATGAGTGAAATCATATGGTATTTGTCTTTCTCTGACTTATTTTGTTTAGCACTATACCATCTAGCTCTATCAATGTTGTTACAAGTGGCAAAATTTTATTCCTTCTTATGACTGAATAATATTCCATGTACATATACACCACCTCTTCTTCATCATCTATCAATGAACACTTGGACTGTTTCCATATCTTGGCTGTTGTAAATGATGCTGCAATAAACATAAGGGTGCATGTATCACTTTGAATTAGTGTTTTTTCATTCTTTGGGTAAATATCCAGTAGTACAATTGCTGGATCTTATGGTAGTTCTGTCATTAACTTTCTGAGGAAACTATACTGTTTTCCACAGTGTCTGCACCAGTTTCACAGTTTTTTCACCAGTTTTCAGAGCACAGTTTTTTCACTCCTTTGTTAAGTTTATTCCTAGGTAATTTTATTATTTTTTGGTGCATAAAGGATTACTTTTGTGGGCATTCTGCCTCATAGCTATATTCCAGGACTATGAAGCAAAGTCCCTTAATTTGAAAATTTTTACTCTTTTTAAGTAATTTTCTTTAAATTTATTTATTTTGAGAGAGGGTGAGGAACAAAGAGAGAGAGGAAGAGAGAGAAGAATCTCAAGAAGGCTCCACACTGTCAGCATGGAGCCTGACAACAGGGCTCAAACTCACAAACTGCCAGATCATGACCAGAGCTGAAATCAAGAGTCAGACGCTTAACTGACTGAGCCACCCAGGCACCCCACCTAAACTTGAAAATTTTTAAATCATCACATTGTAGAGACATGCACCAGATAACCAGACAATCGAACTTTCAGAGCTCCCACATCAACTTCATTGTATACCTCTATCAAGATTGGTAGGAAAATGAATATATCAGCCTCAGCCTTAGTGAAGAAGAAGGGGGTAAGGGAGGGACTTTTGAGCATCTTAGAGCAAGCACAGCTGTTCAGTCCTTTAAATACACGCAGATACAGGCTAATGGGATATAAAAATGTAAGCTATATAGATACATGCCACACCATAAATAAGACAAAGTCATTTACTGTCAGAGTTCAATGCTCTCTCCCTTTCTATCCATCTTAAATACACACACTGCTAGTCGGCATCTGTTATAGCAGAAAGACTATATACAACAGCCCTGGGTTAAGTTCTGCTGAGCTGGTACCCAGCTGTGGGACTTTGACCAAATAAAGACTCATTTCACACATCTGGATACGCCTACCTTTCAGGAGAATCAAGTGAGATAATGTGAAAGAAAGCACTTTTACAACCATATCATGTAAACTATCTTGTAAACACACTGCATTGACATTAGATCGATACCCACTAAATTGCCCATAGTGGTTACTTCTGAGGAAGTGAGCAGCACTGAAGATAGATGAAGCAAATCTGAGCATTTTACTTTCTTCTGTATTGTTTGAGGTTTTCAGAAGAGGTCCTTTATTACAAATGTCTCTTTCAATGATAGTCTTCTTCATATTAGAACTATGCAAGCAACTAAAAACCTTGCTATTGAGGGATTACATGTTTATTTGCAAGCACTTGTGTGAATATTGCTATAGCACTTATAACATGAAAACTCTCAACTCACTCTCTCTATCCATAGATACAGAGAAAGCTTTAAAGTTCCATGTTCCTTTGCTTCTTGGGAGGAGGCTCACATTTGATCCAAAATTTAAAGTCTAGAAAGAGGCAGTTATAAATTTAGGTGTTGGGAAAGGGGGCGTAGTATGCCAGGGCCAAGAGTAGTTATTTTCCAGAACAGAATGTGCAAAGTTAGAGCTAGAAGTGAAAGTAGGCATCCCAGATATACCTGGTTAAGAACCTTAAGTTCTATGGTACAAAGATCCTCTAATGTCAAAGGACTGACAACAGAAATCTAAGAACTTGACAATCTTATATAGAAAGGGACTGAACAGAAAACCAAAAGGAGGTTAGAGAAAGAAGATAATGGAGGTTGCACCATGGGACTCAAATGTGGAGACCAAGAACATGAAAATAAAATGTCACCTAGAAGAAACAAATGTAGTTGTTAAGTCTTTAAATATAGGTTAGAATTTTTCTTCTTCTGAAATTTGGTGCATCTTATAGTATAGAATCTTAGGGGCACCTGGGTGGCTTAGTTGGCTGAGAATCTGACTCTTGATTTTGGCTCAGGTCATGACCCCAGGGATGTGGGATTGAGCCCTGGGTTGGGCTCTGTGCTGAGCATGGAATCTGATCGAAATTCTTCCCCTCTCTCCCTCTGCTCCTCTATCCCACTCTGTCTCTCTCTGTCTCTCTGTCTCTCTCTCTAAAAAAAAAAAAAAAAAAAAAAAAAAAAAAAAAAAAGGAGTCATAATCTGGTGATCATACAGTATAGTAGAAAACAATTTGTAATTTGAAATCAGAAGACATGGGTTCAAGTATTGGTTGTACCAATCACTAACTATATAATCATGAATGAGTCTCAACATCTCTGTACTCCAGCTTGCTTATTTTCAGCATGGAGTTAATGATAATTTCTACTTCACAGAGTTTTTCAGTGGAATAAATAAGAATGTATGTAAAATGTAATAAGGAAAATTGTGATATTAATAATGACTAAAATAATCTCTTACATTATTTGGGCATATATTAAGTGCTAGACACTGGGCTAAGAGCTTCACACTCTTAATATATCTTATGACGCTGTTTGGTTAAAGGTAACATTCAGGCATTCAGTCATTCACTTATTCATTCACTTCATATATATCCATTGGACATCTTCCTGTCATGTCTAGTGAATCCTACATTGTCACACATCCTACATTGAAAGAGTTTATAACACTTATCATGGTGAACATTTTGTAATCAATATAAATGTTGAATCGCTATGTTGTATACCTGAACCTAATATAATATTATATGTCAACTATACATCAATTTGAAAAAGGAGGGCCTGCCATTTAGTGAGGAATGCAAAGGGGAAAAGGTCTCACTTAGGAAGAACAAAGAACCCTATTTTCTTGTGTGTGTGTGTGTGTGTGTGTGTGTGTGTTTGAAGATATGGGTGGTCAGATAAGCTCTTACCAAGATGATAATGTCTAAAAACACTGAATTCTAAAGTAATACTCTTCCAATGGTTAATCAATTGACTGGTTTTTAAATCTCTTTGGCGGTTTGAGACCAGTATTTTGTCTTAATTATCTGTGACCCTACTTATTTGTATCAGAAGACTCTGAGAATCCAGATGCGTTACTTGAGTGGCAGTGAGAACAGCTCTCAGCATGTCTGGCATGCTGACATGGCAAATAAACTAAAGCCTGCTTGCATAAGTTTGAGGAAGACTCCTGGGAGAACTCCTCGAAGAAGCCAGGCTTGAGGAACTTGACCCAGCAATTGTGAATTCAGTGTGGCAGGTGCCACTTGAGTCTGTCTGGCCCTGCCCTGGGTGCATGCCTAGGCCTTAGGGAGTGAGAGGGGAGGCTGAAAATAAAAACTAAAAGAACTATTTAATTAAGCCCTGAGGCACACATGACATTAGGCAGCACTGCTTTAGAACTCCACAAACAGCAACTTGCCCACAGACCAGCATACAGGCCCAGTGAGGGCTGTCGTGGGAGAGATGGAGGAAATGGGAAACCACCCACAGTGCCTACAAGATACGGCTGGGTCCTGGAGAGGAGAAGTGGTGACTAGAGCAGGGGACATATTCATAAGCCCATGTGAGCCACACGAGACCCTCCTGGCTTCCTCAGCAGGAGGGTGCAAGAGCCAAGGAAGTTGGAATTACTGATATTAAAGTGATCTCATTACTCCCCATGTACTACTGAGACCAGAAAAGAAGTGTTGGTTACATATAACGGAAATAGGAAGAGAGTGAGAGAGAATATTAAATAAAGATAAGAGCAGAAAATGAAGGGAAAAACAAAATTGGACAGATCTGGCTATATGCTTGAGGAGGTCCAAAGCAATCTCTCCATCTAATGTCAACGGGCTCCAAAGCAAGTTTCCACCTTTAGCAAGATAAATGAGGAATATGCCCAATGTCTATAACATCCTGATGAGATCACCGTGTTGATTAGACTAAGAGATTGCATTTTCTAAATGCAAATACATACTATCCTGAGTATATCTTCACATGGTAGATGCTGGAAGCCGTTTCTGAGGTAGACATGAGAGAAAACAAATGAGATGCCAGGTTAGAGGCTTTAAACACATCAATATGCAAACCACTTTTTAAGCCTGTTTCCATTTACTCTCCACTTCTGGACCAATTTTACAGAGCAGGTAACCTGTCACTCAAAACAATCTCTCCATGACCCTATTTCATTCAGCATCAAGATTCTAATCAATATCCTATTTCCTTTAATAGTCATAGGCATAACCCCTAAAAATAACTCTATCAGCTCTGTATTTGTGTCATTTGGAATTCTGAATGTATAAGGGCGTGTATGCCCAGCCCAGGGAAATTACTGAAAATGATCTTAAATCTCAGATAATGGCCCAAATCTGAAGCCCTGGGATATTTCTGTGCTTCCAAAGGAAAAAAAAAAACCCACTCTGTGCCCAGTCATGATTCGTTCAGATGATTTGTAAGAAATTGCATACCCATCTCACTTTGCAAAACAAGAAATCACTTTCAAAGGAGAGCGGAATAAAACATCTATCCATCTCATTCTCTGGGAAATTACCAACTGAAAATATTCTTCTGCTTTTGATGTTCTTTCTTTCCTCTAAAGGAATCTCAGGCTAATGTATATTTATGTTTTAAGTGGAACTATTGTGCCTGTCCAAAAAAGAAAAGGGGGGCGGGGATGTCTGAGAAACTGCAATAAGCAAAAATAAAGGACCGTAAATAAAACAAATAATAAATAAATATAAATAGGAAATTTCCTCAGAAAAAAGGGAAATTCAGGTTTATTACGAGATCAATAGATCCATATTACTTGAAAACCTTATAAGTGTTTGTGCACAGGGATCTCTCCTCCAGGACTTATCCTTGGGAATTTTCTCTGCTCTACTGGGCTTGGTAGCTCAGGAGGAGTTTCCTTAAACATTTCAAGACTCAATGGAATTTGTCACTTTTCCCAGACACAGAGAGTGATAAATAGCTTTCTTTAAAGTTTTTTATATTTTATGTCCTAACAGGTATTAGGAAAGTAGTATTTCTCAGCTCTGATATCAATACAGGTCTTGGGATAGAGGAGAGGCATAGGGTGGGTGTTGTAATGATGTAAGGCTGGGCACTAACTCAATCAAAATGTCAAGAAACAGTTAACCCTTCATACTCTTCTTCTCAAAGAAGTGTAACTGCACTTTGACAGAATGTAAACTGAAGATTTGGGAAATTTAAAAACATATAAACTTTTATACCTTGTAAGATTGGTATGCAATCATCTACTTGGGCATATTATTCACAGATCACTAGTCACTTCTCTGAAAATTCCAATCCCACTTAAATTGCTTCAACATCTTTAAAGTTCAAACTTAGAATATCAACATTGTGTATTCAAGAATATTGTAGGGGGGAAATAATTACCCATTTGGTGCATGTTTAGTAGTTGTCTATTTTGAACTATAGTCTATAAGGCAGAAAGGTAAGAAATGGATTCACCTATAAAGGGCTTAAATTTAATAAAGAAAATAAAATTCACATATGTGAAAATATAGTGGACAAATAGTATTATGTATCATTATACTTCATGTAATTAAAAAATATAATGTAATATAATAAAGTGCTAATTTTTTGCTGCAGCAATAAACAGAAAAGTGGCTGGGACTTACCAATATAAGCTGCATGGATCAGTGTCTGTATGTATCCAGAGGAATGCTTACATTCACACATACGTTATAAGTGTGTTTTCCAAACTTCTGTGATAATAAAAATCACCTGGAGAATTGATTTTTTAATAGCCTTTCTCCACACCTACCAAAATGAGCTCTTAGAGAAGGAGCTCAAGAATCTGTTATTTTTGGAGTGCCTGGGTGGCTCAGTCGGTTGAGCATCCAACTTTGGCTCAGATCATGATCTCACAGTTCGTGGGTTCAAGCCCCGCATCGGGCTCCGTGCTGACAGCTCAGAGCCTGGAGCCTGCTTCCAGTTCTGTGTGTCCCTCTCTCTCTGCCCCTCCCCTGCTCATGATCTCTCTCTCTCTCTCTCTTTCAAAAATAAATGTTAAAAATTTTTGAAAAAAAAAGAATCTGTATTTTTAACAAATGACTCAGTCGATTCAGATCAGGTAGGTTTAGAAAACATTGTGGCCCTCAAAACAATTCCATGAGAATATTATTATCCCTCTTTTATAGTTGAGAAAACTGAGGTTAGAGAGATTAATTAACTATTCAAAGGATTCCCAACTTAGGATAAAACAATCTGACTTCCAAAATTTTTGTTCTTTTTTACTGCGCTAAGCTTTCTTTGTTCTCTGAGAAAATGATCAGGTTGGATGTGGAAACATAGAAATACAGAAAAATTCATTTCTATTGTTCCTTTAAAATGTTACCTTCTGTTTTAAAGTGCTGGAGAAAAGAATATTGAGCCCTTGATTAAGAACGTGCATATTGATATAGCCCCTCCATTTTACAGAAAGGTAGCATACATAATTCTGTACCTGGCTTTTTTCATCCAACACTTTGACCTGGAGATGACAGCACATCAGTATATAGAGATGCCCTTCATTCCTTTTCACAGAGGCCCAAGTAACGCATTATGTAGCTAGAACTCAGTTTATTCAGTCAGTGCCCTGTTAATGGACCCTTGGCTTGTTTCCAGGTTTTTGCTCTAACAGATTATGCCTTAATGAGTAGGCCTGTGCAGAGGCCATTTTGCACTTTCACCAGTGTGCATCTGTGGGAAATCCAACATTCTTAGAAGAGGGATGGCTGAGTCAGAAGTTAAATACATATTTAATTCTGATAGACATTGACTGTCAAACACCCCTAAAAATTCTGTACCATTTTTAATTTCTAAAGGCAGTATATGAGCATGCTTTATTCCCCACAGCCTTCCACACATATATATCATCAAATATCTTTGTTTCGTCCCAGCTGCGAGGTGAGCAATGGTTCTCTGGTGCAGTTTTAATTACAGTTCTTTTATTATGAGCAAGAGGTGAAGGGCAAGTTTATATTTACATCTTGTTTCCTGTGAACAATGATCTCTACTTATCTCTAGCTCATTCTTTCTATAGTTTTTTGGGGGGTGGGCACCCTCCCCCAAATTTTTAATGTAATCTTAATTTACCAAACTTTTAGGGGCACCTGGGTGGCTCAGTCGGTTAAGCGTCTGACTTCAGCTCAGGTCATGATCTCACCATTTGTGGGTTCGAGCCCCGAGTCGGGCTCTGTGCTAACAACTCAGAGCCTGGAGCCTGCTTTAGTTTCTGTGTCTCCCTTTCTCTCTGCTCCTCCCCTGCTCATGCTCTGTCTCTCTCAAACATGAATAAACATTTAAAAAACATTTTTAATTTGCCAAACTTTTCCCTATTGATTATGCATTTTTAGTCAGAGTTTGGGACATTTTTCCTATTCCTAAGTTATAGAGAAATTCATCTATATTTTCTTATAGTCCTTATTTGTACTTGGAATTTTAAAAAGTTCCTGAAGAGATTCTTATGTATACCAAAGTACCAGTTTACAAATCTAAGGTTAGAAAGTAATGTCAAACATTGCAGTTATTTACACGAGAAATGTTTAATTATCTGTCATGTTCATGTTTTTCTTAATTCTTCTAAATGAAGTCAATCTGAAGTCTTCTTGCCTGTATGATAAAATGTTCCATTAGTAAAACAGAAAAGATTACTTCTGGAGTAACATATGGTCTTTATGAATAAACATATTCGATTATTGGAAACTTTACCTTTCTAAGAGAAGACAACATAAACCATTATGATGCAGCCCACAATCCAGCCAATCAAGAGAAGAATAGGGACCAGAAGGCGTGATATTGTAGATTCTGCTTAAAAATAAAGAAAAGAAAACAGTAGGTAGGTCATTTTGGCATAGTATCTTCTGAATCAAAACAATAAAAGGAATCTGATAATATCCAGAGAAAAAAACACACTCTTTAGTCATTTTCAGACATGATTATTATCTTCTGTTCTACAAAGGGTACATGGAACTCAGCTGGGTATTTGAAACAAAAGACCTGTGTTCAAACATAGGCCTTCCTTTTATAGTTATGTGACCTCGGGCAACTCTGAGCTTGAACTTCCCTATTTGTAGAGATAATGAAACTTGTGATATCTGCCTCCCTGAGTTGTTGAGAGGATCAAATGATGTTGCGCATGTGCAAGGGCTTTGCAAACTCTGACCTTCCTGTGTGTGTGCCTAGTGTATACAGAACACATCCCTGCATTTGTTCAAGAACACAGAGAGCAGCTGTTTACATAGAAACAACCGAAAATGACTCTCGAGGCAATTCCTCCTAAACTAAATAATCATAACATAGGGAAAGTTGTTGAAAATTGTTGTTAGCCTTCATGGCTGACTTTAATCCTAAGTATCATAGCAAAAGAAAAGCATATACCTTATATGATCATTCTCGACTAGAGAAAAGAGATTCTATTTTGTTCAATAGAGCAATCAGCACTGATCCAACACATATAGACATTAGAACAATGATTCCCCCTATGTCTATTTGTACCCTTCTCTGAAAAAAGCAATTTATAAAATTATCATTTTTTTAATATTCCTTACACATGCACACCACACAAAAATATTCAAAAAGAGCACGAAAAGACATCATATAGAATTAACATCCCCATGTTAAGGACTCAGATATATTCTTAATTGAAAAGCACAATTAGGTTTTGTGCCACCAACCAACAAAGAGAACACATATTCTTAGCAATTGCGTGTTACCATTTCCAGCACTTAAAAAAAAGTGAAGTTTTTTTAAGTGCTATTAAAACAAAATCATCAGGAAAAGAGACACTTCTAAAATTAGGAAGCCCTCTTATAAAAGCAAACTTTGTGCAGTTAAAATGAATTTTAATAGTTTAAATCTATCTTTCCAGGAATGTTGGAATGTCTCTTAACTCTCACAAATTCAACAGGTTTTCCTTGCTTCTCCATCTCTCTGTGACCTTGAACAAAACATTAACCAGTCAGTGGAAAAACCTTTCTCTTTACCTGCCTTGCAGTATCGCTATAAGGATAAGGCGAACATTAAGGTATGCCCTTTACTCTCATTTGGATGAAAGCCTTTTTATGAATTAAGGTGCCATTACAGTGGAAGTACATAGCAGTAATATTTTTGAACCGTTCATATATGTGATTTCACATTTTTCCCAGTCTCAAAGAACTTAAAAATACCAATATTCTAGTTGAGCATTTATAAATATCTTATACAAGCATATTCTAATACAATTCTAAAATTTACATATAATAAAGCCCTGAAGGTATATATCTCATTATTTATAACTCACTGTAAAACAGTACAATTGACTGTGCTTTTCAACACTGAGTATGCCTGCATTTGTATTCTTTTGACATGAATATTTTAAGTTTTACCATAATCTGTAGCATTGTTTTGAAATAGGAATATATAGGAACACAACATACTTTGCATAGGTCACTTACATTATGGCACAAACAAGCACAAAACTTCTTTTTTAAATATGAAGAGTGATTTCAAAATGCTTCTCTCTGTTCAGTTCTGAGCATGCCCAAATAGTTTATACCTGGAAGTATTCTTTAGGGCACTGTTCTCTAAAACAAGACTGTCTGCGTTCAGAATCTGCTGCCACAACTTTCTAGTATGTGATCACAGGCAAGTGACTGTACTTGGCTATGCCTCAGTTTCCTTATCCGTAAAATGGAAATGATGGCAAGCTGCATATTTCATGAGATCGTTGTCCAGATTAAGAGCAAACCGTTCTTATGGGTATTATAATAAAGCGTTTCTTGGATACAATATACATTCAGCCCCTTTTGTCATATTAGAGTCAATCATTTTTCTTAAATATAATACACATTTTAAAACCTGAAAATAAGAAATTCAGATCTGAAGCATATCAGAGATGACTAAGTCCATTTTATTCATTTTTATTTTAGAGTCAGAAAACAGGCCCAGAGAGGTAGAGGGGCTTTCCCTAACTCACATGGCTGTTTAGTAGCAGATCTGACAGAGAATTCAAATGTCCTCAGTTCTGGTCCAGCACACTACACTACCTCAAATCTTGTACAACACTGGAGAACAATGGACTTCTAACTCCTCTTTCAAAACAAGCATGAACAAATTAAGCTCTTTTGTTTGTTAGACATGTCCATAAACTGTACATTGAATGTCTTTTTTTGTAGCCATGCTAACATATATGATTAAGGCCCATGTATCAGAGATACCACATTCTTAAGAATAACTGAGAAATACTAAATATGGGGGAACATAAAATAAACCAGAGAGCTTGGACCTGTTTTGCCAAGAGGGTCTGACACCTTAAATCTTACCTTTTTCAGCCATTCTTCCTGTTGCTGGGTGGGTTGGTCAGGGCCACACTCACCTCTTCGTTGTTGTCATGCAGCGTCTCTTTGAACTTTAAATAGAGAGATATCTGAAGAGTGTGGCAGCTGCCTCTCTCCTGACTGCCAATTGTCTGCAGAGTGATGTAAGGTGTTGGAGAACAGAACTCTCCTGGCTCTTCTTTACCCTGTTATTATGGAGGAAACAAGGGGCTACATAAGCTAAACAATTAAATCAGCTGAGCTATCCTAACCCAGAAATGGACAGATTTTTAATTCACTCAATGCCTTCAGACGACACGGAGAAAATGTTTAGGAAAGGGGGCGTACGGAGGAAAAATAGCATTGCAATTAAACAAGTTCTATCAAGGAGAGAGGGTGATCTACTGGGGGGAAAAACACTTTGGTGTTGGAAAGACACGGCTTCAAATTCCAACTCTGCTATTTCTGTAATGAAGGCCAAATTGCTTAACCTGAACATCAGCCTCTTGAATTTTAAAATGAGAAGTGATACCTATCCACAGTGGAGGGGTCATGAAGATGCGATGAAAAAGCTATGTGAAATATAGACGTCTATTACATTACAGAATGCAAAAGATAAAGTAAATCGAGTGGTGTTCCTTGATGTAAACCATTCTAAAAACAGAACATTTTAATACAAATGTACTAGAAACTAAAACAACAAAAGGCTGGGGTATTGCCTAGAATTTTCAGAGAGCAGTCATAAGCCTGTTTTTATTAGCAATGTATAAAAATAGGACATTCCATTTTTCAAAGTCCAACCTGGTTTATGTAATATGACCTAGACTGTGCTCTAGATTCTCACCGGAATAACTTTAATTTTCAGGTCTGGATGGAAAAGTTTTGCAGAATGACCCTGTGACCAGCTTCTCAAAAAGTCCACCAGGAGATTAAGGGTGTCCTCCTTGAAAAGACAAGACTTGCCTGATCAAGTCCACCTCTACAGAACTCCCAGAGGGATGTTTCCCTGCAAATGACCACATCACATCACTGAACAGAATCCACTCATGGTTCTCCATCTTCTAGAAAAAAAACTCTGAGCTCCTCATTGAGTACCTGAAAAGCTCATCTTCCTATTTTCCCACTTGCAGTGATGCCTCAGCTACCGTGAATCCTTTGTGATATATGAATTTGGAATGAATTGATTTTCTACCTCAAGTCATATGCCTATAGATTAGACTGTGCAGTCAACAATCTGGTAAGTTTATTACATGATTATGTAATATGTTTATGTTATATCATTTAAGCTAAGTTGTCATCTCTTTCTCTATATACAATTTAGTATTTTTTTTAAATGCCTGGATATACCATATAAGAGAGACATGTACTATCTATGTAACAAAATCCTTGGTAAAGTCCAATTTTTTAATACCAAATAATTATATATTTAAATAAAGGTTAATTGAGGCAAGATAAACAGAGATAGAATGAAAAAAAGGTGATTGACTCTCACTTAAATACTGATTTTTTATTTTTATTTATTTATTTTTTATTTATTTTTTTAATTTTTTAATGTTTTATTTATTTTTGAGAGAGAGAGAGAGAGAGAGAGAGAGCATGAGCAGGGGAGGATCAGAGAGAGAGGGAGACACAGAATCTGAAGACAGGCTCCAGGCCCTGAGCTAGCTGTCAGCACAGAGCCTGACGCGGGGCTCAAACCCACGCACCGCAAGATCATGACCTAAGCCGAAGCCGGACGCTCAACCGACTGAGCCACCCAGGCCCCCCAAATACTGATTTTTAAAACTAAATAGATTCAAATGAATACCCTATCTTAAGACCCCCAAAAAAAGATATTAAAAAGGAACAGTGAGGTACCCTCCAAAAAACAAATATACATCTATACTAGTATAAAACAATTTGCCTAAAGTGGTTAAAAACAGAATTATGAAAACATTAAAATTAACTATACTTTCTTTTTTGATATAAAATTGACTTATTAACATTATTGCTATCAATTTGAATTTTGAGGAGGAATTACTTTATAACTCATCATTTACTTTTCTTTGTTTTCTACAGAAAATGAAAGAGAGAAAAAAAAACTAATTCAATGAACAAGAATTGAATATCTCAGAAAAGAGCTCAGTCTAAAATCTCATTTCTTTTGTATCCCATCAGTAAATTTTAAAAAATAATTATAATGTTTATTCAGGAAAAATGTTTTATTCATTATTAGACTAAATTCACTTTGAACTCACGAAAGCAAGGGCCTATATTTGACAATTTTCTAATCTTCCTCTTAGGGCAAAACATTTAGGAATGTTTTACATTTCTACTTTGCATAAATTTCTTCAAGAGTTAGTTCTCAAATCCCTTATTATCAAAGTGACACTAGATTCTTCTTGGGTACTTAAGTTTAAAAAGTCAAATATTTGGCTCTTTAAGATAAATCAAAGTTCTTCATTTTTCAAATTTTTTCTAACCATTAGTGTCTGGAATTATAGTAGATAAATCTGCACATGATAGCTTAAAGGGACAAATTCCTCTTAAGACCTAAGCTTACCCAAACTGACTCAAAAAGAAATAGAAAATTTCAATAGACTTATAACAAGTAAAGCAATTGAAGTTATAACAAAAAATGATTCACAAAGAAAAAGAAAAGCCCTGGGGGTGTCTGGATGGCTCAGTCAGTTAAGGATGATACTTCCGCCCAGGTCATGATCTCACGGCTTGTGAGTTCTAGCCCCATGTCAGGCTCTGTGCTGACAGCTCAGAGCCTGGAGCCTGCTTCAGATTCTGTGTCTCCCTCTCTCTCTGCCCCTCCCCTGCTCACACTCTGTCTGTCTGTCTCTCTCTCTCCCTGTCAAAAATAAATAAACGTTAAAAATATAATTTAAAAAAAAAGCCCTGTAACAAGTATCTTCACTGGTGAATTCTACCAAACATTTAGAGTTAGCACCAATACCTCAAAAACTATAGAAGAGGAGGGAAGACTTCCCAACTCATTCTATGAGGCCAGTATTACTCCAATACCAGAATCAAAGTTTTTTATAAGAAAAAAACTATAGACCAATCTCTCTAATGAATATAGGTGTAAAAATTCTCAACAATAAACTAACAAACCAAATCTAGCAACATACAACATCCTGAATTACATCCCAGGGCCAAGTGGGATTTAACCCAGGAATGCAAAGTCGGCACAACATTCAAATACCAATGCATGTAACACACCATGTTAATAAAAAAATTTTAAAAACCTAAAAAACAAAAAACACACGATCATCTCACTAAATGCAGAAAAAGCATTTGACAAAATCCAACACTCAGGGAACTTCCTAAACCTCATAAAGGGAATCTACCAAACACTCACAGCTAGCATCATACTTAATGGCAGAAGACTGGATGCTCCCCTCCACCCCCACCCCCTGCCGCCCACCCATCAACATCATAAACAAAACAAGAATGTTTGGTTGTAGCCAGGAAAGTTAGGCAAGAAGATGACATAAAAGTCATCCAAATTAGAAAAGAAGAATTAAGCTATCTTTATTTGCACATGACATGACATGATCTTATATTTAAAAAATACTAAAGAGCACCTTCCACACACACACACAAAAAACTCTTTTAGAACTAATAATCAAATTCAGCAAGATTGCAAAATATAAGATCAACATGCAAAAGTCAGTTGTACTTCTACACAGTAGCAATGAACAGTTTGAAAATTAAATTAAGAAAAAATAACAGTATAATAGCATCAAAAAGAATAAAATATTTAAGAATAAATTTAATCAAAGATGTTTAAGCCTTGATATTAAAGACTAACAAAACCTTGCTGAAGGAAATTAAAGAAAATCTAAATAAATAGAAAGGCATTCTGTGTTCATGAATTGAAATATTGAATATTGTTAAAGATGGCAATATGACTCAAAACAATCTAGATGATCAGTGTATTCCTATCAAAATACCAATCGCCTTTTTTGCAGAAATGTAAAATCTAATCTTAAAATTCATATGGAATTGCAAAGGACCCTGAATAATCAAAACAATCTTGAAGAGGAAATAGAAGGGACTCACACTTACTGATTTGAAAATGTACTGTAAAGCTACAGTAATCAATAATATGTGGTACAGACATAAGGAGAGATATACAAGTGAATAGAATAGAATTGAGCATCCAGAAATAAATCCACGCACTAATGGTTAATTGATTTTCAACAGGGGTGCCAAGACAGTGAATAGAATAGAATTGAGCATCCAGAAATAAATCCACGCACTAATGGTTAATTGATTTTCAACAGGGGTGCCAAGACAATATATTAGGGAAAGAATAGTCTTTTCAACAAATGGTGCTGGGACAACTAGTCTTCCACATGCAAAAGAATGAAAGTGAACCCCTACCTCATACCATATACAAAAATTAAGCCAAAATGAACCAAAGACCTACATGTAAGAGCTAAAACTATAAAATCAGAAGAAATAATACAGGTAAACCAGGCAATAGTTTTTTAGATAAAGAAACATACATAAAGTACACATAAAATACAAGCAATCAAAAAAATAGATAAATTGGCCTTCACCAAAATTTAAAACTTTTGTATATCAAAGAATACCATCAAGAAAGGAAAAAGATAATCTATGGAATGGGAAAAAATATTTGCAAATCATATATCTGACAATGGTTTAGTATCCAGAATATATTTAAAAAAAAAAAAAAGTCTTACAACTCAACAATAAAGAGAACCCAATTTAAAAAGGGCAAAACATTCAAATAGATTTTTATCCAAAGGAAATGTTTAAGTGGTCAATAAGCATAAAAAAATACACTCAAATTGTTAGTCATTAGAGAAATGCTAATCAAAACCATAATGAGACACCACTTCACCCCCACTAAGATAGCTAAAATAAAAAAGTTGGACAATAAAAAAGGTTGACAAAGATGTGGAGAAATTAGACTCCTCATACGATGCTGGTAGGAATGCAAAATGGTCCAGCCACTCTGAAAAACAGTTTTGTAATTCCTCAAAATGTTAAATATAGAACTAGCTTATGATCCAGCAATTCCATTCTTACGTGTATACCCAAGAGAACTGAAAACGGGTATACAAAAACTATATACAAAAGTTCATAGCAGCATTATTCATAAGGGTCAAAAAGCAGAAACAAACCAAATGTCCATAAACTGATGAATAGATAAACTAAATGTGGTATAACCACCCAGTGTAATATTCAACCATTAAAAAAATGTTTTGGTACATCCTACAACATGGTTGAACCTTGAAAATATCATGCTATGTAAAAATGTCATATTGTATTGTATGATTCTATCTATATGAAATATCCACAATAGGAGAAACTGTACAGACACAGAGTAGTGTTGCTCTGGACTGGGGGAGTTGGGAATGGGGAGTGATGGCTAAAGGGTATTGAGTTTTCTTGGGAAGTGATGAAAATGTTCTGGAATTAGATACCAGTAATGGTTGCACAACTTTGTGAATATACTCAAACCACTGAATTGTACACTTTTTTTTAGTGGTTTTTTTTTTTTTTCTTGAGAGCAAGAAAGAAAGAGAGAGAGAGAGAGAGAGAGAGAGAGCACAAGCATGGGAGGGGCAGAACGAGAGGGAGACACAGAATCCAAAACAGACTCCAGGCTCTGAGCTGTCAGCACAGAGCCCGACGCAGGGCTCAAACCCACAGACTGCGAGATCATGACCTGAGCCAAAGTCGGGAGCCACCCAGGTACCCTTGAATTGTACACTTTAAAAGAGTGAATTTTATGGTATGTGTATTACAGCTCAATTTTTTTTACAAGTTCAAATTAGTTCTTGAAACAAGAAAGTTTTAGAAAATAACCCCAGACCTCCAAGGCAAAAAATCAGAGAGAAGTGAAACAGGATTGGGAGAAAGGACAACAAGGAGTTAGTGTGACTCCAGCATGGTGAGCAAGGAAGACAGCAGTAAGGGAAGAGTTCAGGTAGTAAGGAGGCTTTATCAGCTATTGTTAGAATTATGGTTTTTTTTCCCTCTGAGTGAAACAGGGAGCCAGTAGAAAGTTTTGAAGAGAGAGATAACATGATCTGACTTCTATTTTTGAAGTATCATTGTGGCCTGCTGTGATTGGGAACAAGGGTAGAAACAGAGAGACTTGTTAGGGACTATTATAATGATACAGACAAGAGATGATGGAGGCTCGGACCAGGGTGTTGGTTAATTCTCATCAAGAAAGATGACTACTAATGAGGGCAGAAAGTAATGTGACACATTTACAATGGGTCTGACTAATATGGTTTTGATGGGTTGGGTGGGACTTTCCATATTATGAACTTTTGTTGACCGAGTTGCTGTGTCAAGAAATTTGTGTGTTCAAAGTCCAATCAAAAGGTTCAGCAAATTGCAATAGAATGTATTGAGCAATATTTATCCAATCTGAGGTGTCCAAAATATGAAATGAGTAAAATTAATAAGATTAGTGAGTAAGAGGCAACAAAGGATTACAGACTACGTGATCTTCTTCCCTGGGACTCCTTACACGTCATAGAAAAGCAAAAGTGGCTTAAGGTAGCAGGCACTATGTCAGTGGAGAAGGAGGGACTCAGGATCAAGTTTGAACGCCAACTCTGGCATTCGCTGTGTGAACTTAAACAAGTCATGTGTACTCTGTCTATTTCTTCATTTGGAAAATGACTGAAATAGCATGCAAGGTCATTGCAGAATTAGAGATAAATGGATACGTGTGCTCAGCACTAGCCTAACATAGTAGATTCCCAATACATGGTATTTGTTATCATTAAATCATGATAAGCAGAGATAAAGAAGAATGAGAAGCAACATGTACAAAGAACTACATGTTCCCTGATAAATGTAGTCACAGTCATTCCTGAGGGTTGTCTTAGAGGAACCTTATCACTTGATCCTCAGGCCACAGCATAAAGGAGTGTTGCAGGAGTCCATTTTTCAACTCCCACTCACTCCCCAATGCACTTCTGATTTAGCTTCTGCCTGCATTTTTCTATTAAAACAACTTGTTCCTAAGATCACGAAGATCTATTATCATGTAAATTCCATGTGGCTAAACAAAGTCCATGGAAAATTTTCAGCCCTGATCTTACTGATGACCTCTTGGTGTCACTTGGTTACTTTATTATTCTTCTTGAAATTCTCTCTCCTCTTGGCTTCTGTGGCATCAGATTCTTCTGGCTTTTCTCATTTTTAATTGTTTATTCTTAGTCTTGTATGTTTATATTCATCTACCCAAACATTAAAGATTTGTTCCTCAGTAAATATATCAGTACAGAGCTTTTGGGATATGAGAAGATGGTTTGGAGAGAGATACGTGGAATCACAAAGTCACGTGCATTTACAGAGCCCTGAGAGTTCCATTCAGGGCCAGCTTCTGGGTGTACAACCTGTACAGGCTTTTAGGACTCCATGCTAAAAAGGCCCCCATGCTTGGTTTAATGCTCTGATGTCAGTGTCTTGAAATTCCTAATAATTTTATCTTTGACCTTGGGTTTCTTCAGAGTCGATGGAGCAATGGAGCATGTGTGCAAGCAGAGAGCTACTCAGGAGACTGTGTATGCTCGCTGTAGCAATCCAGCCACAGCTCGCATATGCACAGGCCCAGGCTCCAAGTCCTGTAACAGCATCCACATTGCAGTGAACGCTGGGGACAGGCCAGAGCCTCAGACAGTGCAGAGCTGTGGGGAGTGGGGGCATGGGGCCAGGCTGGGACCTGGGCAGAATGGAGCCCATGATGGCAGCAGGAATGCATGGAAAAGTAAAGTGACTTTTCCAACTTCAGGACCAGCCTCCTTCCAACCTCTCACCTTCCTGCTGCTTTCTTGATATCCATGACCTCATTGGTGACATGACATGTTCAGTGATTTTATATGATTCATGACATGATGTGTTCAGTGATTATATATGAGAATCCCTTATTAACCTACTTTGAAGTATAAAAGAAGTTAAGGAAGAAGCCTGATAGATACCCAAATGTGAGCATCTATGTATCCATTTCTTATTCTAAGACATATTCCCTAAACTTTAAGCCATTGCCACCAATACCCCAACCTTGCAAAACAGTATATGAAATATGCTTTCAACCTGAATCTATTTCTTGAATGTTTTCATACAGATAAAGAGTTAAAAAAATAAAGAGCTTTTTCAGTGTCATTCTTAATATAGTACTAGCCTGAGCAATTTCCACTAACACAGACACAAAAGGTGCTATTACTTCAGACTGATGTTTATTGGCTGAGTTGAATGGTTTCACCACCCAGAGAATCTTTGTGTTTCAAAGAAGTATTGGCTATAAAAAGGGAATTATCTGCACGGATCTGATAGATTCCAACATTCTTAAAAAAAAATAAAAGAAAAAACTCATTACTGAGTCATGACAACAGGTCGAATACACGGACGGTAGAATCACAGTGTCAGGGGTTTGATTCTCTGTTCTACTACTATACTATTTGTGGGACCTGGGACCAGGTTACTGTCAGAAAAATTCTTCAGACTTGGAAATAAGGCAGACAGATGGGAGCAGATCCTTTCAGTATCATGTAAGGACAAAGGTCATTCAAGGATTGTCAAAACATGTACTGTGTACACGTCATTTTTACTATTGATTAAAGTTCCCATACTTAGGGAATTTACTTGCTAACTTGTAAATTCTGTCCAGAAGAGATTCAAGTAATTTATGTCCAATGAAGCAGATAACCCCATATCTCAATGGCCTGCTGGACATTAACCGGTTCTATATCTAGTTCATCAATCTAATCCTAGCATTTCTTTGTTATGTTGAGGATAAATACACTCCTAATGCTCTTTGAACTGATCATAACATCTTTTTCCCTCCTTAATTATGAGTTCAATAAAATATTTGATACAGATCCTTTTATATTTTTCTGAGAGTTCTGATTTTATCTTTTTGAAAATTATGCTTTAACCCGACTTTACTCTCTTGGCCTCAGTTTCTTGATCTGTAAAACAGAGATGATAAGACCAATTTATAGGATTATCATGAGAGTTAAGTGGCAAAGGTATATAAGGCACTTTGCATAGTATGGAGCTTTGAAGGTGAGTTTGTGAAGAGAGTACAAAGCAGCTGGAATTGGGGATGTGGTCCAGTTCATCACTGAACACTTTAACACCCACATTTTACATTCTTCCTTGAAATGATTTTCTGCTTCTATAATCACATTCTTAAAAACCTTACTTGCTGACCCTTTGCTAATTATATACTTTATACCTCATGGAAATAATGTCCAGTGGGAACTATGTGTGAGAGCTGGGTGACCTTCATCACAGAAAGCTTTCCAGTGCTTCTTTCCAATAGTGCTCAGGCAGGTGTAGGGTTTTAAAGGCCCACGATATTGTCAGTCAAATAAATTTAAACCAAAAGACAAACAAGGTTTTTCCCAGAGACCATGCATTGGCATTTCCGTATTTTCAAACGGTGATTTTTCAAGACAAAAAAGGGGGACATCAAAGCTGATATTTTCAATGAAGGATATGCTGAGGAAACATATTCAGTTGTAAACATATTCTGTAAACTGTTTCTTTAACACTGTCCCCTTGTTAAGAGATCTCAAAACTATGGAATCAAGTTTCTGATATTTCCTTTTTTAATTAATTAATTAATTAATTTATTTATTTATTTTTATTGAAAAAAATTTTTTTAACATTTATTCATTTTCGAGATTCACAGAGAGACAGAGTGTGAGCAGGGGAGGGGCAGAGAGAAAGGGAGACACATAATCCGAAGCAGGCTCCAGGCTCTGAGCTGTCAGCACAGAGCCCAATGCAGGGCTCAAACCCATGAACCATAAGAGGACAACCTGAACCAAAGTTGGATGCTCAACTGAGCCACCCAGGCAACCCCTGATATTTCCCTTTTACTTCCTGAAGATATACACCTCTCCAACCCCCAGACCCTAAATAAAAGGAACCCCAAATTTACCCCTCAGACACAAAGGGCATTTTTAAGGTTGAAGAAGTGTGGCTGGCTCTCTCCACATGGTGCCAAAGTTACTCCTGCTGGGGGCTGGGCTGTATACAAAACAGGAGAATAATGCTCCTCTCCCAACACCCATCCCACACAATCTTTGAGAACTGTAAACATAGGATTAAGCAGCACAAAACCACAGCAGACAAATAGTTAAATAACTGTACTTTATGAACTTCTCAGAACTCCTGAATAAACTGTTCTAAATCCTAAGGCTTTAAGCTATAAAGAGCAACTTAACACAAAACTCCAAGGAGTAAATGACCACCATGCTTGAAGGACAGAGCCATCCTTGGCTTGCACATTTGCTCCGGTACAGTGACTACATTTTTCTCCCAGCTCTTTGAACATGTGCTGTCCCAGAGGACCTGTAGTCCCCTTGCTGGCCAACATGGCTCCCAACAGGAAAGCATTCGCCCCACAGACAGCCCTCATGGGAGGCTTCACACAGCCTCACAAGTCAGAACCCCAGGGAACACTACAGAATCTGTGAGAGCCACCCCAGGAGTAATTCTGTTCCCTAGACCCAGCCCTTCCCACCAGCATTCTGGTTCCTAAAACTATTATGAGAGGAGATAAAATCTTTTGTTCTATAGGAAAGTCATAACCAAAAGATTTGCACTTTCATCTTTATTGTATTCTAAATATCTATACACTTAAACCTATTTTCCACCACTTTATTATGACATTTTCAAGCACATGGCCATGTTGAGACAGTTTTATAATTACAAATTTTCCCATCTATACAACCCTATCATCAATCCATCTGATTTTCTGATTTTTTTTTCCCAAAATAAATTTCAGATAGCAGCACACTTCCCTCCAAATAGCTTGGTATGCATATCATTGGACAAGGAGTCCAATACATTTTAATAGATTTTTCTTTCAAAATAAACTTTATATACAATGAAATGTACAAATCTTAACTATACATTAACTGAATTTTGATAAATGCATATACATCTGTAACCTAAAGTCTTTTTTTTTTTTTTCATTTAAATCCAAACTAGTTAACATATAGTGTAATAACAATTTCAGGAATAGAATTTAGTGATTCATCACTTACTTATAACACCTGTGGTCATCCCAACAAGTGCCCTCCTTAATGCTCATCACTCTTTTAGCCCATCCTCCCCCCCAACACCCCACCAGCAACCATCAGTTTGTTCTCTGTATTTAAGAGTCTTTTATTGTAACCTAAACTCTTATTAGGATAGAGACCTGAATCTATTTCTTGACCTGCTAGCTTTTATTAATGAGCTGTGTATTCACCTACAAGTAACAATGTTTTAAATATCCTGGCTTTAAAATATATTTTAAAATCTGCCTGTCTCATCCCCCTTTGTTGCTCTTATTTTCAGAACTATTTTTGCTATTCTTACAGACTTTTCTCTTGAATTTGCAAACCACTTACTTCCCACAAAAAAAGAAAATGAAAATGAAAGCAAAAACTCCTAATTTTTAATTGACTTGCATTAATTTAGGATTAATTTGGGGATATGTGAAACTTAATAATATTCCATCTACCCTTCTAAGAACACGAGATGCTTTTCTATTTAGTCAAGACTTCTTTTATGTGTTAGAATTCCTTTCATAAAATTCTTACACACTTCTTCTTGAGTTTATTCATGGGTTGTTTTTGTAAATGTGGTTTTTCCATTATACTTTTTTATATAAATTTTGTATACAAACAACTTTCCAAATTTGCTTATCAACAGAAAGTTTCAGTTGATTTTCTTAGGTTTTGACATATAAATCATTATCTAGAAACAATAATTTACCTTCTCTTTTCCAATTTCTATATCTCTTCCCCCCTCCTACATTTATAATTGCATCAATTAGAGCCAGGCTCTCATTAGACAGGCATTAGTGCTTTGAACAACTTTTATGTATCTCTTTCACAGTAAATGGCCTCTGAATATGGAAAATGGCCTTCCTTTTAGGGGGGAAGGGATGGTTTTAGCAACTTCCACTTCACCCCAATATTGAGTTGATCAAGAGTCAATTATTTCCATTTCTTCAGTATCCATGGTCATTTCCCTATCTCCTTTCTTATTTTGTATAATTATGCTTTTCTCCTTTTCACTAGTTTTTCAAAGAGCCAGCTCTTGAATTTATTTTTCAGGTTTATCACTTTCTTATTTTATATTCATTAATTTTTGTTTTTAAATTTATGAGTTACTTCCTTCAACTTTTCTTAGGTTTATCTCCTTGTTTTTTGTCTAATTTTTAAAATGTGATGCTTACTTCATTAATTTTTGCTCATCTATAAAAATATTTAAGGTTGTGTATTTTTCCTCTGAGCACAGTTTTAGCTATATCCCATGGGTTCTGACATGCCATGTTTTAATTAGTAATATTTTCTAGATATTCTGACATATTACTTTAGATTTTCTCTTTGACAAAGGAATTGTTTGAGATAATTTTAAATTTCCAAGTGGTATTTTGCTTTTAAAATGAATCATGGAGGGGTGCCTGGGTGGCTCAGTTGGTTGAGCACCCAGACTCTTTTGATTTTGGCTCAGGTCATGATCCCAGGGTCATGGGATCCAGCCCTGCCTTGGGCTCTACGCTGAGCATGGAGCCTGCTTAAGATTCTCTCTCTCTCTCTCTCTCTCTCTCTCTCTCTCTCTCTCTCTCTCTCTCTTCTTTCTCTCTCTCTCTCTCTCTCTCTCCCCCTCCTCCCCTCTGCCCTTCTGCCCTCTCCCCTACTTGCTCACTCTCTCTGTTTCTCTCTCTGTCTCTAAAATAAAAAATAAATAGGGGTGCCTGGGTGGCTCAGGTGGTTAAGTGTCCGACTTCAGCTCAGGTCATGATTTTATGGTTATTGAGTCCCGCGTCTAGCTCTGTGCTGACAGCTCAGAGCCTAGAGCCTGCTTCAGATTCTGTGTCTCCCTCTCTCTCTGCCTCTCCCCCACTCATGCTCTCTCTCCATCTCTCAAAAATAAATAAGCACTAAGAAAATGTTTTTAAATAAGAAATAAAATGAATGATGGAGTAGCTATTTTTATAGGACAAAATTTTAATATACGATACTATGTATTTATGCATCTGTTCAGGGAGTGTTGTTTCCTATACATTGTATATTTTTCTACAAAATACTCATTTAATGTATGCATATATATATATATAAAGTGTGTGTGCTTAAATATATCTTTAATTAATATGCATCAACTGCTAAGTGCTAGCATTGTATTTGTGACCCAAATACAGTGACTTCTTTATTCCTTAATTTTCCTCTTTTATTATAGAAATCCAAGTCTCAGAGAGATTAAGCAATTTGTCAAACACCCCCATAATAGATCTCAGAATCAAAATAATATAGCAGTATGTCTGCTCAGGTATGGCTGATTCCACAGCCAACGCAATCCTACCTCCCCAGACTGCATCACTAGAACCATATGAGGAAACAAAACACAAATTACTTACTATTTAGAGGAGATACATGCACAACACACCACCATAAATATGCAATCACTGAGGATGTCATGGATGCCTATTGAGGAATGCAGGTAAGTAATTGCACATTGAATACAAGACAAGGCTTTTAGAGATTTCACATGTTGGGAGTGCGCCGGGGCAGTTTTTCTGCTTTTGGAGTTCTTTCAAACTTTAAGGTATTCTTTAAAGAGGTTCTTTTCCGTGTTTCACTCTTACCATCAGGAATTCTTTTTCATACCCAACCTAATTACTTCATGCTGAGGGTTAGCTCTCTCTTCTGGATTCTTCAGAGACCGAGAACAGGTGGTCCCTATTCTCTGCATAGTAACGCCTTGTAAACTTGAAGGAGGCCTTCCATAGTCATTGTCTCTGAGATAAATAATCCTAGTCTCTAAATCCTACATTTTTGCAAAAATATTTTCTAAAAATGTGGTTATTTTTATGCCAGGGAAGGGCAATGTTTATGCAGTCCACCTACGGTCATTAAGTTGTGTTGACTATTCGTGAACTACTGCATGGTGAGGTGGTGAAAGTCATTGCAATACGGTTGTTTTCTGGTGTCTACAAGTTTGCTCAGGCCTTCTGAGGCCTTTTAACCTAGGTGATAAGATTCAAAGCATTTGCCATCCATCTCCCACACTTAAGGTGCTGAGGAAAATCGAGAGCACCTGGGTGGCTCAGTTGGTTAAGCGTCTGACTTCGGCTCAGGTCATAATCTCATGGTTCGTGAGTTCCAGCCCCATGTCAGGCTCTGTGCTGACAGCTCAGAGTCTGCAGTCTGCTTCAAGATTCTGTGTCTCCCTCTTTCTCTTTGCCCCTCCCCTGCTTGTGTGTTCTCTCTCATCCTCTCTCTCAAAAATAAACATTTTTAAAAATTAAAAGGTGCTGAGGAAAATCAAAATTGCACATGATGAAAGAAAATATGAGAAAGCATGTAGGCAGCAGAAAAATATGAAAATATGAGAGGTTTGTGGTGATTTGCTGAAGTGCATTTATTCTTAGTTTTAAAAATTAGGAAAATTTATTTGATAGGCTAGAAAGGAAATAAAATGAACACCCAGAGTCTGTAATAACAGAATAAATTTTTTAAGGCAAGAAAAGAAAGCTAATCCATCCAAATCTCTTCCCGTTTCAGAACACTAGAATGATTTCAGGCATCTCTAGAAATCATATGATAATGACAGAAATCTAGCCTCATGTTAATTATAGAACAAAAAGTGGAGGCATTTATTGGGATTGGGTTACTGTATGAAAGTATCATAATTACAGAAGTGATTTTTAAAAAGATAAAATCACCAATGCCTATAGTATATTACTTGAAAGAATAATTTCTATAAAGTATCACAAATAAATATTAATAAAAATAATTATCAAGAGCTTTATTCATCCAGTGGCCCCAATAACCCCTAGGGCTTCAGAATCTTTCACTAGATCTTTACGGGAAGCAAAGAAATAAAAGCCTTTACATAAATGCGCAAGAGATCTTCTGGTCTCTCCCTAAAGGTGTGTGTCAATCTACCCACATTCCACTGGCCAGAATTCAGTCACAAGTCTAATGCAAAGGAAGGCTAGTGTCATCTACCTGTGTGTCCAAGTACTTACCTAGTCTCTGCCACCATATTTATCTTTATGACTAACAAAATACTTTGCTCATGGGTGCTTGATAACAATAAATTAATATTAATTAATACAATGAAATGTGTATTAATACAAAGCTATATTTCCTTTGAAAAATAAAAACTGCAAATGACATATCCAATAAAGGGTTAGTGTCCAAAATACATAAATTTATAAGACCCAACCCCCCAAAACAAATAATCCATTTAAAATATGGGCAGAAGACATGAATAGACCTTTCTCCAAAGAAGACACACAGATGGTCAACGGACATATGAAAAGATACTCAACATCACTCATCATTAGGGAAATGCAAATCAAAACCACAATGAGATATCACCTCACACCTATCAGAATGCCTAAAATCAAAACACAAGAAACAACAGGTGTTGGCAAGGATGTGGAGAAAAAGGAACACTCCTGCACTGTTGGTGAGAATGCAAACTGATGCAACCACTCTGGAAAACAGTATGGTGGTTCCTCAAATAGTTAAAAACAGAACTACCCTATGATCCAGCAATCACGCTACTGGGTACTTACCCAAAGAACACAAAAACACTAATTCAAAAGGATATAGGCACCCCTGTGTTTACAGCAGCACTATTTACAATAGCCAAATTATGGAAGCATCCCAAGTGTCCATCAGCTGATGAATGGATAAAGAATAAATGGTATATATACCCAATGGAATATTATTCAGCCATAAAAAAGAATGTCATTTGTAATGGCATGGATGGAGCTAGCATATTATGCTAAGTGAAATAAGTCAGTCAGAGAAAGACAAGTACCGTATGATTTCACTCAAGTGTGGAATTTAAGAAGCAAAACAACCAAGCAAAGGAAAAAAAAATAAGAGATAGACAAATCAAGAAATAGGCTTTTCATTATGGAAAACAAACTGATGGTTACCAGAGGGGAGGTGAGTGTGGGGATAAGTTAAATAGGTGATAGAGATTCAGGAGTACACCTGTGATGAGCACTGGTGATGTATGGAAGTGTTAAATCACTATTGTTTACCTGAAACTAATACAACACTGTATGTTAACTAATTGGAATGAAAATAAAAATGTAAAATAAAAAATAAAAATAGAGGGGTACCTGGATGGCTCAGTCGGTTAAGAATCTAACTTGATTTTGGCTCAGGTCATGATCTCATGGTTCGTGAGTTCAAGCCCAGCATTGGGCTCTGTGATGACAGTGTGGAGCCTGCTTAGAATTCTCTCTCTCCCTCTCTCTTTGCCCCTACCCTGCTTGCCCTCTCTCTCTCAAAGTAAAACAAATAAACTTAAAAATATATTTTTAATTAAAAATTAAAAACATTAAAAATTTTAAAAAATAAATTAAAAAATAAAAACTAGAATAATCTAGAACTAGCATTTAATATGAGGTCATCTACAATTTCAGTTTAAACAATGATTGTCTCATACTTTAGAATGTATAATGAAATTTGAGGGTTGGCTAACCAAATTTTTAACCAGGGTTTCTAAAATAAAATAATTTAAAATAACAAAATAAAAGTATATATATTACTTGATGTTTTTTCATACTTAGACTTTTATTATTATCTATATTATCTATATTAGCTAATATAATAATGTTCCTTTTCTAATTCACTGTTTTAAGTTTTCTTCTTTGGAATTTTTGAATTGCTTGAATTTTAAAATAAAAAGCATACAACACTTACACAAATAAAATCATTATTCATAAAAAATTAACATAAAATCATATATTGGCTTTCTCTATATAGCATTCTAACAAGGAAGAAAGACAAAACAGCAATGCTGATCAACAGCAAAATGTTTTCATGTTTAATTTGACCTCTGACAGCTTTAAAGAGATATTTTTAAAGCAGTTGTTTTCATATGCTTCTTTCTTAGGAAAAAAAGGGGAAAACAAAGCTAACTTGACTGTGATGAGTCTTGCACCATGTCCCAAATGCTGGCCATTTGGAATTTACCAAGACCAATTAAATGTTTGTTTCTTTCTTTAAGAAAGAAAAACAAATGGTTAATACCATCAGCAGATCAATTAAATAACCAGGCAGCTACTTCCCAACTGCCTATACTGACTGCCTATACTGACATTGTTCTTAAATTAACTATTACACTTAGTTTAGCAATTGATAGTATTTTGCTCAAATATTACTAGTTTCAACAACTTCTATTTTTTTCCCTTCATTGCTTTCTGAATGCCAAAGTTCCTTTTACTAATGGATTGCTTATGATATGCTAAGGAGTCCATCACCAGAATAGAGTAAACGTAGAGATAGAATGTGGTCATGATGAAATTGCTACATTCCATTGCGGAGGTGATAAAAATGCAAGGTGCCTCATAAATATTTCTGACCCGTTTGCTTACAGGGATGGGAGTATTTATGGTTTGGAAATCTCTGGCTATAAAAAAGCATTCCAGTTTATTCTATGCCATCAAGTAGCCTTTTGTTGAAGTAGAGTTTTATGGGTGAGTTATTACTGGGAAATCTGCCTTTAGAACATTAGTAATGCAGTAAATTCCATCCGGCCCATCTAGGTTATTTTGAGCAGAACTATGTCTAAATGAGCCAACTGCATTTCACCAAAGATATTATATTCTATTCAGAGCCTCATATGTGATCTTCTTGGTCCTTGTCTTTTTGAGATTAGGAATGGCAGAAATAGTCATGATGGTAGTTTCTTTTAGAGAATTTCAATCAAAAGATGACATAAAAAATTCACTGAACAAAAATTTGTAGTTAAACCAAGTAACTGAACAGATCATTAACATTGCAGCTCATGAAACTGGCATGTGAGATCCATGAAGATATTTTTGTCTTGAATATGAAGATTATAGCATGTTCTTTCAGATTTGTATCGAGACTATGAAATCATAGTTCTATAGCATACCATGTATATCTGTTTTGTTTTCAAATCAGACTAAAAATGCATTGATATAAGGGATGACATATAAGAGGCATTTCAACTTTCACAGGAGTCAGATATCCTGTGCTTCAGTAATGGCTCTGCCACTCAGCTGTGTGGTCCTGGGACAAATTACACAGCAATCCTGTGCCTCACTGTTCTCCTCTGTAAGAGGAAGACAATAAAGATATCTATTTTTTGAGAATTAAATAAGTGTTTTCTCCTACTATTATTCTTCTCTTCTGTTATGTTCTCACACACAGCATCCTGCAGAATAATGGGATCACAGGAGGCACTCAGTATATATTCATTGAATAAATTGGCCCTAGTAGATTTTTTATGGCTAGAGAGACATGTAGTAGTAGCCTAGTGTGGGGTAAGGGTAGGCACAGATTGGGAGTTAGGGATATCTGAAAACCCAGCTTATTTGAAATATAAACTTTACTAAGCAATTGTCTTAGTTTTCTCATTGGTAAAATGGTGCCAAGAATATTATCCTAAAATATCATTGGGATTAGGGGCGCCTGGGTGGCTCAGTCAGTTGAGCATCCAACTTTGACTCAGGTCATGATGTCACGGTTGACCAGTTCGAGCCCCGTGTCAGGCTCTGTGCTGACAGCTCAGAGCCTGGAGCCTGCTTCAAATTCTGTGTCTTCCTCTCTCTCTGCCCTTCCCACTCATGCTCTGTCTCTCTCTCTCAAAAATAAATAAACATTAAAATTTTTTTTAAAAATTCTTGTAATTAGAAACAATATATGGTGAGCATTGGCAAAATACCTATGATAGCTATCAGTAGCTAACATTATGGTCTGTTTCTACTCACAGAACACTTTTGACACTAAATGTCAAGAGTGGGGGTCGGTTTCCCACACCAACAACAAATTCTCCAGCCCTTACAATTGAATTGTAATTCAATTCTGACACTACCCAGAATTAGCACACACCCACAAGTGAAGAGTTTAGTCCCACAAGACTGCCACCACTTTACACACCAATTTCAAAGTCCGGGCTTCCTGTACTTCTGACCTACTGGCTATAAATGGAGGGTTCCCATGACCCTCTCCTCAGGTTTGATAGTTTTCTAGAATGGCTCACAGAACTCAGGAAAATAGTTTACTTACTATGACTGGTTTATTCTAAAGCATATAAGTCGGGAACAACCAAATGTAAGAGATATATAGGCTAGGGTAACGGGGGGCATCACACAGCTTCCACACCTCTCTGGGTACACCATTCTCTCAGTGTATTGATGAATTCACCAACCTGGAAGCTCTCTGAACTCCACTGCTTAGAATTTTTGTGAGGCCTTTATTACTTCATTATGCAGGAATGATTGATTAAAGCATTGGTCATTGGTGATTACCTCAATCTTCAGCCCCTCTCCTCTTCCTGAGATCCGAGGGTGGGACTGAAAGTTCCAAACCTCTAATCACAGGGGTTGGTTCCTCTGGCAACCCGTCCCCTACCTCTAAGGGTCACCTCATTAGTGTGAACTCTGGTAAAGCTGAAAGAGGCTTGTTATGAATAACAAAAGATGCTCCCCACAACCCTTTTATTCAGGAAATTCCAAGGATTTTAGGAGCTCTGCCAGGAACCAGAGAAGACCAAATATACATTTCTCATTATATCACAATATCACACAAACGTGCAGAATGATGCTATAAAGAATGACAACACTGACCTGCAGACATGATCTCACCACATTTTATAAATGTCTACCATGCGCAACACTGTGCTAGTGACATGGGATTGAGAGAGATGGAAAACACATGACTTCTGTTGCTCATAGTCTGTTGAGAAGTAGGATTTTTAATATATGGTAAAATATACCATTTTTGCAAAGGCAAAGTCAAATGATGAAGCTAAAGTTAGTAACAAGTTTATTGTCCTTTGTTCAAGGGAAATCAATCCATGGACTGAGGGAATTCAATGTGTCACAAGCAGTGGAACACTCTCCTTGAGGGATTTGGGGCAAGACTGAACTTTATAGAGCATTAGAAGTGGTAACAGGGAGGGGTGTCTGGATGGTTCAGTGGTTAAGCATCTGGCTCTTGGTTTCAGCTCAGGTCATGATCTTACTGCTGGTGAGTTCGAGCCCCAAGTTGGGCTCTGTGCTGTCAGTGCGGAGCCTGCTTGGGATTCTCTCTCTCTCTCTCTCTCTCTCTCTCTGCCCCTCCCCCACTCAATCTCTCTCAAAATAAACAAACAAACAAACAAAAAAAAGAAGTGGCAACAAAAAACAGGGCATGATTGGCTGGTGCTGCATATCTGACCTCATTTAGAAAGATCAAGGAATAAGGAAATCGGTATTTGGATATTGGCTGACTGGATATACTGTGTTTCTGGTCAAGTGGGACATTTATAGAAACACAAAAATTGGTTTGCTGACGTAGCACCCTGGGCAGGAGTGGCTTCATCTTGGACCTAAAATTTATTTCCAACGTATGCATTTTCAAAACTTATTCAAGAGCAAGTAGAAAAACATAAATATAGATCAATAACCATATTGTAGTAAAACATGACCAGGCCTGTCTTATTAAAACCTTGAGTAGGTACAATAGCACAGTAAAAATTTAAAAACTAGGTTACATATAAGATGCTTTGTAAATGTTAAGTACCTCAATGCTACAAAGTGGTACTCAAAAAAAATTTTTAATCTGGAAATCAGAAGATGGGTCTGAGTAGCACGGTAAAATAGAAGTAAAATAGAAATATATTTTTCCAGTACAGGTCCCTGAGATTTGATATACACCCACCTACACCTCCCACCTCCACCCCCTGCCCAGCATAAGAGGTAATATCAGGCAGTCGGCTGCCAGGCATGGATTCTCCAACCTTACAGACCCCTGTCTTCATGTGGACTGCTAACGTCACTAAAGTTCAACATTCCTTCATGAAAAGCAAGGGTGGTTCCAGAAAGTCCAATTTACTCACACCATCATTAATCTTTGATCTCCTTGCATCTCATGAATTGCCTGTTTGCTGGTTAGGAAGTCCAATACAGAAAAAGTTATGTTGCTTAAGAAAGTTGTGTTTATTTTTTTTAAATGTTTATTTGTTTTTTAGAGAGAGAGAGAGAGAGAGAGAGAATTCCAAGCAGGCTCCATGTTGACAGCACAGGGCTCCATCTCATAAATCATGAGATCATGACGAGACCTGAAATCAAGAGTCAATTGCTTAACCGCCTGAGCCACCCAGGGGCTCTAAGAAAGTTGTGTTTAAAAAAGAAAAAAGGCAGGGCTCCTGAGTGGCTCAGTCAGTTGAGTGACTCGTGGGATTGATCCCCCTATAGGGCTCTGTGCTGACAGCACTGAGCCTGCTTGGAATTCTCTCTCTCCTTCTCTTTCTGCCCTTCCCCACCCTCAAAATAAATAAATAAACCCCTTTTAAAAAAAAAACTAAATAAAGGATAAAAAGAAAATTGTATTGCTCAAAAAATAATTCTCATGGATCCTCAAATGTGGGATGACTTTTGTTATCTGGCCCATCTTACATGAGAAGAAATTAAGAGTTACAAATCATTGCAATTTTTTGTAGTGACTTTCAAAGCATCAGGGGAGAAATTCTAAAGCTTCCAATTCATTTTACAAAGTTAGAAAAAACTTCTAAAATATTAAAATCAAAAACAGAACTAAAGTCAGCGTTTCCAAAACTGATCCAGAAATCCCTCTTTCAAATGAACACTAATGAATGATGCACACACAAAAAAAGATTTTGTGATCAAATTATTTAGATAAGTGACATTTACTATGATGTTCCTTTCTTGAAGACTCATAATACAGGATCTGAAAAGTTCTGCAATGAACAAATCAATTTAACTAAGAATTTCCCCCAATTGATCTCGTTGTAAGCAATCACTACCTTTTTGTGGCCCAAAGCCTTTCCCAAAGCAAAGAAAGTACCAGTGCCAAAACAATGATGACCAAAACCGTTTGGAAACATATCAGACAGGAAACAAAAGGCGACATGCCTTGCCCCAGCTGTTAATAATGAATTTGTTATACCTCATAAGTCTGACAAATACTTACATGATTCTCCATTTATACACATATATTTAACTCCAATTCAGATCTTTCAAAGGGCACTGTATTCCCTTAAATATCAGCATCTGTGCAATTTGTTTTTATTTATTTTTCTGTTATTTTTCCCCCATCAGCTTTGAAAGACACAAGTGAAATCTGGAAAAGCCAGAAATAGCCCCAAAGAAAAAGGTTGAACAACCCAGTTAGATAGAGTAAGAAACAGAAGTTATTTTCTGAAACTTCTAACCAGAGTTCTCTTTAACTTCGACACCCAAGTAGATACATGAATGGAATAGAACAGGCTTCCAAGGCAGGTTATGGAAACCCAGTGTAATTATTTTTACCAGATGACTCTCTCAACTCTATAAATAGCATATATGTCTCATATGCTATCTGAACATTAGGCTTTGCTTCACCATGCCCATAGCCATGATGTCTCCCTGCCAACTCCAAGATGGCAGCATCAGGCTATAACTGGAAATGCTTCATATAGGCTGCATGGTGGATGCTAATGATACAGTGCTTTCCCCGCCCCTGCCTGAACAACTCCATGACTTTCATAATATCAATCCACACAAATAGTGGTCATTTGATACAGAATGGAAAAGCATCCGTTCTTTAAATTGTATTGAGCTATGAATACCTTGAGCTTGAAAAAAAAAACCTGAAAAACATCAAATATTGCATTCCATGCACGAAAAATTGGGGAGCTTCAGCCTAAAATAAAACTTTAAATACACCTTGATTTTATTACTGCAGAGCCAGATTTTGTTCCAAAAAAGATATTACAAAGTTTCAAATTCTTCTATTTACTAGAGACATAGAATTTCTATATGTTGTTTATTTATATATTTGATACATATGTCAATTGAAATTTCTAGGTGCCATTTTGATATAAAGTCTACTTTGTTTCATTTGTTAATTTCTAAATCTGGCATCATTGTAATAAAAACACAGTATTTTCTTTAAGAGGCAACTGTCAATAATCTCAGTTGAATATCTCTTGTTGCTTAGTTAAAAGGTGGACAAAAGTTACCAAGTTCAATTATAACTCCCCTCAAAAAACCCTAAATATTTACAGAAATGGATTTTTCATGCAAGGCACGGGGCATGTGCATATAAACTGGTACAAATTAGCACGAGTTTAGGCTATTTCTTTGAAATTTTCATTGTTAATTATGTTTGTGTTTTGAGTCACAACAGTGAAGAAATAAATAATCATAAGGAAAAAAATCCAATTCTATGTGTGTTCAGCTCTACTAATTATTTCTTATGAACAATATCAAGCATTTTAATTTTTCATTCTAATGAAGATGGAAAAGAGTAGTGGATAAATCATATAAAGACACTATTAAAAGAGGCCCTGATTACCATCCTGAACAATAGCTTAAAATTTTTTAAAGACCATTCCAATATATCCAAACAGGGAATATTTGCATATTCTTAAATATTTTTACTCCGGAATCATAAAATTGCATCCATTTATTTTTTATTTTAGAATTGTCTACTAGATACTAGACTGAAAAATACAAACACTAAATTTTATGTGTTAATATTCCAGACAGTCAATTAACATTTCCAGAAGAGTTTATCTTTCTAGAATTGAGATGGGCACTGAGGAAGTTTACACCATTAAATGGGAAAACAGTTCCCATTCAATCTGTTTGCAGGGAAACATATTGTGAGGTTAGCACACAGGAGGCTTCCTGGGGGGGCCCTGAGGAATGACATAGTGAGGTAAAAAGAGACGTGGGACTAGACAGAGGGCAAGGTTGAACTGTGATGCAGCTGTGACCAAGGTCTCAGTCAGCTTCAGTGAATCCCATAGGAGGCCATGAAGTTGGGATGGCCCCCCGGGGACATGCAAGCTTGAAACAAGGGGGCCAGGCCTTTGTATCTCCACACTGATCAGTGTTTGGATGTAGACCACCCTAGGGAGGAGATGGAAACTGGGGCAAGATCACCCCCTTAGATTAAGAGCAATGCCTAGAGAAGGACTCAGCTGTAAACTGGCAGCCTGCAACTCTTGGGGGATCTGGTGGATTGAAGGAGGCCTGGGCATTGCACAAAATAGCCACTACCTGTCCCTGGTGTGGTAGACTGTTACCAATCAGCAATATTGAGCTGCAAGAATTCCTGACATTAGTAAAATGCAAAGAGAACTTCATTTCATGCTTGTCTACTCAGGTAAAATCCAAAGAGGAAATTTCACCAGGACAAAAACAAACAAACAAAAAGCAACCCATAAAGCTGGAGTATAAGTTTGGTTAAGAGCAGAAATAGATGTAATGCAATTCTGAGATAATTGACATCTGCAGAAGTCTGATACTGTATGCATTTAGATTCTCTCCCCCACACACAAGCACACACCATACACAGCATGATCCCTGAGTGTCAAGAAAATTTCCTCTAGCAATAGCTCCTGGCCAGACAAGTGTGACATCACTCTGATGAGCAGACATCAAGTGAAGAACTCTGTATGCCATTAGATACTCAGACCAAAATTCAAAACATGCACTGATAGATAGGTAATATGAATGCACAGCGACATTGACTTAGCAAGAACATTTTATTTCCCCCATTACAATGTTTCTGCTGCTGAGGAAGTTCTGTTTCCAAACACCTAATGCCAATAAAATGTAAAATGTAAACTCCCTATTTCCTCTTTCTCAGTCTTCACTGCTTCTCAAAACTAAAATGGTTCACACCAGCCACCCCACCAAATTCCCTGAAATTTTTTTCCCAATTAATAAAATATAATATAAACAAGTTCATGTGCTGTCAGTGACATTACTAAAACCAACCTGAAAAGCAGAAAATCATTAATTATTTTTAAGCCAAATGTACAGAAGTTGCATTAATTTTTTAGTGGCACAGTTTGGGGTATAATAGATGAAATCTGTCGTACATTTTTTCTCAACCAGAAGCCTATCCTTTTTTCGAGGTTAATACACACAAATAGTTTCAGAATAATTTCTACACCTAAGACATATTAAATAAGCTATTATATGTGAAGCATACAGTTGGAGAGCAAGAAAGGATCTTAGGTAGCCTAGTTCAACCTGTTTTACAAATCAGGAAACTGAGGCCAGAAATGGGAAGACACACACCAAAGAACATACAGCTAATGAGTAGCAACTGACACAGGGAACCCAAATCTCAAAGTGGGGTTCCTTCTGCAGTAATAGCTTCACTAACATTTCCGGAAGTTCTGATGTGTTCTTGTTTTCTACCAACACTGCAATCAATTCACACTGAATCTAGTAGGGGATTGTAGTTGCGAATGTGGTAGGTAACACTAATGTTTAAGCGTTTAAGCTACTTCCCAGTATTTAGTGTGCAATCCAGGAAACTGTAGCCAGATTTTGTATCTTGGATAAACCTGGCTATATCTTTTATCTGGCCCTTAAAGCTGGGAAATGTAGTCACTGAGACACAGAATGCAAATGCATCTAATATAAGTTCTTTACCTCGGCCCTAAGCTCATGCAGAATAGCTGAGTTCACGAGTGCCCTGTGTAACGGAGCTGGCGTCTCTAATCGCTTCCAGCAATGTTCTGCCTGGCAAGAGGTTTCCAACTTAAAAGGATGCATGGCCTACAGCCAGCACCGATCATATAGCATGGAAAAATTAAAACCAGAAAATAGTTTCAAAATCTGTAAGGCATTTTGAATGCCTGGCTAACCGTGCATTGCAATTTTCATTCTAGCCTTCGTACTTTATTCAGAACAGGATTTTGTGTTAGAATGTTTTAAGAGACTACAGAGGGAAAAGAATCCATAACCACACATCTTCCCATACCTTTAAAATTCTCTTACCCATTTTCTACTTTTATTCTAGGTCTTTCAAGACAAGAAAGAAAAAACTACATATATACTTCTGCTGAGCATATTTTATATATCATCTACAGCAGATTAGCTCATTCCATGCTCATGAAGCCCAGGTTAAAAGTTCACTTGCAACAAGAGCTAATGACGTGCCCTCTGACGTATGGCCCTAGACAGTGTTCCAGAACCTAATGACTTCTCTAATAAAGATAGTAGGAAAACCTGATACATGAGTGAATGGCCTCCTCACAGAACTGGAAAATATCTTCAATGACACGTCCTCCCCTGGAGGGCAGGATCATCATTTTTACATAAAAAGAGCAGAGGTGCTGACACTTTTAAAAAACGAATTGCATTCCAGGCCTCACCCTGACTGCTGGGGATGCAGTAATGAGGAAGTCAGGCACAGTCCCTGCCTTCTCAAAACTGTATTCTAAATTCTGCCTCTTCCAGGAAGCCTGTTGGAAAAGTTCACCCAACCCTGATTCCTTCTTCTCGGAGCTTCTTTAGCAGTTAGGGTCTATAACTCGTTACTGGAATACTGGGCTGGCACTGGCATTCTGCTTATTTCATTGTCATTCATTCCTGCAACACTATTAGTGTCATTTCCCCAGCTAGATTACACAATCTTTGATATCAAGAACCATTGCTTTTTATTCTCCATCTTGCTTAATACAAGAGCAGTCACTCCGCTGATATTAATTAGCTGTTGCCTTTTTTTGTCTCTGTTAAGCAGCTGAAAAAAATTACAGTTAAGGAAAACCGAGTGGTTTCAGACAAAATTTGGACTGATAATTCATTTCTTAAAAATTACCTTTCAAAACTTAGAGAATAATCTAATATTGATCCACATAATATGCAACGCTTAGATACAAACTGATAATATATTATTCAGTCATGAATGTTAATACATAGACTTTGTATAATATCAAGTGGAAAAATAAATTATTAACACTTTATAAGCATAGGAAGAAAATAAATATAGACACCAAATTACTAAGTTAAACTATATGAAATTCTGGCTTGTGTTGCTTAAGAATGTTCAGCTTCCAGCAAGTCTGTGGTTAAACCTGTTATTAATCATGTTTGGTTCTTACTGTGGACTTTATAAGTGAATTAAAATGTTCTTCATATATTAGGGTATCTCTATTACTTTTCTATTTTCCTCCAGTGAACATCTACATTAAAATTAGAAAAACAATTTAAAAATTACTCTGATTTATTGACCATACCAGTAAAGGATCCTTTTTTAAAAATCTATGAAAAGATGGCTCTGTCACAGGAAGTCTGGCATCTACTCTCCTGAGTGTTGGCCAGATTGGCTGTATTCGATTCAGCTCAGCCCTCCTTGAGAAGGCAGCTTCTTAGTGTCTAACACCCTCTAGTGAGCAGGTTGCAAACCTGCGGTTCATTTTTGCAATTACACTTGAAAACAGAGGGTCTCTATAGTTGATGCCAGCATGGTTACTTACAGTTTTTAATTGCAGAGAATGGCAAGCTCAATTCTTATTTTTTCAGACCATGTGAGTCCAATATTTCTGTTCTTAATGGGCCCAGCTCTTATTTGACTCGCAGACTCAGAGCAGAGCATAGTATCACAACATGTAGGAGATCAGGGTGAGCTAGATAATCCATGGCATTTCTAACTTCAGTGCAATCTATCTCTGTGACCTAGTGCGCTTGCTGTAGGGCTAATGCCCATGTGATTTGACAGGAAGACCCAAATTTGTAGCCAGTACAGGAGGGCCGGTGGGATTATTAAATACCACATGATGGAGCTGTGCCCCTGAGCCAAACATGGCTTTCCATAGTTGGTATTTATTCAGAAACTGGATAAATGTCACTTATACAACTTCAACTTGCCTTCTGTTGCACTTATACTGTGGGTTTACATTTATTATGAAAACCTCTATTTGATGCATCAAAGATAGGGAAAGAAAGAATACCAAGCAGGCTCCATGCTGTCAGTGAAAGGTCCAATACGGGGCTGAAACTCATGAACTGTGAGATCATGATCTGAGCTGAAACCAAGAGTCCCACGCTTAACCAACTGAGCTACCCAGGTGCCCCAATAAAGTTGAATTACTTCTGATGGAGACTTTTTCACACATCTAGAGTATAACTTCCTTCTTCCTCAGGAATGTCTCAATCAGCGAGTCGACACACTCTCACTTCCCTCTACACTGGGAGGTTTCGTTCTTTGTGAGATACAAGCCTCAGGCTGAAACCCAGCTCACATCTCCTGCTTTTGTTTGTTCAACAAGCATTTACTATTAGAAGTAAGTCACATGGTGCTTTTTGTGATGGGTGGGATAAAAAGATGATATTTTTTTTTTGTTTCAAAAGTTAAAAATTCCCCCAGAACAGGTTATAATCCAGAGTTCTTACCTGTATGTAGTACCTCTAAGTAAGGCAGAACGTGACAGGTGGCCCGCGTGAAAGGTGCAGATAACGGCGGATCATGAGGAGGGAGTGGGGCCTTCATCACAGACAGCTTCAGGGAGGAGGTGGCACTAGAGCTGAAATGATGACCCAGCTCAAGATCTTTCTTGTGCCCACTCCTGCCCCACTCACCTCTGTGCCAGTCTCTCCTCTTCTGAGTGTTGGCTACTTTTCTTGCCTATCACCTGCTACAGCTAAGTCATGGCTGAGGATTGGTCAGATGCCAACAGGGAGGTGGACCTGGGAAAAGGGAAAAAAAAAACAAAAATGTCAGGAGCCAGGAGAATGAAGAGAAAGACAAAATGTGTCCCACAGAGACCAGTAAAGGTCTCACACTTCATGACTCGGTGACAAAAACCTGCTATATGTCTCCCATTTAACATGCAGCTTGGTGCAGGCCCAGGGCCAAGGGCATCATGTAAGTAAAACACACCTACGCCAGCACATACATGTAAGTGCTTAGGGCTCCAGGTAAGTCCACTGCTTCCATCTGCCCAGCCACAGCCATGGCACAGGAAAGAAGAGTTTCTTCTGCTCCCATGATAGCCAAGGGCCATCCAACCCAGAGAGAAGACAACACTCTCCTCGAGTTATCCCAGCAAATTTGAAGCTTTGAGTTCAGGTTCACTTGATTTGGGTCATCCTGTTTCACATATGTTGAAAAAGCAAGAAAAGACTCATCCTTCTTTTTTTTTTTTTAATGTTTTCTTTATTTTTGATACAGAGAGAGACAGAGCATGAGAGGGGGAGGGCCAGAGAGAGAGGGAGACACAGTATCCAAAGCAGGCTCCAGGCTCTGAGCTGTCAGCACAGAGCCCGATGCGGGGCTCAAACCCACGAACGTGAGATCATGACCTGAACCGAAGTCGGAGGCTTAACCGACTGAGCCACCCAGGAGCCCCAAGACCCATCCTTCTTAAAATAGGGAATAGGATGCACTTTTTCCTTAATGATTATCTCCTGCTATAAGTAACAGGGTGGAATAGACTAGGGGAAAGAGTCCTTCAGGGACACAGACCCACCTTACATCCTCACAGAAGGATGAGGAAGGATGAGTAAAGTTAGTGATTGTACACAGTGTTAAGGATAAATAGACAGATGCTTCCAGTTTGTCATAACAGTAGGATGCATGTGTTAGCCTGTGAGTAGCTCGGGTCTCCACCTCACACAGGACACCACAGGCTCATGTGTGCCCAGCACACACACAGCTTCAGTCAAGGGGCACCGAGCCTGCTTCCCTCCCAGCTTTCTCTCCCACCAGACAATTGGGAAAAGAGCATTCTCTTGGAGTTCAAGGATCAGAACCATTCACTATAGAAGCTTCCACTTTACCCCCAGAAGTGAAGGCAGCTGAGCATGAATATGTGTCTGGAGAGATGCAGTCCCAGCTAGAATTCACGCCTCCTCGTTCCCACAATCCTGCATCCACATGTCTCTGGGTAGCATCTGGCTTTTAGCCTGGGGTCTGGGAGGATAGGCGTTCCAGCATTATTAGCCGTATAAACTGTTTAAAGGGGGAAGCTTTGGTATTCTGTGGCAGTGTGGATTTAGTGCAGCACTGACTCCAGCAGATGGCAATGAAGAACTTTATAATTCCTCCGTATGGGTAAGGAATCCACTTGCTGCTCTTAAATCATTACAACAGTTTTTGTTCTGATACAACCAGCATTTAGGTCCAAAAAGAAAATAAGAAGGACATTTATTTCTTCCCTTTTTGTCTGAAAAAAGTCTAAAATCTACGTTTATTAATTCATCTGAGCCAAACTATATTATGCTGTGGCTCTGAACAAGACACAGTGGAGGCTCTGTGGGAGGATATTGAGATGAACAGGACATGATGCCCCATCAGATAAAAACCCAATGGGTCTGGTCTGTCTGTGCAAGGACATTCACAAATAGTTCAACAGCCAGATGTTGGAGATAAGTTTAACAAGACCTACTTACTTCTGACTCTAAATATGAAGGCTTAATGAAATCATGAAGGCAGCTGGACCAGATCAGCAATCCCCAGATCTGGCTAATGTTTTTCAAGTTCTTCTGCCAGATATTCTGATTTACTGGGCCTACATAAGGACTGAGATGGATGTATTTTTAAGCTCCCCAGGTGACTCTGATAAATGCAATGTCAGATGTGGGATCTTCTTGCCACTAGCTGACCTCTGATGTCCCATCCAAATACCAGAGACCCTCATTACTGTGAAAGACAGTCAAGGCAAAGGAGCCCACTCCTGCTGGGCCACTTTTCTGCTCAGCTGAGCCAGAGCTGAGAGTTACGAGAGGTTGGTTTTTTTTTTTTTTTAAACATTTATTCATTCTTGAGAGACAGAGAGAGACAGAGCATGAGCGGGGGAGGAGCAGAGAGAGAGGGAGACACAGAATCCGAAGCAGGCTCCAGGCTCTGAGCTCTGAGCGGTCAGCACAGAACCCTATGCGGGGCTCAAACTCACTGACCATGAGATTGTGACCTGAGCTGAAGTCGGATGCTTAACTGACTGAGCCACCCAGGCGCCCCGAGTTCCGAGAGTTTTCAAAGCAGTCCATTTGGAAAGAGAGATGGGCCTTTTATTCTGTATATGGATCTTACAATGTGTATTGTAACCAAAGGTGGTTATCAATATGCCAGTAATGCCATTTCCAGAAAAGAGCCACTATTTCAGTCTTTCGAAAGCAGCATATGTGGTGAATACATTTTTGAAGAAACATGTCAACAGTTAAGATTACTGAACAGAAACCGACATGATGCATGATATTACTAATCTGCTTTACTTGAAAGCAACTAGAGCATGAGCATTAGCATATATTCCTTTTTCAGGGAGCCAATTTAACTAAGAGCCAAGAGACAGCACAAAGCTTTGTAACTTAGACAGAAATAGTTATTAAAACTGTCAAGGGCAACACACTTAAGGATGAAAGTAAACTGCAGCTGACGTCTTGTTATTTGCTCATATCCATATTTCCCTTGGATGCGTGCCTGTCAATTCAAAATTATTAAGTTCCAATGAGTAATTTATTTTGTTTTGATGGAAACGCCTGAGATTCTTTTGGTGGGGGGGGGGGATTCCTATTTCTGAAATAAAAATAATGCACTCCTACTGGTTATTAACAGACATACATATACATTTAAATTTACATTTACATAAATTTCAATTTGCATATAAATCCACAAAGCATCCACTCCAGGAATATGCTATATTTATAAAGATCTTAGAATAAGGGTCTTCGGCTCCCATGTTCTCCTTCCAGTTCCTACAGCCATCACCATCAGTACCATTCTTTTGACATTTACCATCTATTCCCGATTTGTGACAACGCGTCATTCTGTCTCTCCCCTTTGCAGGAGAGGGTTATGATGTGATAGATGGGGTCCACAGGGTCTGTGGACCCACCAAATAAGATTTGCCTTGTTCCTGAATTTATAATTGGCATGCTTAGTCAATGCCTTAGTCAGTGGTTATAACACAAGCTGAGGCTTCAACTTGTGAGATAAGAGTATTATTCTGGGGAAAGTCGAATTGAAGCCTCTGAAAATGCCCACTGCCAACTTAAAAAATATCAGGTCCCAGAGGTGGGGAGATGGCAAGAATCAATGCTACCCTTAAGGATCTAAAGGATGCAAGATGGTAGTCCCCATCAGATCTTCATTTCATTCTCCTGACCCATGGAGAAACCAAACAGGTTCTAGAGTGGACTACCGAAAACTCAACTAATAGCCCAATTTCAGCCACTATGCCAGATGTGGTATTTTTTTAGAGCAGATTAATGCAGCTTCAGGTACATAATATGTGGCTATTGATTTGGCATATGTTCTTTTCTAATCAGAAAAGATCAGTGGCACCTGGGTGGCTCAGTCGGTTGAGTGTCCAACTCTGGCTCAGGTCATGATCTCACAGTTCATGAGTTCAAGCTCCTCATCAGGCTCATTGCTGTGGGTGCAGAGTCCACTTGGGATTGTCTGCCCCCCCCGCCCCTCCCCCGCTCACGCTCTCTCTCTCTCTCTCTCTCTCTCTCTCTCTCAAAAATGAATAAACATTTATTTAAAAAAGAAAGGAAGATCAGAAACAGTTTGCATTCACATGAAATAGGTAGGACTGTACAAATCCAGAACCATGTCAACTCTCCTTCCACTGGTAATAACATAGTCCACAGATATGTGGACTTTGGAACATCCCAAGGCGAATCACATTGATGCATTACATATATAACATTATGCTAATTGGGCTGGATAAGTTGAGAAGCGTAGAGTGCCAGAGGCCTTGGGAAGACTCATGCACTCCAGAAGGTAGAAGATAAGCTTTACAAAGATTCAAGGGACTTCATCAATAAAAATCCTGGAGTCCAGTGGCAAGAGGCATGCCAGTAAAGGAAAAGACAAATTATTTTATCTTACACCTTCAACCTTGAAAACATTAGTGCGGTGCATTGAGGTTCTAAAGATGGCATATGTCACACCTGGGAATGTGCTCCAGTCTCCATAGCGGGTGACACAAAGTCCACCAGCCTTGAGTGGAGCCCAGAGAAGAGAAGAGCTCTAAAGCAGGTCCCAGCTCTGGTGCACGAGGAGCCCCGTCACCTGCGCCTGTGAACCGGCAGACCCGACAGTGTTAGAGGTATTAGCAGTGGGAAGAGGTTCTGTGTAGAGAGTGTAGTAAGCCCCAGTGGAGAATGACAACACGGGCCCTGGGGGTCTCGAGCACGACCATGCCTCATGCAGGAAAGAATTAGAGACCTCTTGAAAAACACCTTCTCTGGGCACCTGGGTGGTTCAGGTGGTTAAGCGTCAGACTTCCGCACAGGTCATGATCTCACGATTTGTGGTTTCAAGCCCCGCATAGGGCTCTGTGCTGACAGCTCAGAGCCTGGAGCCTGCTTTGGATTCTGTGTTTCCCTCTCTTTCTGCCCCTCCCCCATTCATGCTCTGTCTCTCTCTGTCTCTCAAAAATAAATAAAAGTTAAAAAAATTTTAAAGAAAAATACCTTCTCATTTGCTCCTGGGCTCTGTGTGAGGTCAAGTGCTTGGCCATGAGACACGAAGCAATCATGCATCCAGAACGGCTCAGCATGAGCATGGGCCAATTATCAGACCCACCGAGTCATAGTGTCAAGTGAGCCCAGCAGCAATTCATCACGATGGAAATAGTATGTCTGGGATCACAAATGAGCAAGATCAAAGGGCACAAGCAAGTTGCATGAGTGGGTAGCTCAGAACCCCTCCCCCCCACACTGGTCAACCATTTTGCCATTCCCTCAGCCCAAAGCCACAGCCCTATGGGGGAATGCCTTACGAGAAGCTGACCATGGTTTGGGGATGGGGTGGCTCAGTAGGTGCTGCAAGCTGAAAATGGATGGCAGCTGTTTCAGCTGCCAAAAAAGAATGGTTTCGAGTCCTCAGAATGTTTACATCAGGACGAGAAAACATCTGGCCCATGGAAGTTCAACACCAACAACATCTGACCCACCCTGAAATGATTTATTTTCCAACTGATTGATACCCAGGATACTATGAATCATAGGTATTCAATATCCAGCAGATACTTTTTTTTTATAGTAACTGACAACCTGAAAGCCAGCCAGCTGAGCTACCCTCAAACTAATTGCAAATGATGCTTTTCAGAGTCCCAGATCCCTTCAGTGTCCAATATCATCATCTTTGGTATAAGGCTTTGATATTGGGTCACTTTATATCACAATACAAAACAGGTTTAGCCAGAAGCCCACTGGTCGGACGCAGACATGTCCCTAGGAATTTCACAGGAACAAATGTACAGTGTCTCCCCTACTAATTATATTAAGATCAAGGAGACCTAGCTGCTACATACAATAGACTAAAAATAAAAAGAAGTCCAGTTCTTTAAAAAGTGGCAAACAATTAGACTTTATTCCTTCTTGTAAAATTTATTCAGAAAAGGCAGTACATTTTACATATGGGAATACATGTACAGTCATTTTAATTACACCACATTCAGGAATCCAGCCCAGTGCCTACTTTTACACCATCCCAGGAACTTAATTAGCTTTCTGGTTATGACTTCATTTTACTGCCACACTTTTGGAATGACCACCATTCAAACACAATCATACTGACATGTAACGTGCTGCACTGTGACCTGGTTGTTGCCATGCAGCAGCGCTTTCTGCCAAGTCTGACATCTGCTGCCTCCTCTGGCTGACTCTTATCTCAACCTGACAGAGGCTACACAAAACCTTTCTGTTACCTGTTCAGGAGGCACCGCATGCCAGGGGGCCAAGTCATTCTGCTTTCTCAACCTTGTATTCCCTTAGCATATGGAAAGAAACAGGAGTGTTTTCCTGAACTGGCCCTGGGCAAAACTGTCAACCATTCAAGAGAAACTTACAGCCAAAAAGCAGCATAGAATTCACCTGGACTAATCCTCACATTTTGGAAACTGAAGAGCCATGTTGTAAATAGTGGATGAGGCTCTGGCAAGGCCACCAGCTAAAGAGCAGGAAATGTTGGTGGGAGTACCATTATGACAACACACTCTGCCAAAGCCGCATCATCAACTGAACTGGTTGGATTGTCCTCAACTCCTCCCTCTAGCTCCTGCCCCCCACACAGCCCCAGCTCCTTCTCTGGTTACTGTCCCTCTGCTCTATCTTTGGCATCTCTCTTGTCTGGTCTGGTCAGTTCCAGCTGTTTCTCCTGGTATATGCTATCAGCTGAGATCTAGTCAAGAGAATGGTTATGCTAGGTATTTAAGAGAGAGGGGATTTAACTCAGGATTTGGTTGTATGATTGTTGGAGCACTGAAGGAGCAAAAAGTTGCAGGCTAAAATATCCGGATATTCCTAATTGCAGGCAGCAGCTACCACCCCAGTGGGGGAACAACACGAGAGAAGTGGTGTCATCAGAGGCCAGGCATTCACAGGGGGGCTCCCCATGGTGCAAGTGCTATAGCCCTTAGCTGGTGCCTTGGGGCTGGAACCTGGCTCTATGAAGAAATTGTCATATGGTTGTTGCTGGTCAAATCATTCCAATACGAGTTACACTATCGCTAAAGAAAACAAACCGCTTATGTAAAGAAACTGTTTTATAGCAACTGAAAGCCTGTTACGCTAATAAAAGATCATTTTATGTAATCATTAAAGCCCAGTCCCTTAAGGATATATACTAAGCAAAACTTTGTTGCCTGGTTCGAATTACTGCATGTAGCTGACAGTAATCAAAAACCATTTCTCAAAAATATTCTGTAATTAAGACTGCTCACTCAAATTTGACTTTCCCCCTATCCCAGCTTGTCTGAATTGGTAAAGTTCTGACCAAGAGCCAAAAATCAAAAGCATCATAATTACACTAATTGTGGTCAGCCTCATCTATCTGTCTGTCATAATTGGACCTGCAATTGCTTTTGTCATTGCCTCAGGTTTATTAACAAAAGTACTTGCTAGTCTTTAATAAGACTCAGTTATATACCAGGTAATTTATAAAACTTTCACTTGATCATCACAACTTACCTGTGAGGCAAGTATTATTATTCCCATCTTAGAGGTAAGGAACTATGAAAATTTTCATGACTCACATTCACAAAGTTTTTTAAGGGGTTACTTATGACTTACGATATTTATCTCTGTCCTCCATGCTATTACAGAGATTAGATGAAATTATATAAAAAATATTTAATCCAAAAGAACACATAATAATAAAAACTATCCAATATGGAGATATGGAGAATTAAAAAAAAATTGATATTTATTTATGAGAGAGAGAAACAGAATGCGAGCAGGGAAGGGGCAGAGAGAGAGGGAGACACAGAATCCGAAGCAGGCTCCAGGCTCTGAGCTGTCAGCCCAGAGCCCCACACAGTGCTCAAACTCTCAAACCTTGAGGTCATGACCTGAGCTGAAGTCAGACACTTAACCACCCAAGCACTCTGCATATGGAGAATTTTTATCATAGTTGTTGCAACATCTATGTCAACTAATTTCATTATCTCAGTAGTTTCTATTCTATTTCTATTGATTTTTTTGCCTGGTTATGAATTTTATTTTCCTACTTCTTTGCATGCCTGGTATTGTGAGTTGAATTTTGTCCCCCCAAAAAGATACATTGAAATCCTAACCCCTGCTACCTCAGAATGTGATTTTATTTAGAAATAGGGTTGTTGCAGATGTAATTAGGGTTGTTGCAGTAGATGAGGTCATACTGGAGGAGGGTAGACCCTTAAGCCAGTATGACTGGTGTCCTTATAAGAAGAGGGAAGGACAGAGACACACAGGAGTCCTGACCCATATGATGACAGAGGCAGAGACTAGGGTGACACAGCTATAGCCAAGGAACCCTGGGGATTGACGGCTGCCACTAGAAACTAGGAAGAGGCAGGGAGGGATTCTACCCAGAGTCTCAGAGGGAAACGAAACTTTAATTTCATACCTCTGGCCTCCAGAGCTGTGAGAGAATCAATTTCTGTTTTTTTTTTTTTTTAATTTTTTAAATGTTTATTTATTTTTGAGAGAGACAGAGAGTGAGCAGGGGAGAGGCAGAGAGAGAGGGAGACACAGAATCTGAAGCAGGCTCCAGGCTCTGAGCTGTCAGCAGAGAGCCCGATGCGGGGCTCAAACCCACAAACTGTGAGATCTTGACCTGAGCTAAAGTCAGATGCTTAATCGACTGAGCCACCCAGGCGCCCCCCATTTCTGTTGTTCTAAGCCACCTAACTTGAGTGCCTTGTTATGGCAGCTCTAAGAAACTAATATACTTGGTAATTTGGATTGGATGCTGCCTGGATATTATGAATTTTACATTTTGGGGGGTACTGGATTTTGTTGTAGCACTTTGAGGAGTTGTTGGACTCTATTTTAGCATGCAGTTACTTAGGCCCAAGTCACTTAGGAACAGTTTCATCCTTTTGAAACTATGCTTTAAAGTTCACCAGGAAGGGTCAGGAGAAACTGGTAGTCTCACACTAACCTCCTTCTTCTCATCCTATTTAATGTCCATGTCTTACAAGGCCTCCCCACTCTGGCTTGTGGGGAGATGATCTACTCCCAATCCAGTGTGAGCTCTGGGACATGTTTGATCTGGTGCTGGCTGAGTGTATTCTCACACATGTGCAGATCAGAGCTCAGCCAAAGACTAGAGAGGACCCATCTGCATGTCTCAGAAACTCTCTGTGTAGCTCTCTTCCCTGGTATTCTGTCCCACAAACTCTAGGCATCTAACCCCCAGAATTCCAATTTTGATCTCTTCAACTCAGCCAGACTTCTGGACTCTGCAGTTTAGAAACAGCCACTGGACCATAGTTTGGGTCACTTCCAGAGCTCACCTTATTGATTTGGTTGTCCTTTCCTCAAGGATCACAGTCCTGTATTGCTCTGTAGCCAACATGTGGAAACCTTTGTTTGCTACATTTTCTCTGATTTTCCTTTTTTTATGTTAGAGATTCAATCCAGTCTCTGTTACATGTTATCATGGCTAGAAGGAAAGTACGTTAGTTATTTTTTACGTAAACAAGAATATGGTGTTTTGAAAAGTTTCAGTTTTTTCCTCCTACTTAGGATCTGGATGGCACATCTCACCTCACTACTCTACGTTAATGCATAACATATCATGTATATTTTTGGCACCAGCAGGTTTTGCTGTGAAATGTCCAAGAACGAGAAATCTAAAAATTGAACCAGATCCTGACAGGTCAGACCCGAGGAACCCCAAATTCAATAAACATCTTGTATTACTAATGACTGTTAGAGGCAAACTGGTGACAGAAACTATGTTTTGCTCTTTAAGTGATTTCATACACTAAGAAGAAGGCAAACTCCCTTACCAGTAACAAGTGCAAATTTTCTGATTCCTGTCATTAAACAATCTTTACCTCAGCACTCTGCTGGACCGGGGGCAGGGCAGGGGGTTGTGAGGGAGACAAGAAGCAATCAGAGCAAATGAAAGCAGACTTCTTGTGCAGGGTGTGATGCAATCATCAGAAACCAGAAAATTCACTTAAGAGTAAGTTAAGCAAAAAGCAATACTCTTTACTAAAATATGCTAAATTACATAGACTTCATAAACACACCAAATTCTACAGGCTGACATTTTTATAGCAGTTATGGATTACAAGACATTCCCATATTTATTTATTTCCTTCAAACCTACTTCATCCACAGGCTTCAATTTTTCAGCTAATGGCAATTCCATTTTCCAGATGCTGAGGCCAAAAGGGGGTCATTGTTGGTTCTTCCTGCTCATATATCTTCTATGCAATCCATCAGCAAATTTAGTAAGCTCTAACTATAAAGGATATCTAGCTGCAACCACTCCTCGATATGCTTGATGCCTAAGAGGCTGTCATCTCTCTCCTGGATTCCCAAAAAAGCATCCTCACTGGTGAACCTGCTTCCAGCCCAGCTCTCCAATACTATTCTCAATCCAACTATCAGAATGATCCTAAAATAAATCAGATTATGTCAGTCCTATCCTCAAAACCCTGCAATGGCTCCCTATTTCTCTCAGAGGAAAAGACAAAGTACTTAGAATAGATAAGACCCCCGAGGACTCAACTACTCTGCCCCCACACCTGCTTCTTTTGACCTTGCTCTATTTTTCTTTTTTTTTTCCATAAGACTTTCATTATCTAGTATGCTATATAATTCAGATATGCCAAAAGGCCATCCATTCTAGCCAATCAGCAATGTTGGCTGATAAGATGTTAACATGTATTACCTCAACTAAGGCAAATGACAAAGGCAAGTTTATATACTGTTACTAACTAACCTCAGCTAGCAGGAGCTGACCATAGTAGGAGCCTATAGAGCAGTTTGACATAGATGAGGGTAAACTGCAGCCCCACTCTTGCTATTCAGGCTATAATAAAAGCAAAGGTAACATGTATACAGGTATGTGTTGACCAAACACTCATTAGCAAGCAGCACAAAACTCTGTGTAAACTCAAAGAAGTCTCATCTTCCTGGATCCCTTTTAGGTTTCCTGACAAGTTCACTTGAAGCAGACACAAGAGCACATAAGAGGCAACATTCTGTTAGACTTTTAGGCATCAGCAAGTAATCATCTTACACCAAGGGGACAAAGGACCACTAGAGACTGAGTGCATAGTACCTTCCCTAAGGACAGAGACTGTAGGCCTCCTCCAGTTTTTACATCTTGTTCATGCAAGTGGTACAGCCAATCCTTGTATGTTGACTACCTCACATTGCTTACAAAAGAGAGCCTATTTCTAACATGCATTATGTATGCAACAGGTCCCCCATTTTAACAACACAGCTCTGACATCTAACTCTAATGTCTAATGAATGTCTAATTACCATAGCCTTGATTTGATCAAGATACAAACAACAAAGCATATGGTAGCCATCCTGTGTCTGAGGTTTCTCTTTCCTAGTAGCCTGGGTGGCTCAGTCAGTTAAGTGTCCAACTCTTAATTTCAGCTCAGGTCAAGATCTCCTGGTTGTGGCATTGAGCCCCACATCAGGCTCTATGCTGAGTGTGGAGCCTGCTTGAGATTCTCTCTCCCTCTCCTTCTGTCCCTCTCCTGCACTGTGCTCTCTCTCTCTCTCTCTCTCTCTCTTAATAATAATAATAATAAATAAAAAGAAAGAGATTTTGTAGCACATGGTAATGAGTTAATAGGCATCTCCAGTGACAAATAGTTCAGTGCCTACTATTTTCACTATAACAACCACCAAGACATTATATTTTATTATATTGTATTATATAGTTATTATTTATTAAATATAACAAGTAAATATATTATGTGTTTATTATAGTTATCCAATCATAAAGAAAGAACTCCAAAGGGCAGGAATGTCACATCAAAATTTCCTAAGCATAAGTAACTGTCCTCTCCCCAGCCAAAAACTTCTTAGGTCTGTGGGAAGAAGAGATGAAAGAAAAATGGCCTTTTTACAAAATCAGAAAATTCTTAAGCTAGAACATACAGTGTCAGGGCAATCAGAGTCTGAAGTGTCAATCATTTTTATTCTTTTAAACGGTATTTTGGATGTTTTATGATTTGAATGATTCTGCTGTGAGTGTAAAATAATTGGTTTTTCCATTTAAAAAAGCAATAATGTGTTTCAAGTAAAAATGCTAGATTAAAAATATGTTCTTGTTATATGCCAATATTTTTTTTCATTTTTGTGTTTGCTAATGTCTCGAGGCAAATAGAAACATCAGATAAGTTAGAAGTGAATTTCAATATAAAAATTATTCATTGTACATGAGTCAACAATATTCCCCACAGAAAGCACTGCTGAGTGCTATCAATCTGAAAAATATTGCTCTATCAAGCCATGCATCATCCAAGGAGAGTTGTAAAATAAAATCTTTCTTGATTTCTTTATTGAGTTTTGCCAAGCAGTACTTCCAATGTTTACGTCTTTCAGATCACAAGGTGTCCAAAATGCACGATTTAAAAAGAGATCTCACCGTGTTTTATGGAAAACCACTGGTCTTTCCAAATTTTCAGTTATTGATGAAGAAAAACAGAACATGTGTTGATTCTGGCAGGGCCAAAGTGGGTTTAAAAAACGTTCCTGCCTTTGCAGGAGGCATGATTTGGTCTGGGCCTTAGAGAATTGCTGGAATTTGGCTCATGGAGAGAGGCAGCACCATTTCAGGTGAGAGCCAAGCACAAGTTTGTCGTGGAGACCAGAAGGAACATTAGTCAGCGTGAGAGGGAGGGCTGAGGAAGGAAAGCAGTGAGGGAGACGATTATAAACGAGGCACTGAAGCGAATCAGTTTGACAACTAAGGTGCATGATCTAAGAAGCAAACTGAGTACTTGTTTAGGGAATGAGCAAGCAGAGGTCCCCGAAAAGGAGAAATATTAAACTTGGCCAACTTTATCTAGAATTTTGCAAACTGAAAATTCTAGGAAGGATCTATTCACCTTCCAAAGTAGATGTAACCTGTGTCTTTTATGGGTCAGGGGATGCTTTACTTTGAATCACGTAAGATGAATGATGAGGGGTGGTGACACCATCATTCCTTAGTCCGGGGCCCTAGATCAGGAAGCTTGTAAAGGTAAAAGGAAAAATCCACTGGCTCAGCAGGGGAAGAGGGCAGAGCCTCGCAAGGATTAATTGAGCCCTGCTCTATGAGGTGGAGGAGAGCATAGTGAGAATTGCTCCATTTCAGGCATTAGGTGATCCGGGCACTGCCAGAATTGCTAACCCATGGGTAATTCTGAAAACGACATCATTCACCATTACAAAAAGTCAGCGTTGAAAGTAGCATAATCCATTTTTATTCTATTTTTGTATGGCAAAATTATCCTATGTATGTAGGTTAAATTCAGCTAAATCTGTTAATGCTGTTTGTATAATAATCTCCCTATAATAACATAAAATCTTATAAAATAAAACATGCATATATAGAGATAGGTAGACAGATCTGTAGATGTAGAGATGGATAAAGCTGGTTAAGTTACTAAGTTACTTTAATTGACAATAAAACTAAAAGATATTCCCACAAGGTTCATGTATTTTTATTTTATTATTGTTATTTTTTTAATCTTTATTTTTGAGAAAGAGAGAGACAGAGTGTGAGCAGGGGAGGGGCAGAGAGAGAGGGAGACACAGAATCCAAAGCAGGCTCCAGGCTCTGAGCTGTCAGCACAGAGCCCAATGCGGGGCTCGAACCCATGAACCATGAGATCATGACCTGAGCCGAAGTCAGATGCTTAACCGACTGAGCCACAAAAGCGCCCCAAGGTTCATGTATTTTTAATACAGCCTTCCTCATACACTCTGAATTGTATGGATAATGGGAAAAAAAAAAAGTTTAATTTGCCTTAAGTCCAACTTAAAATTAATGTTTTAATTTTACCTCTTAAAACCTTAATATAATTTTGGAAAATTACCTGAAAGATCTCATGTCACTCAGACAGATATTTTGGGAAGATTCTACTGCAGGATTTTCTTTCTGATATTCTTCAGGGAGCAAGAAGATAAGACTACTCAAATCATAGTTAGCCATTCCTAAAAATAACAAGCATTTCTCACTTCGTGCCACTAGATGGGACACCTATACATAAATAAACCAGGAAATTTATATAAAAGAGGAAATGAATCTAGGTTAAAATAAGCCTTGTCAAATCAACACATCCATGACATTTGAAATGGAGATAGATGGAAAGTACCTGGAAAATGATTATCATTTTGACTATTCGGAAATGATTTGAAAAATTAAGTCATCAATAGTATAGTGTATCAGTTTCCTGGGGTATTGGAACAACTGAGTGACTTAAAACAACAAAAACTTAACAATGCCCAGTTGTGGAAGTTAGATGTCTGAAACCAACATGCCAGCAGGTTGGTTTCTTCTTGAGGCTCTCAGGGTGAATCTGTCCCAAGATCCTTTTTTGGCATTGGGTGGTCGCCAATAATCCATGGTGTTCCTTGGCTTGAGGACATAATCCCTCCAATCTCCATCTTCACTTGGCCTTCTCCTCCATGTGTCTCTGTGTCTTCACATGACCTTCTCATAAGGATATCAGTAATTGGATTTAGGGCCCACCCTAATCCAGTATTGACCTCATCTTAACTAATCATATCTGCAAAGAACCTATTTCCAAATAAGGTCACATTCCGAGACTCCAAGTGGTTTTGAATTTGGGGGAGACACTATTCGGCCCAGTGTACACACAGCAACACACATGCTAGGTAGCCACATTTGAGCCCAGTTTCACCACTGCCAAGCTGTGGGACCAATGGATAAGCCACATAACCTATTTAAGCCCCATGTCTTCTTCTTATAAAAAAAAAAAAAGGAATAATAACAGTATGTGCCTCATAGCCTTACTGTGAGAATTAAATGACATAATAACATACAATGTACTTACTGTATGTTACTGTTGTGATCATTATTATTGCAATTCAGAAACAAGGCCTCCTATCTTGTGTTTTCACCAGAACCTGAAATAAGAGGTTCTCTGGTCTGAGTCTGACAAAATGAGGAAGGGGATAAAATGCATTTCCTGAAAGACCAGCCCTTGTTTCTGTACTGTGTCCCCTCCAGGAAAGGTCGCTGGACCTCCTATGTCTTGATTTTTTTTTTTATCACGCATTTATTTAGATTACTGGGTCTACTTTCCAAAAAGGCTCTGTGATAGCAATGGCCTAATGTTGTCTCTCTTCTTCCTCAAGTTCTAAATGTGCCCAGGAGGGAAGAGGTGGGCAAGATGGCGGAGAAGCAGGGAGCTCTGTAATCCACGCACGCCCGTATGGATTGAACTGAGAAGGACTGAAGGGATAAAACTTGGATTTGCAAGTGGGGGAAAGAAGAAACAGACGCCAGAAAGAAGACAACCTCAAAGATGCCTGAGTGAGTGACTGTGAGCTGGGAAATTAGGGGACGGGCGGGTGTCGGTGGTAAAGGGGAAAGGAGCCCCCGAGCCCAACACAGGGAGAGCGCGCTGTGCCCCGGAGAGACCAGGGGAAGAGAAAGAGAGACGGAAAACGCTCATAGAACCATCTCTAAGGGAGGAAAAACTCGCCCGTCTCCCCATATATACTGCTGAGCGCCGGGAGACAAATCCGTCCCATCTGGCCGGCGAATCCTTCCTTGGGCGCAGCGGCAGCGGCATCCACTCCAAGCCGCACCGGAAGCGGCGGCGGCACAGATAACGGCGGCGGCGGTGCGAAAAGCGGCAGCGGAGGGGCAGAGAAAGGCGCCTTGAAAAGCGGCAGCAGCGGCAGCAGCAGCGGCGGCGGCTCCGCGAAAAGGGCGGCGCAAGCCGGGCCGGGAGGCCAGCCGCCAGCGGGAGCGCATCTCATCCCCGGTGACGGTGTTGAACTGCACGGACTGGGATTTAGAAGTGAGGCGGAGCTTGGAGAATACAGTTTGGCTCGCCCGCGGCACAGGGAGATCGGACTCAGAAGGGCGGTTGCAACGCTTGGTTCCGCCAAAGCTTTGAGGCTGCGCCATACTTCTCCCCGCAACCACCAAGGCGGGGCCTCGGGGAGAGCAGCCCCCGAGACCTGACCTTATGCCAGACCACGCCCATCCGCACAGGGGAGTTGTTTTTTTCTTTCTTTTTTTTCTTTCCTGTTTTCTTTGCTTCTCCTTCTTTTCTGCTGCC
>CM053573.1:103058063-103124608 GCA_028646485.1 Cryptoprocta ferox | reverse complement strand
AAGGAGAGAGTGAGAAGAAGAGGTCTCTTTCCAGAGCACCCAGGCTCAAAGGAAACACAGAATCTCAGAATCCCCACCTAGATGCCCCCCTGGCATCTCCCACTTCCATGCTCCCCTAGCAAAACCATCACCCCTGCCAGAAGCCTGCTCTGACTTCTGAATTCTCTTTCTAGAAGAAAGCCCCCCAGGCTCACCAGTCAGAAGCCAGGGGTTATTCTGGATCACTCCTGTGCCCTCACGTTCCATGTCCTTTGGGCTCCACAACCTCAGAGTCCCATGAATCCATCCCCTGTGCCTCTGCCTTTCCTATTACCTGAAGAACAAAGGCTTTGGCAAGGAACACAAGGCCTTCATAATCTGAATCCTGTCTACCTATCCAGTCTCACCTACTCTGGCCTACACTAGCACCTTACACTCCCTCTGTAATGAACATGTGTGATTGCTGAATGAACATAGGGAGGAATAAATGCATCGCCACAAACAGGAGCAGGTTTGTGGTTTCCAGAGGGGTGACATATGTTCACAAATACTTTGCTGTCAAAGTCTACCTTTTAATAAATCAGTCAGGGTTTTCTTGTTAGATTGACAGTCATCATGGATTGAAAGGGACCCTATCAATTGTGAGAATAGAGACAACATCTTCCTCAGTCCTAGCGAGTACCTTACACAGTAATATCTACTGAATGGCAAGAGCTAATTTCCAGGCCCTAGGGACTTCAATATGGAGTTATCTTCCAAGGATGAGTCTTTGACATAGATCCTGATAATCTGTCTTATACAAGGTAGAAGTAGAAATGACATGGATTAATGCACCCTCTTCTGCAGCAAGATGCCCATGGCAGGTGACTCTGACACACGGGCAGGAACTAGGAGGGGGAGCTGAAGCAATGTGTGTAGGATGGAGACAGGTAAGGGGCTGAAGTTGATTTGTGGATAGAGACTATTGGAAAAGTCCAGGAAATGAATCCCAGAATGGATTAAGTCAAGTGACATATGAAGACATAAGTGCTGGAGCCCACAAGGGGCAGATATCAATTCAGATGGGTGTTCCACATGGGTCTTCTCATGGACTGATGTGTGTATCCCTAAAATCCATATAGTGAAGTCATAACCCCCAGTGTGACGGTATGTGGAAATAGGACTTTTAGGGAAGTAATTAAGGTTAAATGAGGCCACAAGGGTGAGGCCCTGATCCAATAAAACTAATGTCCTTATAGAAAGAGGAAGGAGACACCAGAGCTCTCTGTTCTCTCTCTCTCATTGCTTGTATGCACAGAAGATGGGCCATGTAAGAAGTACAGAGCAAGAAAGCATCCATCTGCAAACCAGGGAGAGAGCTCTCACCTGGAACCAAATTTGCTGGCACCTTGATCTTGAACTTTATCTTAGTCAGTAATGTGCCGGGTGGCTTTTAAGCAACAGAAATGTATCTCTGGAAGACAGAAGTCCGAGATGAAGGTACCGACAAGGTCAGGTGAGGGCCCTCCTCTGGGCTGGTTGCAGACTGCTGACTTCTCATTATATCCTCATGTGGTAGAGAGAGAGCTAGCTGGCTCTCTGGTGTCTTCTTATATGGGCACCAATCCTATACATGAGGGCTCCACTCTAATGACCTAATTACCTCCAAAGGCCCCACATCAAAAACCATTACACTGGGATTAGGGTTTCAACATATCAATGGGCATGGGGGCACAAACATTCAGTATGGGGCAGATTTCTAACCTCCAGAACTGTGAGAAAATAAATGTCTGTTGTTTAAGCCACCAAGCATGTGGTATTTTGTTATGGCAGCTGAGAAGACTAACACAGGTCTCTTGAGGGACCAGGTCTTGCCCCTGTGTAAGTAGCACTCTGGTCTTCCCATGGAAGACATGCAGTGTGGTGGCTGCAGAAGACAGCCCCTGACAAACACACGTACACTAGGTAAAAGAATGAATCTGTGACTATGCTTTTATCAACCAAGCAAAGCAAAGAAAGATATTCTGAAAGCAAGCCTACACAGTTCATCCATAAGGCCAGATCTCTCTCTGAGGAAGAACTATTTAGGGACCTCACAAAGCAGGGCATTAAAGCAGGGATTCAAGTAGTTTTGCAACTCAGAAATATCAGATGGTCAGTCACACTGTCCCTAAATGATCGACTTCAAAGTGCCTGTCTAGGTTCTTTCTTGTTCTTCACCCATTTGCTGGCTGACCTGGCCGGACTGCTCCCATTTTAAGGTCAACTGTCTTACCTCCATGACACTGAGGCTCACTGGTTCCATGTATGTTTCATTTGGGAGATTTGGGAAATCTAGCCACCATGAAAGAGACACCTCTGGATCTCTGGAAGGTCTGATAAATGCATCAACTCCTTCCAGCTTTTTCTTTTTGCAGAAAAATTTAGGTGTTGGGGGTCAAGATGATTTCTGCAAGCTTTAGGGTATATAATAGAGAATCCACGAGCCCCACTGTGGTGGAAAGTGTCAGGAGCCTTAGTATCTGACCCTCCCTGGCCCCTGGCTAATCCCACTGGATGACGTTAGGCAGGTCTGTTTCCCTGCTACAGAGTTTTTGAATAATTAATTAAAATAACCGAACAAATGTTATCAGTTTACTATGTACAACTACTTACAAACTAGTTAAACGTATGTGAAAAGCTCATTTTCTGGGAATTTCTCTTCAGGACTGAAAATACAAAAGCAACATATTAAAGAAAAATTTAGCTCTTTATATACTAGTAAGAAGTTTAGAGAAAATTGGACATATTTGCCCATTAAGACTGAAAGGTATACCTCTGAACTATGTGCTAGCGATCAGTGGGATTCTGGATTGCACTTCTCGCCTCGAAACACCAGGGGTCTTGATTTGAGCTCTTTGGCAGGCAACAGAGCATGTTGACTGTGATACAGAATGTCAAGAGGGATTTTTCCTGGTGTCTCAGAATTGTGGCAAAAGTCCAAGGCCAAGAACAAAGGCACTAAAAGCCCTTTCCTGGTTCAGAGAGCTGACATCTGCCTGCAGCTGGAGTGGGTCGTAGTGGTATACAAACTCACTGGGAATCCCTGGAACCAACCAGCCCTCCAAGGACATCCCACCCCTCCAACCCCCACTCATTAAACACAAAGAAGGATGGAGTCTGTCGTTTAGGGAAGTGCAGTGATGGAAAGAAGCTAGACCTTCCTTGTGGAGAGACAGGTAGTGCTGACTCTCTCCAAAGTTAAGAGTGGAGGACCCCAAGAGAACCTCTCATTAAGATGGGATGTCTGCAAGAAAGAGAGGAGGCCAGTTCTTTCCCTGACCCATGTCTGCTTAGTCTCTGACTTGCCAGTCTGCTCCCAGGAGAGGACAAGAGGAGTGAGATCTGGGCTAGGGAGTGGACAGCAGTGCAGTGGCCCACACTCCTGGATGTCAGGTGTCCCTACAGGTGGGGTGGCCATCTCAAACAGTAGCTGAACTCTTACCTGCTAATTCCTTACCCTAGTGTCCTCCAGCTGGGGTTGGGAACCCAACAAAGGGGACTGTGGGGTAGACAGTCTTTGGAGGGCTTAGCAGGTGTGGTGGAGGAGGCCCAGCAGAGCTGGCTCTCCTGGGGCAGGGCAGGGAGCTCCAGCAGGGGAAGACCTGCCACAGCGGTGCCTGCTGGAGAGGCACACTGGACCTGAGCTGCTTCGGGGGGGGGCGTGAAGCTGGGCAGCCTATATTAGCCAGAGAAACAACAGTGAGGGAACTATAGCTTGCCCAGTGGAAAAGTGACATCCTTGGCCTGTGCCTCTCCTTCTCTCTGTCCCAAAGCACCAGAAGGGCTTGGCTTAGAAGAGAAGTAAAGATGGACCTAAATAGGCAAATAAGGAAATTAATTAATTAATTAATTAATAACAGACCACACCCCTGCTTCCCCAACCCCCCCACACAGGCTGGGAAAATATAGACAGGTGTGGCCTCCAGGGTGAGGAAAAGAGCTTTAAAAAGTTTGAAATTGAAATTTAAAAATGAATGAAACTGTCAAATACTAAAATAAATTTGTGATAAACTAATGTAAATATAAATTTACTGGTTACCCTCGTGATTGAATACACTTCCTAGTATTTTAGAAGAGTGTCTGCTCCCTCTCCCCTAACCTGGGATTACAGTGAACCAGATCATCCAGGACAGTTGGGTCAACAAAACATATGCATGCATGCACATGCACGAACACATGCATGGACCCACATGCAAGCAAGCACACACACACACTCACACACGCACAAGCATATGCACAGAGAGATCAATACTTCATGGAACTAGTACAACAAACTTTCAATATTATAAGAAAACTCATAATCCTTTTTGATAACCAGATTCCAATATAAAGTCAACTTTATATGTAAAAGATCCACTCTAACATAAACCATATAGACCATTACAGGGGTGTGGAGAAAGGTAAAAAGGGTACTGACTCTCATGGGGGTAGGTCAGATGGGGCATATCATTACCAGCCCACTTCCTATCCTACAAAATATGGAAGTTGGATTAGGTAGTCTAGGGTCCCTTACCACTCCCTGATTTATAATCTGACATCTACAGCTTCATTAAAGCACATCCTCTATTTCTCATGTCCTTTTTAAACCACTTAAACTGCACTACTTTAAACCACTTAAGCTGAAACTTTCAGGTCCTGAAGAAAGGCAACGCAAACTCCTATGTGGGGAGACTGCCAGTGTCCTCCTGCTCTAGATAGGTGAGTGGCCCCCTGCCTCCACCTCCAATCTGCCAATAGCCCAAGCTCCCGAGGCTGTTTGCCAGTGAGCTGTATGGAACATGAAGCCCCAGAATGGTGCAGTGTCTTCCCAGCATCACATGGCTAGTTAATGGACTTGGACAGCAGACCAGTTCCCCTAAGTGCCCACCCAGAGCTGCAACTAGTCATATTCACTCACATATGACACAGAGTAGTGAGGACGTTGCCTCCAGAGAGGGTCTCTCTGCCATAATCTCATCTAGGGCACTAGGAGATCAGGCCATTTCCTCGGCCACCACCCCTGCCTGGACCATCTCTTTAGTTACGTTTGTCTCGACTTGGGTCCTAGTCTCCCTCTACCTCCTCTCCCTCCCAACTCAGCTCACCTTAGCACCCAATGTGCTAAGCCCCACATCACCAAAGCAAGAAATAGTTACAATTTTGGCTCTCCCAGAAATGGAAGCTTCAACCAGTCTATCAGAAATCTTCTGATTAGTACTAGTTAAGTGATATGCCTGATAGACCCCCGCCATCCCCCAAAGGAACATAATCTTGCAATGATCAATTCACTCTTGCCTACAATAACATTCTTGTCCCTAGTCCCTTCTGCCTATAAAAGTCTTTTATTTTGTACAACTCCTCAGAGCTATTTTCTATCTGCTAGATTGGATGCTGCCTGACTTAAATCAATTTTGCTCACATAACTCAAAGTTTTAATATGTGGGGGGGGGGGCGTCTGGGTGGCTCAGTTGGTTAAGCATCCAACTCTTGATCCTGGCTCAGGTCATGATCTCACGGTTTGTGAGATCAAGCCTCGCACTAGGCTCTGCATTGCCAGCACGGAGCCTGCTTGGGATTCTCTCTCTCCTCTCTCTCTCCGCCCCTCCTCCACTCACACACACTCCCTCCCTCTCAAAATAAATAAACTTAAAAATTTTTAAATATGCCTAAATTTCTTTTCACACTAGTAAATGGTAGTTGTGAGGATGCAGTCTTAGCCTCTGCATCTATGAGTAAGGATAGCGCTTCACTTTTTAACCATACTAAAGCAAGTATATTTTCTATTGAAACCCATTGGACACCTCATTTCTTGAATATTGTGATTTTTTTTTCTTTTTTAATTTACATTCAAGTTAGTTAACATACAGTGTAGTCTTGACATCAGGAGTAGAACTCAGTGATTCATCACTTATATGTAACACTCAGTTCTCATCCCAATAAATGCCCTCCTTACTGCCCGTTGCCCATTTAACCCAGCCCCTCCCCCACGACCCCTCCAGCAACTCTCAGTTTGCTCTCTGTATTTAAGAGTTGATTGTGATTTTTTTTTCTAAATAAGAAACTATGCTTTGAGAAAATAGTGTTTGTGCACTTAAAATGCAAATCATCTCCATCATGTGTTTGATCTTACTGTCCACCACTGATAATTCGCCCTCTGAATACAACCTATTCACTTACTGCTCTATTCCAATTCACTTACGTCCACTGGAAAAGTGGGTCTTTTTGTCTTTTTGTTGTTGTTGTTCTGTTTCCACTGACTCGAACAGGGCCTAATGCTTAGAAGAGGGTCAAGAAATATTAATTGAATGAGTGAATAAGCCAACCATTATAAAAAGCCAGTCTAGACTCTTTTAGAGTTAGAAATATAGCCAAAGGCATTCCTCCTTGTGCAAAGTTATTTTTTAAGTAAAATAGAATGATTCTAAAAGATTAACTTTAAACCTGATGAGAATTTTCATTTTTCTTAAGAGGGTATTCTTTTTCTCTTTTCCTTCCTTCCCCAACCCATTGCCCACATTACACAAAAGTGCTCTTTGAGTACTAGTTTGGGGGTAAAATGAGAGTGTAGGAATTTGTGACTGCTTGTGTGTGTGTGTGTGTGTGTGTGTGTGTGAGCACAAGTTATAAAGGGGAGGCAGAAGAGGAGGTGAGGAGAAAGAATGGGAAGGGAAAACCCCAGGAACCAGCCTCCCACCTCTATGCCACTTAAAGAAGTTGATATTAAAGCAAATGCATTCAGGAAAACTCTGCTCCCACCAACACTGGGACAAATTCCAAGATGACAAGGAAGAGCCTGTGAAGGTAGCACTAGCAGCCATTGGTCGGCGGGCTGGATGCTTGCATTTTACAAAGAGCCTTCATCTGGAACCACCGCCTCAAGTGTCTTTCTGTGCATATCACACAAGCAATTATTCTAACATTGTCACATAATATTGATTTGGAGGGCAAAACTTCTCAGAGCTTTGCACTGCTGATTCTTCGTGAAGCCTAAACAAAAGCCTCTTGGCCTGAGAGATGTTTACAAAAATCATTTCCATAGTATGGGGCTCACTGAACTGAAAATGAGTGAATCAGACTGAATTTTAAAATCATTTGATAAAAATAAGTGGATTTGAATACAGCCATGGTGTTACACCCAATTCATTCGTTTCTTCAGTAAGAGTCTACTTGGTATTGGGTCATTTATTTCCCATCTTTCTCCCTTACCCAACCCACCTCTTGAGCTGAAGGATACTGATATGCAAGTGAATAGACTAGGTTTTGATTCAGTATGTTTTAACTTCTGCCATCCAGTGATGAAGGGTATGATAGGTCTGTCACTTGGAGCACAGTGGATAACTGCTCTAGGAATTAAATGTCACCACCTAATACACACAGAGTCTGCCTTCCAGCAAAGACTACCTGGTAAAGATGCTGAGCTTCAGGACAATGGGATCAAGTCACCATCTTTCATTTTATTTATTTACTTATTGAGAGAAAGAGAGGGGGGGGGAGAGATGGGGGGGGAGAGAGAGAGAGAGAGAGAGAGAGAGAGAACCTTAAGCAGGCTCCATGCCCAGCATGGAGTCTGACATGGGGCTTGATCTCATGACCATGAGATCATGATCTGAGACAAAATCAAGAGTCAGATGCTTAACCGACTGAGCCAGCCAGCACCCCATATCGACATTTTTTAAAATGTTTTATTTATTTTTGAGAGAGAGAGCGCATGAGCAAGGAAGGTGCAGAAAGAGAAGGGGACAGAGGAGCTGAAGTAGGCTCTGTGCTGACAGCTGAGAACCCAGTGTGGGGCTTGAACTCACAAACCATGAGATTATGACCTGAGCCAAAGTTGGATGCTTAACTGACTGAGCTACCCAGTCACCCCAGGCCATATTTTAGATTACTGAAATACAAAGTTATCACTTTAGAACCTTGTTTAGGAAATGTTGAACAGCATTCATCATTTCCATCATCTTAACATTTAATATTTACATAGCGCTTTCTCAGAGGTGGTAAACTGTTGGTCTGAATACCACATTTGGCCAGATGTCAGGCTTTTGTTAAGCCCATTCAGTATGTTTTTTTTTTTTTTATTTAGTTGACATCATTTAAAATTTGGGGCACTTTACATTTTTAAAAAAAGGATTTCCAGCTTCTCTTAAGAAATAATAGGATCTAGGGGCACCTGGGTGGCTCAGTCAGTTAAGCATCCAATTCTTGATTTTGTCTCAGATCAGGATCTCCCAGTTGTTGGATCGAGCCTCGCATCAGACCCTGCATTGACAGCACAGAGTCTGCTTGGGATTCTCTCTCCCCCTCTCTCACTGCTCCTCCCCGACTCTCTCTCTCTCTCAAAATAAATAAAGGTTTTTAAAAAAAAGATATAATAGGATCTAGTTTTAAGACCATGTTTCTTAATGAAACAAAATCTCTGGAATTGAGTTATCAGCTGACCTTTTTAGACAGCTCTGTGGTGTAGTTTACCACAATCCCAACTATTCTCTATTGTTTTATGCACAACCCATTATACTCCATTCATATAATCTGCCAGAACCATCCTGTTTTTCTCTCAACAAAAGTACTTCTGAAAGTGTTCTTTTTATTGTTAGTTAGAAATCCATGTGTACTTGCCATTCATTTATGAAACATTGTGCACCTATAATTTGTCAGTTAAAAATATTTTCACAATTAGTATCTTTAATGTGTACCTTTAGTCTTGGGACTTATAATAAGACATTGGAGGGCATTTTTCTTTTTATCATAAAAATGTTTATTTAAGTCCCAATGCTGAGGACAATTAGTGATAATGTCCTTGAATCTTAAAGAAGAGTTGCTGGACATGTTCTGTGAGAATTCCTGAAAGATACACAGGTCATCCCCCAGGCCTTCATTTACCTCTGTGTCCTATGTATGGAAATAATAGAAATCCAGAAAGAAGTCATCAAGGCAGAGGTCTGGAGAGGGCACTTTGGTCCCCCTACTCTGGATACACTGGAACAAAAGAAGGAGGAGGTCAAAGAGCATCTTTTAGAGTGCCTAGAAGTACCTACAGGGAGGGGATCCTGGCGTCAGTCTCCATATCTGGATGCAGCCAAGCAGCAGAATCTCACAGGCTCACCCCCTCTAAGGAGGAGCACAAGGAGGGAGCACATAGGAGAACCTGCTGTACATTTTCTTTAGTGGGGGCATGCATGAACAGAGACTGGGACCCACTTCTCACCTGGAGACACCTTCAGGCAGGAGGCAATGAAGGCTGGTGGGGAGTGCGGTGGTGGGGCCACCTGCACTGTCCTCAAGAATGCTCGAGTCTCATAGTGAGCCCTCCATTAGGTGAGCTTCAGGACTATTGTAATAGGGTCACTATAGGCTAATGTTCTTTCTCTTTACTTCACTTTCACAAGGATCACAGGTTCCCAAGACCGGCTCCCATCCCGATTTCAAAATGCCAACTTCTCCTAGGGTTGGGTCTGCCTCAGCTAATCCTGAAAGAGGGTATGTCTCGGTCCCAGCATTTCAGGAAAGGATCCTGAGGTGCACCCTGATCTCCCAGCTAAGGGCACACTCCAGCCTTGAGCAGGAGACTGTGGGCAGGAGAGCTGCTGAGAAAGTGAAGTCGTTGAGGCTGAAGCTGACCAGCATTCATCCCTAGTGCTACGGCATTGGAACTCTGAGGTCAAGGATGTCCAACTGAATGAAAATCCATTGGAAGCAGGGTGTGAATTGGGTAGGCAACCAATATTTGTTGTTTTCTACAGAAATAATTAAAGGAATTTAAGTAGAGAGTGACCAATTCAATCATGAATTTGAAGTCATTTTGGTTGCAGTGCAAAATTTGAAATGGAGGAAGGCAAGACTAGAATGTATATCTTTCCTATAAATAAAGCCTTTGCTATATTTGAAAGTAAAATCTTGGCCTTTAATATGTGCCTTGGTACTTATATCAAAAACTTGGAGCAGTTAAGAAACGAAGGCAAATATTTTCCTGACATTGTCAAATATTTCTAAATGTACTGATGTACCTTCAACCTATTAAAACCACTACTCTGAAAAATGTACTGTCAACACGAATACAATTTCCCATCCCAAGAGCGCTGCAAATTGGTGCATGTCGTAACTGGAGCTGTAGAAGTTTGACTGGTTATCAAAAGAAATTAGTATCTTAACTCCCTATTTTTACCAAAGTGCACACACGAGCACAATACTCTGATACACGCACACCCACTTTCTTGCACTTACATGTCCTCACACACTCATAATCACACACATATCTGCACAGGCACGCTTTCATGCACACACTCAAACACTTGCAAACAGGTGCTCCTATACACACATACATTCTAATGTTTTTAATTTTTTTAATGTTTATTTATTTTTGAGAGAGAGGAAGAAAGAGAGTGTGAGCAGTTGGGGGAGGGGCAGAGAAAGAGGGAACACACAGAATCTGAACCAGGGTCCAGGCTCTGAACTGTCAGCACAGACCCCAATGCGGGGCTCAAACCCACGAACCGTGAAATCATGACCTGAGCTGAAGTCAGACGCTCAACCAACTGAGCCACCCAGGCCCCCTGCACACATACACTTTAAAATCCAAGAGCCAATGCAAAGAGCACCACCTGTTATATTCTGTAGGATCCAGAATGGAAGAAGGAAAATGATGAATATTTATATGGGTTCAATTTTTACATCTTGCTGGTTTACTTACATATTTCAAGGACAGAAGGGAGATCGGTTCGGGTTTGGGGATTCAGGTCTTGGAAATTTCCATCTTCGTTATGTGTTCTAACTGTCTGGGGAACAGCTCTGCTCACATTTCCACTTTGGCCTGCTCAGTCAGGCTGCAACAGCTAGACTCTGAAAGTAAGGGCACCACCAGCTTTCCTAGAATCAAAACTGAGAAAAAATTTCAAACCTATGTTTGTACCATTGTGTTAAAAGGAAAAGGTGAGGATAATCTCATGTTACTAATGGAAATCATAGAACAACAGTGAAATAAGATGTGCTGACTTCTCTAGTACAGTCTAGGAGCCTGGGGAACTGAGCTCTTAGCCCCAGCTTGGGCACTGACTAGCTAAGACTCTTTCGTTAAATCTCGGGAACTTTTTGAGCTAGTTTTTTTCCATTCACTGATAATATTTCTTTTCAGATTCAACTCTTCCCAAATTTAATTGGGTCATAGTGAGGTAGGTAATTTTTCTTTGCAGAGCCTGGCCTTAACCAGCAGCTGGCCATTGGGATGCTACACACTAGTTCCAGAGAAACTCGTTGCTCAAGCCCCTGACATGCTCCTTCAACCATCGGCACAAAGTCAGACCTCTCTCCCTGCTCTGCCACGAAACTTTTCTCTTAGGGAACCTTGTGTCCACACACTGAGGACAGAGGGCAGAAGTGAGGAAATGTGGCCGGTGTCTCTACAGCTGCTGCTTTCCAAGGCGCTGTAGCAGGCTCCGTCCTTTGAGACTGACTGTGTCAAGCCTGGCCTCAGGTAACAAAGGCTTTCTGTAAACAAAGAAGGCATACTCTAATTTATTTATGTCAGAATTTGTCATCCCAGATAGATAGATAGATAGATAGATAGATAGATAGATAGATGAGAGATTAGTTTTTTGCACTGGCTTGAATAAAACCTCACAAGTTAGATGTATTGATGTTAAATAATAATATGGCCTTGTTGCAATTTTCATTCCAACCCTAGAAAAACCTGAGAAGTAAGTAACCTGTATGTGAGTTTAAGGTCCCCCTACCTTAACTCCTTGGAATTCCAACCCCAACATTGAAGGTTTCCCCACTGATACCCAGATTCCCAGGATGTTCCACAAAATACTCCATAATGACAAAAAACATCTTAAGTCTTTGCCCTTCTGTCCCCTTCCAAACCTGGAAGTCCTTTGTCCCTATTCCTGAGGACACAGCTCTGCCAGAAAAGCCAGTACAGCATGGGTATATGCGTATTTACCTTGTGCAAACTTAATTATACATGGGTACAAAAACACAATGGAAAAATATATTTATGTAAACACAAGCCAAGCAGCTCTCCTAGTGTTCAATAGTAGTAGCAGTAATCTATTCCAGCTCTAGAGGAAAAAACTGCTGTGTGAGGCTTATCATGAGGCAACAGAATGCAAAGAAAATTGGGTCCATGGTATTTGGGGACCCAGCAGCATACAACACCACTGTAACTCAAGGCAAAAAAATTTAGGAGCAATGGAAGCTCAGTATTCTGCCCCTTATAACTCATTTTTCTGTTTCAATAGGGCTCTTTAGTGTTCAGTACAAACTGGAGTTCCAGAATTCCCTATCAGCTCCAGAATAAGTAAGTGACCGCAGAAGGGTGGCCAGCCTGCCTCATCTCCCTCCCCTAGGCCTCAGCTCCAGCTACTCTAGTCTTTACTCTGCAATTCTCTGACTTATTTTTCCAATAAAAAAAATAAACTCACAAAAGCTGAATTCAAATTCTGCAAACTAGCAAAAAGTGATGATATGTACATTTTTCTTCCAGACTTTTATGTACATAAAAGATGAGCTTATTCCATATAGACAATTATATTCGCTTATTTTTCTCTTAACATTATAGCATAAGCACTTCCCCATGACATTAAAATGTCTTTGTAAACATTATTTAAAAAGGTTACATTATAGTCCCCTGTATGAATATTTAGCAATGTACTCAGGCATTCCCCTGTGGTGTCGAGCATTTAAATTGCTTCCATTTTGCACTACGACAACGTGTACCGATCATATGCACTTTATGCCTCTCTGCTGTCATTATGTTGTCACCTGCCTGTCACATCTTTCCATCTGTTCTCTACCTGGTAAACTCCCACTTACCCTTCAATTCCCCAGCCTCAAGCCTCACCTGTTCCGCATAGTAACCTATTCTGTAACTAACTCCTCACAGTCAGTTACTCTCCAGTCAGAGTTTCTACATCACTTTGTGTGTATTTCTAGTACAGTACAGTTGGTTGACATTGTATAATATTAAGAGGTTTGAGCATCTCTTCCACCAAAATGTGAGCTTCCTGTGTGTAGAATCATGCATTTTTCATCTTTCTAACTGTATCACCAAGCACAATGCCTAGCACACAGTAGGTACCCAACAGACATTTGTCCAGGAGTCGGTTTTTTTCCAGAATTCTTCAATTGTAGCATTCAGAAATTTTGTCCTTTCATTCTTTCTCCTACCTGTGCCAGGGGCCTGGTTGGTAGGAATACTGTGATAGACACTGGAGAGGAAAATTATTGTATTTCAGGGAATGGAATCTACTTTGTGACAAAAGAATCAAACGAGTGACCAAAATTAATATTGATAACTGCTTCTTAAGTAGAGGCAAATCAGGTTTGGTCAGTAAAACTGAAAGATATTTAAAACTTTTATTAGCTCTTGGAAACCACTAGAAACACAGCAATGGCATTTTAATGTCAGTCCAAGAAGAGTCTGCTTATACCCTGACCCCCATTATCTGTTGCCCTCTTGCTCACTGAAGGCTCTGGATTATGTTCCTATTCATATTTTGCATGCTGTCATCCAAAGCCTAGTGCAATTTTATAGTCAATATTAGTCAACATTCAGAAAATAATTATTTCTGACTTAAATGCAAATGGTCTTTCTAACTGATTCCTAATTCACTTGTTAGGCGTTCAGTGTGAGTGTTCTCACACAGGGAAAAATAACCACTTTTATTTAAGGCAGACATACTACTCTCCAGAAGCATTAGGTATGCAGATAACTTTCACTTCCACCAAGAGATATTAATGTACATATATTTATATATTTTTTTAATGATTTTACTAAGTAATTTCTGCACCCAATGTAGGGCTCAAACCTACAACCTTGAGATCAAGAATCACACACCCCACCGACTGAACCAGCCAGGCACCCTGAGATTAATGTATATAATCCTAGGTATTAGAGTTTTTGGTAATGAGTACTGTGCTATGTTTAATAGAAAGAAAAAGAACTAAGGACAATATAGCTAACAAAAGAGGAAGGAAAGGAAAGGACACCCAAACTTCCCTCCTACTGTAGTAGAGGAACAGGAACAACCAGATCCTAGACTTTTTGTGCTAATTAAGCCATCAAAAGATGGCATACACAGGTGTGGAACTGGTAGAGCTTGAGAAAAAAAGGGGATGAGGGAGAGACAGTATATGATCTGTGTTATTCTTTTTATTTTAAGTTTACTTATTTATTTTGAGAGAGAGAGACCACATGCACAGGAGGGGCAGAGAGAGAGAGAGAGAGAGAGAGAGAGAGAGAGGTTGAACCCCAAGCAGTCTCCGTACTATCTGGCAGAGCCCAATGCAGGGCTCGAACTTACAAAGCGTGAGATCATGACCTGAGCAGAAATCAAGAGTTGGACACTTAACGGGTTGAGCCACCCAGGCACCACCTCATCCCCGTCCCCACTGTGTTCTTTTTAAAAATCTGCCTCTTCCATAAATCCCACCTTGAAAATTCCAACTCCCATGACTCTCTTCTCTTTTACAATTAATATTCATCTTAGCAGACTGTTATACACTATCCTTTCAACTTTCACATTTTTAAAGTTATTTCTGTTTTCGAACTCATTTCAATCTTACTTTGAAAAGAACTCCAATTCCTTCCCTCAAGTCCCACATTGGACCTTGTGAAGTTCTGGGCACATATTTGGTAGGAACTTAAAATGTTTTAAATATACTTTTTAATCACAGAAAATCTGCACACTTTTAGAATGTTCTCCAAAACTCTCATGAAGAAAGTATGCTAAATTGTATCCCCTCAAAATTCATGCTAGCAAAATCCATGCTAATCCCAGCATCTCAGGCCATAACTGTATCTGGGGATAGGGTCTTTAAAGGGGCAATTAAGATTAAATAAGGTATTAAGGCAGGTTCTAATCCAACTTGACTTGTGTCCTTATAAGAAGAGATTAGGACCCAGACAGGCACGCGCGTGCACGCACGCGCACACATACACACACACACACACACAGAGGAAACACCATGTGAAGACACAGGGAGAAAACAGCCATCTACCAGCCAAGGAGAGAGGCCTCAAAAGAAACCAACCCCAATGACAGCTTGATCTTTAACTTCTGGTCTCCAGAACTGTGAGAAAATAAATTTCTGTTATGTAAGCTGCCCAGTCTCTGGGTCTTGGTTTTGGCAGCCCTCACAAACTAATACAGGAGGTTTTCTCTCTCATTAATGACAGAGAAGTAGTAAGAGATTTTGCAATTTGTGATTAACAAGATAAACTAACAAAGTAGGAAGTCTCATTTGTTTACTTTTGAAAATTCAAAATTCTTACCGCTGAACCTTGGACATTTGCCTATAATGTTTATTTGAATACTTATAATAAATATAATCTGTTAACTAGATCTACCATGGTTTTAGCTTTTGTTGGTTTTTTTTTTTATGTTTAGTTATTTTTGAGAGAGAGAGCATGAGTAGGAAGGAGCAGAGAGAGAGGGGACAGAAGATCCAAAGCTGGTTCCACTTTGACAGCAACGAGCCCAATGTGGGGCTCAAACTCACAAACCTCAAGATCATGACCTAAGCCAAAGTCGGATGCTCAACCGAATGAGCCACCCAGGCACCCCATAGCTTTCATTTTTATTTCTAAAAGTCAGGGGATGAAGGAAGTTGGGGGGAAAGAGGCAGAAGGTCAATCCTTAGTGAGTAGAGTGCCTCCAGAATGACTCTGCCTTTTGCTCAGGGCTTCCTGCTGACCAGCTTCTCCACAAGTAAAACAAGAGAGGGTCTATCCGACTCTGTGGTGATTTTATCACCACAGATGTGGCTCTATTCCAGAGGCGTCTAGTTTCCTGGGCAATGACTTCCCAGCTTTGCTGACACATCTCCTTCCCTCGGGTTTTCCTGGAGGCCAAGCCTCTACACTGCTGTCCTCAGCTAAGGAGCCCCTGCTGCTGCCGTGACCTTCCACAGCCCCACAGGACCCACTTGGCACCACATGAGGTGAGCTCACACTGTCCAGTCAGGAAATCAACAAGGAGATTTCTCTACCTAGGTTGTGTGCAGTTAATTTGACATTACAAGCAAATTACTTCACTCAGTACTATATCTGGAGAAAAATTTCTTTAAAACAATAGGAGGAAAGTAGTCCAGGCAATCCACTGAGACTATAGTAAACATCACAAATAAGGACTCAAATGTGCTAAAATAAATCACAGGGTACAGTATTTTTTAGTCACACAATATACTCCATGCTCAGCTCTGTTTTCACAGAACTTCATTGAAAAGGTCCACAAATAAGGCCTATGTCAAGGGTCATCACCTTTTTGCTCTGATGCACATACCCATGAACATGGGAAATAGCACTACCTACCTGACAAAATGGAAATATTTCAAGAGATCTATCATGATGGTTTGTCCAGTCCAGTAAGCTATGGACATGTCCAAGTAACCATAATATCTTCGTAAAAGCCAAGATAATTTAAATTCTTTCTTTTTTTTTTTAAATTTTTTCTAATGTTTTATTTATTTTTTTAAAGAGAGAGAGAGACAGCGTGAGCAGGGGAGGGTCAAAGAGAGAGGGAGACACAGAATCCGAAGCAGGCTCCAGGCTCTGAGCTAGCTGTCATCACAGAGCCCGACACGGGACTTCAACCCACAAACTGCGAGATCATGACCTGAGCAGAAGCCGGACACTCAACTGACTGAGCCACCCAGACGCCCCAAGGTAATTTAAATTCTTGATTCATGATCCCATTCATGGGAGTTAACTTTAAAAATTAAGGTAAATTAATTAAGAAAAATCATCCAAAAGAAAGGATGGTAGGGGTGCCTGCTTGGCTCCGTTGGTTAAGCATCTGATTCTTGATTTTGGCTCAGGTCATGATCTCACGGTTCATGAGATCGAGCCCCTCGATGGGCTCTGTGCTGATAGTGCAGAGCCTGTTTGGGATTCTCTCTCTCCCTCTCTCTCTGCATGTTCTCTCTCTCTCTCAAAACAAATGAATACACTTTTTTTTTAAAGAAAGGAGGTAGATTACAAATGTTTATCTCAGCATTATTTGGCATGGTGATACAATTATCAAAAAATAGGAAAATGACTAAAGCAAGATATTTGCACTTTAGGATGTTATAGACTGATTTCTGGAACCATACAGATTAAATATAATAGATATTGCCTGGAATAAATCAAAGTCTAGGAAGAATTGATAGAATTTCCTATGCACATGCACATGGAGAAGGAGCTACTACACTCTATCCCCACAGTTAGCCAGATTTTTGTATGGGAATGAAAAGCTTTGTCAGATACAAGCAGGACCCAGAAAAGGCTGGAGATGGTAGGCTGCAAGGATCCCATAAGATAAAAAAAGTGGGTACCATATGGTAGCCACAAACATTTTGGCCTCTGGGAAGAACACTGGGAATGAAAGGCATTCTAATAAACAGTGAAGGAAGGCATGCGGTGGCAGTTGCAGTGCCAGCTGGGCCACGTATGACCCAAATGACCATTTGGAGCAATTGGGAGCTGTCTTTGGACACATGTATAAGGAAAAGAGCTGGGAAAGAACACAATAAATAAAAAAACTTGGTTTGTTAGCATAATTCAACAGACTTTAAAGAGCGGCACACATTGGTTGACAGAAGCACCACGCATCGTATTTATGGTAAGAATCAGAAAGGGACTCCCAGAAGCAGCAACGGTCTAAATGTTCAGTGGCCAGGAATGAGTCCTGTTTTCATTTATTCATAGTTTTAATATCTCCTGCCTCCTTCCCTTTCTAAGGCATGGAGTCAAGGAAGATGACTCGCCCACAGACATCTCATCCTCTTCCTTTGATACCTTTGTGTCTCCTTTGCCATTCACCCTGACACACCCACCTCAGATCTTAATGTGGCCTGTTGTCAAATCCAAACAGCTGCCCCTGCTCCAGCATTTAGGCCAAACTGTGTGGTCGCAAGTTTCCTCTGTACCATTCCATTAGGGACAATTCTTTGGTGAAGTCCAAGGCATACCTACTGGTAATAAGGGTCACCTTACAAACCTAAACAGTCTCCTTCCCTTTAAAAGCACCTTGACATAGAAATGAGGAATAATACTTCAATTAAGTTCGTCCCAGGTTTTATGCCAGTAGTCCGACCTCTGGGAGAGTGGTCATACTGCCAGGACCATCACTGTCTTAGAGCATTTGTTAATATTAATATAATAAAATATGAGCATATTATTTATTCAGTTAATACTCATTGACACTCACCATGGATCCTGAGTAGAAGCAAGCTGAGATTGAAGATCCTGAAGCTCTTGCTCAACACTTCCCACTCTCACCCCAAAGTGAGGACTCTGGGGAAGGCAGTCTTCCAAGAACAGAAGGATAGCAACATCTGCACTCTTACATGGAAACTTAGAGTCAATGTGGGTGCACAAAGTTCCCTGTTTTCTCCAAAAAAGGGCCCAATCCTCCCTGGGTCTGTACTTCCCACAACCATCACCTAGAAACCACCCCCTCCATATATGCACCTAGATTTCTATTTGCTTTTAGTTACAACAATAAAGCTCTCCTTTTGAGGACATGCTTTCAGCAATTGTGTTACCTACTTTGAACTTGTTTCTCCTAAGCCATAGGCATTTCTCTCCCCCACTGTGAAATTGACTAAAAACAGCATGAAGCTGACAGGTTTTTGTATAGAGACCAGACATAGCATTAAAAAATGTCTGCAATTTTTTCCCTCTTTTAACAAAAGGCATCTTCCAGTACATCTTTTATTATTATTATTATCATCATCATTATCATCATCATCATCATTATCATTATTCACCCAAAGTTTTTGTTATCCAAAAAGACAATTCAGAACTGGAGACTTCATTCCACTGATTGTTCTCAAGTGGAACTCTCCTGGGGAATGACTTATACACTAAATACAACATTAAACTGCTTTGTTGAAGAACAGAGTAAGCAAAGATGGATTCTTCTGATTTTCTTTGTTCATTTGAGTTTATTCAACCCATAGCACATTTTCCGGTAAGAAATGGCAGCATATTTACCCTGTTTCACTCAGAAAGAAGGAAAAAATAAAGGAGGGGGACATAAAGCTTTACAAATAGCATCAATGGCAGAGAAAGACACACACCTAGGGAGCTATGTTCATTCAACCTCATATCCACCAAGCCATGCACAGTCCCTGGCACACAGCAGATGCTTAATACATGTTTGCCAGATAAAGGAGAGAGCAGATACTGTGCCCCAACCATCTCTTTGTTGGAGAATGACTGGGTAGAGAGGCTCGGTGGAGGGCCTCACCACGTTCATGGCCCTGGCTGGCTGAACATAGAGAGGGTGTCCTATTTAAAAGGCACTTCACCCTACTACTCACACCCGCTGCAGAGTCAGCCTCAAGAGGACTCTGTCTAAACATGAGGGTCCTCTAAAAGCTATGTTCAAAGAAAGCTCTAGAGTTTTAGAGGCCTGGAGTTTCCCAGATTACCTCTAGGGTCTGGGCTGGATCCTGGGCCCACCCTGAAGCTCTCACAGCTACTTCCAGAGGTTGCTACACAGATGCCCAGGCACCTTCCTATCTAACCATATGCTTTGGTTCCCAAAATTATGTCTCTAGTCAGACAGCTTTCTGAAATTTAAATGCATTTCACATTTTTTCTTGAATATCATCACAGATCATCTTATAGAAACCCAAACTCAAGCCAACAACTTTCCCCTGAAACATGCACTACTTTTTGTGTGCACCAGTACCAGACTCATTGCTTGTGTACCCCAGGTGTACCCCATCCTCCCCCAACACTGAGCTCCCCACAATTCTTTGAACACTTCCAGGCTTTGGGAACTGTCGTTTCTGGTGGCTAGAATCTTTTTGCACCAATATCTTGCTTGGAAAATTGCTCATCCTTCAAGAGCCTGCTCCATGTCACATCCTCTGGCTCCCTTTCCCCACTCCTCCAGAATGAAGTGAGCTTTCAGAGAACTTTGTTCAGGGGTTCGGCTGACACTTGCAACTGATTTTCTAGCATATGTCTCACCTCCTAACTGTAACTGCTTACCCCCTAGGTGGTTCTAAAACTCAAGTGAACATCAAAATCACCTGGGGAGCTTTGAAAATTAGATTCCCAGGCGTCCTCACACCCAGAGATACAAACTCAATAGGTCTGGGGTGAAAAGCAAGGGATGCTGAGTTTCTAAAAGCTCCTAGGGGGATTCTGAGAGAAGCCACATGTGGGAGCCTCATCCTAGATAATAGCTCCCGTGATTTGTTCAGCTTTGTCATCCAGAACACAGCATAGCATCAGCAGACGATCCTTCTTTGTTGGATGGAAGTGTGGATGAGTGGATGGACAGGTGTCCAGTGGATGCTGAGGAAGACTGAGACATTCTGAACAACTGTAAGACTGAGAGGAGCCTGAAAAAGATTTAAGTTTAGTTCAGATCCTCTGGGAATGGGCAGCAGAACCAAGCTCCATCCCCATCTCCAAAGAGCCTTGGCTACTCTGAGGAGCAGACTGTCTGCATTTAATTTCTGGCAGATTCTCTCTTCTCCCTCTGTGCATTTCCTTCCTACCAACCCCACAGGCTTTTATAGACCAGAAGCTTCTCCAGTCTTCTCCAGGTGCCAGATCAAGTGTCTCCAAGGCCTGGGGGATGTCGCAGGATATAAGTCACAGACCTGAATTAGCTGGCTGGACACCAGCAGCCTTGCATGTGGCTCACAATTGAGGTCCCGCTACCTAAAAGGCCTAATGAGATTTCTGAGTCAACCCTGGGAAAGAATCCCACCAAACACAAAAACCAATTTTCAGAAGGTGAGGCAAACCTTGACTGGAGAGTTGTGTGGCTGGTTTTGCACAGTATAGAAGAGAAAGGAGCCTCCTGTGGTGTTATTTCTGTTGGAGGCAGCCGCTGCTGGCTCCCCTGCATGGCTCTCCCGCCATCTGGCAGCATTCTGAGCCCCTCGGGTACTCTCTTTAAGAGCCATTTGAATCCATAATTCAAACTCAAGAGCATTTTCAATGTAAAAAATAGTAATGCTTGACTTAATTTTATTGCCTTGGGCTTTACCAGGAAAAGGGAAGTGAGGAGGGAAGGAGAGGCTGCACTTCTCCCCCACAAGCGGTGACATCTGCTGCTGGTGGGAAAAAAGTCCAGGGCATCGCCTTTCTGTGCAATTACTCCTGGGCATGAAAATAAAACAGCCCACATTTTCTCCCCAATCTGCCAGCCTCTTTGCATGTCTGGAAATAAGCTCTCTGCCATTGGGTGACTTGACAGGCTGCCCTGGAACAAACATCAGCTGTCACATGCATAGTATAAGGAGAATGGAGGACCCCAGGGCCAAGCAGAAGCCTTCAGGACAGCTCAAATATGGCCACCAAAGGGACCCTGCAGATGAGCTTGAGAGAGCATCAAGGTAGATTAGAGTCCAGCAGATGGCTCTCTGGAGTCTGCCTGTGTTTCTGTCTGCTTTCACAGGTGCTATTTCTAGACCTGAATCTTACTTCCTTGGAAAAACAAGAAGGTTAGAGCAAAAACTGACATATCTAAACTGGTATCACTGAAATCCTTAATAGAATGGTAGAAATCCCAGCACCCTCCAAAGGTTGCTAGCTGGTATATTTCCCATACTCAAGTTGAGCCAAATGCAGGGTACAGGCCTCTTGTAGGTGGAGAGCCAGATGGCTTCTCCCTGTCCGTTGCCACCTGCACACCCTAGAGTGTTCTGGCCAGGGCCATGTGTCTCACTGGAGCCCTGGTTTGTGAAGACCAGGGTCCCCTGGGAAGGTTGGCAACATGAGTTAGTTTGTACTTCACTGAGGACACCACATTTCAAGGTGAAGGAATTAATCGTGGTGTAGCATGTGGCAGTAAGCAAGTCTTCCAGTGGTTTGTACACATATACGTATGTATGAATGGCCATGCAATCCACCTGCCAGACTCCTCACCCACTCGAGGATTTCAGCCACATCCACCCAGGGGGCTATTTGGTACCACATAACCCTGAAATCCTGGTTACAGCTGGTTGTACCAAGAAGGCATGTCTGATTAAAGAGCAGCCTGGCTCACAGATCTTGCCAAACAGGCACAAGTGTGACCTAACTTAGCTGATCAGATCTCATTGCTTAGACCATTTGAGAACCTGGCATTAAAAAAAAAAAAAAAAAGAAAAGAATTAGCAGTTCATAAGGGGGAATAAAAACATGCTGATTGCTGAATAGGCAAAGTTCATATCTAATCACCAGAGTGCCAAAGAAAGTACTATGGAAAGAATTGATATTTGTTTTATTTTGAAAAGCATTAAAATAATCATTACAGGGGAAAAAATCAGAACTTTTTCTGGACTTATTTATATTTATCATAAAACTTCACATGGCATTTACTTTGAAATTCAGGGTAGGTAAGAGTGGGGAGAGAAGACTACACATTTTCCAATCTAAATGTCTTAATGTGAATCTGAAAAACATACATAGAGAAGGAGCAGGAAGAAGCCCGGAAACAATAGAAGCCAGGATAGGAGAACAGAAAATATGAAACAGACAGAAGTCAGGAGTAACAGGTGCAAAGCGGGGGACTGGCTGAGTCCCAATAGTGACCAGGCAGCAGAGAGGGATCACGGGAGCCCATTTCTGAGGGGACAGCTACAGAAATTCCTGCCGTGCCCCAGAGCTGTTCCTTGGCCTCAATGTAATCCTAAGGCTCCCTTATTTCCTCATGTGGCTTTGCTGCAAATCTCTATCTCCTGAGCTTATCTTTGCTTTCAGAAACATAAAAGAGCCTAACTTTGGCACCATATTAGTAAATAAAGAAAAAATATTCAAGGGTGCCTGGGTGGCTCAGTCGGTTAAGTGTCCAACTCTTGATTTTGGCTCAGGTCATATCTCACGGTTTGTGAATTCCAGCCCTTCACTGGGCTCTGCATTGACAGTGCAGTCTGTTTGGGATTCTCTCTCTCTCCTCTCTCACTCTGCCCCTACCCTGCTTGCTCTCTCTCTCAAAATAAACAAATAAACTTTAAAAAAAAAAAAAAGAAAAAAATATTCAGATATTATTACCAAAGCCAAAGGTAAAGAACTTTAAAAGGACTAGGTAGGAGCATATCATGATTCATGTAGTTCAATTACAGGTTTAACTAAAGAAAAGCTTCAAGTTGAAAAACAAACTTTGCAGAACATGGAATGCATCCAGACAACAGAGGCCAGGATGAATATATGTGAAACCATGTCTTACATGGTTTAAACAAATCCTTAAACAATCAGGAGGCTGGAAATGTACAACGTGGGGAAGAGAAAACTCAGGAGGCTTGTGATAGACCATGTCCTGTGTCAGAAGGACTGTCAGGTGAAGGAAGGACTAGAATTGTTTCATGCACCAAAGGGAACAAATAAGAAAGTGGAGAAGAAAAAGCCTTAGTTCAATATTTAGGAAAAGCTTTTCAAAAATATGAACTCGGTCAGAAGATGGGGTGTTCTACTTCATAAGGTTGTGAGTAGTTTATCATTGAAAGTGTTCCAGGAGAAACATGAAGTACTTGGGCAGTGTTGTTTTAAAGAAGATATTTAAGAACCACCTCTATTCTGAGAATGCTTGAGAGACAGAGCCCTTCCATCCATGACCTTTCCACAGATTCTGGAGCCTGATTACCTGGGTTTGTATCCTGGGTTGCCTTAAGCAAGTTACTTAGCCTTTCTATGCAAATTTCTCACTCTAGAAATTGAGAAAACAGCAGTACTTATAGCCAAAGATGTTGTGAAAATTAAATGAGACCATCCCAATGAAGAATTTAGAACAATGCCTCACACCTAAGAAGCACTAGATACATACGCTGGTTGCTGTTGTTAAAAACTTGTTCTCCAGGATCTTGTTCTTCCAAGGGATCATGGTCAAACTAATCCTAACAGTGATTGGAATACATGTTTATCATTGAAGGAAACCAATATTAGAACTGTTTAGTTTATGTGTCATTAAATTAGTAAATAAATGTGAACAATGGCTCTAGGTTTTCTCCTCCTTTAGAAAGTCATGGATGTCTAAAAAGAACAAAGGAAAGCAGCACAAGGTTAATCATAACTGTAATTCACCATTGGGTCAGTAAATATTTGGGGGTTGCCTACCATGTGCTCAGCACTGTACTAGATACAACAAACACAACCAAATAAATAACATGCTTAAGGCACTTCCTACCGAATAAATAACCAAGGTCATAACACATGGGTGTAGAGAATATGCAGAATAGTGTGATGGGTATTAGGGGGAAAAGTGAGTGTGGAAAGTCTTGGTGTGGCCTGAATCCTCAGGAACAGACAGGGACCTTATTCTACTGGGGGAAGATGCAGACAGCTAAAGCAAATCCCTGTTACCACAGAAAGGAGAATTGAAGATAGGCAAGGATCTCTGTTCAATGTCCCAGCTTTTCTGCTAAAAATAAAAACAGACTGGCCACTTTTATAGGGAAGACAAGCCTTCGCAACGATTTAGTCATGTAGCCTCAATTTAATTATCTATTCCATTCCTCTGAAGTGTCCTCAAAAATTAAATTTCTCACTTTTCTGATGGTCAATTTTGCTTCCGAGTAATAAGATCACATTGATAACTAAAACTAATACAGAAGCCAAAAATTTCATTTTAGTCAAAAATATCCAATTTCTGCAACAATTCTGTAGTAGCTAGTGTATCTTCTGATGGACTGGAATAAGAGGAAACCAGATACTAAAGGAGACTTAAAGAGGTCCAAATCATACTCCTTTTGGGCCTTCAGCTCCCACATAATAGACAATTCTGATTGGCAGTTTATTAATCAGGTTAAGCTAGACTATTCTAAAAAAAATATTAACAAACCTCCAAATCTCAGTGGCTTAACATGACAGTAATTTATTTCTTGGCTCATGTAAAGTCCAATAAGGACAAGCAATTCCCTGAGGTAAATTTCCCTTCACATGGTGACTTAGAAAAGCAGGTTCCCTCCATCATGGTTTCTAGGATGTGTAGAGCAGAGCAAGAGAGAGGAAGAGCTCACACCTCCTCTTAATTGCCTCTGATTAAAAAAAACATATATCTCTTCTTTTCACTGCCTGTTGGCCAAAACCAGATACATGGCTTCAACCTCCACTCAAGGAGGCGAGGAAAAGTAGGTGAGCACATGGAATATTTGGTAAGCCTTACTGCCTCCTTTGGCATATGCAATTCTCACCAAAATCAAATCAAATCAAGGGAGTTCGGATACCTTGGAAATTCAACCTCAGTCAGATCCAGGGACCTCAGCCTCGACATTCCACCATTTAAGAATTTCTACCTGTGTATGTTTAAAACCCATGTAAGACTTCTTTATAAGGAGAGAGCACCGTGGCACATGACTGAAGTGTTAACAGAAAGCAAACCAACCCCCAGTTATTGCAGAAGATGGAACTTTAAAGATGGCAGTAAAATCAACCCTGTTCTTGTCAGTCTTGGTCCAAGATTTGGAGAATATCAAGTACTGTGGATTATACACTATGCACATAAGCCTGTCATTGGCTATAGATCATGTAATTGACAAACTTTTGTTTTTCAAAATTATATCCACTATAAAACATGGAGCTTTTCCATTGTTCCAGGAGTTGTTCCTTTCCCCCCCTAAATAATGTAGTCTTTAAAAATGTTCACTGCCTTGGGGCACCTAGGTGACTCAGTCAGTTAAGCATCTGACTTCGGCTCAGGTCATTATCTTATGGTTCATGAGTTCAAGCCCTGAGTCCAGCTCTGCACTGACAGCACAGAGCCTGCTTTGGATTCTCTGTCTCCCTCTCTTTCTCTTTGCCCCTCACCTGAATCCATTCTCTCTCTCAAAATAAATAAACGTTAAAAAAAAAGAGACAGAGAGAGACAGATTATAAGCAGGGGAGGGGTAGAGGGAGAGGGACACAGAATCAGAAGCAGGCTCCAGGCTGTGAGCTGTCACAGGCTGTGAGCTGTGAGCAGGCTGTGGGCTCGAACCCACGAACTGTGAGATCATGACCTGAGCCAAAGTCGGACAGTCAACCGACTGAGCCACCCAGGTGCCCCTCAAAAATGAATAAACTTAAAAAATTCTTTTAAAAAAAGTGTTCACTGCCTTGTGACACTAAGATAATCTAAGATAGTCTATCTCTCAATAGGAGAAGTATTTTTTTTGTTTTCTTTTTCCTGGGGCTGAGTGAATAGAACTTAAGCAGATCAACCCTCACTATGCAACTGTTCTAGTGCCAAGTCTATGTGGAAAAGGCACAACATGACTTTTTTCTAGTCGTGTTAAACCTGGGTATTCTTAGAAAAGCCTTCAGTTCTTTAAGTACAGATAGAAGAATGGCTTTCAGGAAATACAATAGTAATCCTGATTCAGGAAAGATAGGTGACTGAGAAATATGAAATCACCCTAATAACACTAGGAGTGGCAACTTTGCTGACCCTTTTCTTCTTTTTTAAAAAATGTTCATTTATTTATTTTTGAGAGAGAGAGCACATGTGAGCAAGGGAGGGCCAGAGAGAGATGGAGAGAGAGAGAAAGAAAGAATCCCAAGCATGGTTCTAATCACAAACTGTAAGATCATGACCTGAGCCGAAATCAAAAGTTGGATGCTTAACCAACTGAGCCACCCAGGCGCCTCTCTCTCTCTCTCTCTCTCTTTCTTTCTCTCTAATGGCAATTACTGCCCTCCAGGTTTCTTTTCAATACCTTTATATCCCAACTACTTCTCCCATCAACTGGACAACCTGAGTCCACAAGGGAGAGACTTACTCCCCAGGGAGGCTCCCATCTCCAAGACTTTCCGAACTTCAGTTACGTCATTAGGCTCCACCCATTTCAATCACCCAATGTGTGTGGCTTAAATTCTGTGAATATCTAGAATAATTCAATTGCTCAAGTTTAAACTCTAAGATCTCAGTCTTCAAATATGATTTTCTACCCTTATGGTACACTTGTTCCATCACTCCCTATGCCCACATTTTTGTGGCATCCAGCCCCTTCATGCCTGCTTTGGGAAGCAGTGAGCTTCTTGTCACTATAGAGTTCAGGAAGAAAAAGGATCATCATTTGTCCGGGATACAAGGCACAGCTACCCTACCCTGGCCTTTTGAGAAAGTTATTTTGCCCTAATAGTGGGTGGGATATGAAATTCAAAAACATATTGCAGCTGTAATTTAAATGCTTGATTCTAGCAGTTACAGGGGCCTAACCTTCCAATAAGTGTTTTGTGTTTAAATGACCGAGGTTCCAATTTGGGCACTAAATAATCACCAAATAATTCACATGGTAAATACTGAAAAATTTTAGCACTGTGTGTCAATTTAAATAAGCTGTGTAATGTTACAGCCAGTGCCTTGCAAATGGAAGACATGCAGTGACATATAAGAGATTATAATTAATGTAAAACACAATTTATGGAAGAAAACGATGTTGCTCAAAAATCACATACGGTGTTTAGGTTAAGACTTATTAAGGCCATGACATCAGCTTCAAATCTAATATGCTGAGGTAAATTGGAACTTGCCTCAGTTTTCAGACTCCATTTAAATTGGACTCAATTAGAAGAATCCTATTTGTTGTAATAAGAATAGAAAATACAAGAAAACCAATTCTAAAGTTGAAAATTAAGTGAAAGCAACAACAAGCCAAATATATTGAATAAACGTGAGCAATCTGAAATCCGTAATGGTATCTCCAGACAGCTGGGATGAAAGTAGTCTTGCACAGAAATTCTGCATTAATTGGACTTGGGAGCTTCTTATCAAGGCAGGCAATCATAACTATCCATCTTTATTTAACTTCCACAGATCAAATAAGGGAATATTTCATGCACCAAAGATTGTCACAGACATTGGCTACCAATTGATACAATCAAGGTGTAGAATGTTAGAAGAGATTCTCAAAAACCTTAGGACAATCTAACATACCTATGTAATTATTTTTCTCTTCCTCAGGGAACAAAGGAAGTTAACAGACTGTAACCACTGTTTGTAAGCAAGTTACAAAAGATATATGTGACTGTTCTCCAGAAGATAAATACACTGAGGGAGAAGAAATGTAATATCTGCCAAATACCTTGCTCAGAGCTCTTTGTTAGAGGATTGTGCTGACTTGCTCTCTGTAATTCTTCTAGAAGAAAGAAAGAATCTCATCTCCCATGTCCTGAATGAGTTAAGACAATTATTATTGACAGAGTGGACCCAAATTTTTGTTCTGAAGAAGGTTTGAAAAGGGATCAGACTACCTCTCTGTTACTACTGTTACTCCGGGAACAGCCAATGCATTTCTGCCAAAGACCTGAGAACGGGAAGCAAAACCTTTCTACTATACATCCTATCCCCTAGCAAGCTTGCCACCTTGGGTCCCAGAGCTATTCAGATCTTTAAATCTCACTTTTGACAGAAAACTAGAAGCTAGATAGGATAGACAACATTTTTTAGCACTGTATTTGATAGTGGAGAAAGAGATGACAAAAATCCTTTGACTTAGAGCCCTAAAATATCCATCTCCTTGCAAAGAAACCATATCAATAACTTCTAATCCTGTCTCTAGAGACATCCTCTAATTTTGGAAGTTCTAAGACACTTTATTCAGTGGTCAACTAGACAAGTAACTGGTGAGTTTCCTTGCAACTCTAGAGAATTACACATGTGTTTATGTAGTTAGCTTTATATCTAGCCACTGAAATAATATTTCATTCAAATTTTCAAAGGACTGGAAGAGAAGTTCAGTGAGAACAGCTTTAGCATTTCCACAGATAGGAAGTTGATCACTTGATGTGCAATCAGACACTGGACTGATTTATTTCACTTGTTAACTTTTGAGCAAGAATTCTAATTTGATACTTAAGGACCACCACTATTATTGGTTTTAATCCCCCTTTAAAAATATTTATAAAACATTTTTAAGTAATCAAACCTGAAAACAATTGGGAAAATATTTCAGCTGTTTGTATATTATGGAATATTAAGTTAATATAAAGCTGTTCAAATGGATTAAATGGGGGGAAATGTACTTAACTCACGGCTTTATTCAGCCTACCCCATCATGACCAAAATTCATCAGGAAAATAATTCAAGACAAAAAGCCAGTTTGAAACTAATGTCACAGGGAAAAATGGATCCCAATCCCTAAAAAAGTTCAGTTTTAAAAGAAAAATAATGAAGCCACTAACCTAAAAGCAAAACAAATTTTAAAAGATAGAAATGCAGTGGAGATGACTCTGCATTTAAAATGACTAAACTACTTCATTGAATTCAAGCCAGGTATGATGTTTATGTAAACCGTTAGAAGTTGCTAGAATATATGAAGTCCTAAGGAATCTAGTAACACACGCTGTGTGATGAATCACGTAATACTTTGAATTTAAAATAGCAGGGAACACAAATTTGAGATTTGAAATTAAAATAAAACTGAGATCTGACATTCTTGATAGAAGTGCTTGTAGTAATAATGGCACCTTGATGTCTAATTTAAAAAAAAGAATAGCAAATTCATGTTCTTGTGGAATGCATACAGCCATCTAAGAGAACCTAATAAGCTCACTGCATCAAATGGTTCATAAATGGAGTCTGTTCCAGGGCTGGGCTGGGAAGAATCCAGTGTTTATGACTTCCTGTCTCCTAGCCACATGGAGTTGCCGGGGTGACTTTCTCTCTCATATTGGTTTGCTCTCCAAAAATACAAAAAGCCAGATGCCTGTAGGTTGGGGTGTGCCTAATTGAGCCACACTGAGTACCAAATGACCTGGAAATGTTTAATCCAGCTTTTGTCAGAACAAATTACTGGGATGTTCTTATGCCCCCTTAGGGACTAATTTATGATTGGATACCAAGTCCTGTGCAAAGCTATGGGCCAAGGCTGATGGCCACTTTACTCCTGCATGCACAGTCTGGATATGCCACTCTGATGTGAAGAGGAACCACTCTAAAGCAGTGGGATGAATAAGAGGATGGCCAAATAAAATACTGTAAGGGTCATAGACGGAGATGTGCATTTGTTACTTCTCCTCAAAGAGCTCTTTTGTGGAAAGAGAGGCTGAGTGTGGTCTCTGCAAATTGCCCTGCAATATACTGCCAATGAATCCATAGAGCATGTGAATGGACTGAATGTCACTGCCCGCTCCCCCCCGCCCCCGACAAACTGATACACTGAAATCCTACCCCACAATGTGATGGTATTCATTGGTGGGGCCTTTGGGAGATGATGAGGATTAGATGAGGTCATGAGAGTGGAGCCCCATGATGGAGACTCCATAAGAGTCACAAGAGAGCTTGCTCCCTCTCTCTGCTCTCTGCCATGTGAGGATAGAAAGAGAAGACAGCAGTCTGCAACCAACTCAGAAGATGGTCTCACCAGGACCTGACCACACTGGCACCCCAGTCTTAGACTTCCAGCCTCCAGAACTGTGAGAAATAAATTTCTGTGGTTTATAAAGTGCCCAGTCTGTGATACTTTGTTATATAGCACCTGGACTAAAACACCATGCCATGGCAGTGGGCATTGACCTAGCAATTCTAATATTTTTAGTATTAAATTATTCCCATTTCATAAACAATTCACTAGAGGGTGCACAGCTTGCAGAAAGAACCTTGAAAACCAGGTTTGAGTTGGTATATACTCACATCAGGTGGAACAGCCTCAGCCCTTCTGAGCTCCCTCTCAATTCACCGCCCTGCACAGGGCCCTGAAACGGCAGGATTCTGGCTTTCAGACCCTCGGGGACTCTCTCTACAGGGCACTTTTACCTCACTCAGATTCCTCACTCAGCCCCACAGACTTGTGCTGCACGCTCCTTACTTTGTTTTGTTACTGTTCTCCTTTTGGACTTTGGACAGAGAGTGGTGCATACAATATTCTTCAGTTTCAGGCTATCATCATCAATCCATCCAAATCCCTTCTCTTGTTTTATTTCTGTGTTTTTCCCCATCATAACCCAAATAATTATTTCCCTTCCCCTTGCCCCACAGGCATTAATTCTAATGTGCTTAATGTATATCACTGCATCTACAGGTGTCTTGGAAAGATATGTGAATGTGATTTCAATGTACACAAATAGCACTGAGTTATGTAAGTCATTCCATTGCTTCTTTTTTAACATTATAATATTAATATGTATATATCACTGCATCTACATCAATATAATATTGTTACCTCTGACTGCTATGTAGTATTTCATTATAATGAAATACTTCAGAGATTGTTCCTTTATATTGCCAGGAAGGATGCGTGAGACTTCTTGGCTGCCCCGCTTGGGATTTTCCAACATTCTAACATTCATCAATCTGATGCTTATAAAGCAGATTGTTACTGTTTTCATTTACATTTCTGATTCCTACTGAAATTGGACATCTCTTCACATACTTGTTACCCATATAGATTTCTCCTATGGATTGCCTATTTATTCCTTTTGAGAATTTTCTTTTCTTTATTGATTTGTTCATTGCATATCCTAGATATTAAACTCTTGTTAATATACAGTGTATATCTTCTCCAAGCTCATCCTCATTCTGTTAAATGTACCTATTGTCTTCTTTATTAAATAGAAATCCTTAATTTGTATATAATTAAATCTACTATTTTTTACCTTATTTTTGCAATTTTACTATCACATTTAAGAAAATATCCTCCACTCTGACACCACAAGGGCTTTTTATTAGAATTGTGTTAAGTTTGTGGATTAACTTGAGGACAATTTAGATTTTTACAACATTGTCATTCTGTCATTAACATGCTATAGTTTTCTAATCATTCAGGCCTTATTTTATGTCTCTTATAGAGTTTAAAATTTTTTATCATAATAATTTTTGCATTCTTTGTAGGTGATTCTTAACTATGTAATATGTAATTTTATATGTAATTTTGTTGTTATAGTGCCTGTTTTTCTATAGCATTTTCAATTATTGCTATGGTGGACTTTCCTAAATTTATCTTTAACTAGCAAGCTTCTGAACTGTCTTATCATACTAAGTTTGTCTGCTTATTGTGATGTGTTTTCTATGCTGATGATTATGTTGTATACAAATAATGACAAGTTTGCTCTTCCTTCCAATCCCTTTTCCCCCTCATTTCTATTTCTTGTCTTTCTTCATTAGCCAGGACCTTTAATTATTTGTAGGTCAGTAAGCAGTAAACAGAAGCATGTCCTTCTGTTGTTCCAGATCTAAAAGGGAGTGAATTTAAAGTTTCTCCATTAAATAAATCAATTAATTAAATAATTAAATAAATAAATAGTTTCTCCACTAAATATTTTCTGTAGAGTTTTTGTACACAATATTTATCAAGTTAAGAGAGTTTCCTTCATGTCTTAATTTACTGTGAGGTACTTTTTTTTCCATCAAGAGATGTTAAAATTCATCAAGTTCTTTCTATTAATGTGATGCATTTTAATGATAGATTTTCTGATTTTCAGTTAATCTTATATTCCTGGAATACTACTAGATCATATTATATTTCTATAATATATGATTGGCTTTCATTATCTAAAATTTTACACTGGAATTTTCTGTCATAACTGGACTTAAAATTTTTTTTGTTTTATTGATTGTTTTAAAACTCAAGGTTATGCTACCCTCAAAAATGACTCATTTTGCTTTTAGTCTTTTCAATTTTCCAGAACAATTTACTTAGATGAGAATTATTTGCTCCTTGAAATTCTATTAGAACCCATCCATTAAAATAACTAGGTTGAGACTTTCTTTGAAGGTAGGATAATTTCCATTTCATCTCCTTCCGTTAATAGCCTTTGATCCATTTGGAATTTCTATGTCTAAATCTGAGAGTGATGATTGCTTATAATTTTATTATTTAAAGTCTAACTTTGCTTGTAACTGTTTCCCCTTCATTAAATGTTTTATTTGCATATTATCTTTTGTCCTTGATTAATCAAAGATTTGTCTAACTTTTTAGGTATTTTTAAAACTATGATTTTACGTTTTCACTTTGCTTTCTTCTATTTGTATTGCTCTTTAATATTTTTGCTCTAATATTTATTGTTTCTTTTCTCCATTTTTCTTTGGGTTTTATTTTGTGTGCTACTTCTTTCTTCTTAAATAAAATACTTTATTTTCTATCACACTGATCAAAACTATAACTTTTCCTGTACAAATTGATTTAGCTCTGTGCAACAAATCTTGAAATTATTACTGTCAAGCTATATTACTTCCATTTTTTCAATTTTCCATCTGCAGGATTTTATTTTAAATTTCTTCCAATCTCAGAGACTTTTATTTTTGGTTTAGTCTATTTACATTTATTGTAATTACTGTTACATCAGAATTTGTTTTTGTAATTTTATTTCTTGTTTTCAGTTTATCAACGTGTTTTTAATTTACCATATATTGGTTTTTTTTTTCTTTCATTCTAAACTTCCATTGGATAAATCAATATATTTTACTGATAGTTCGAAAGTTACACATTTTATTTTTGTACTTTGGTTGATTAACCCTAACTTTTAAGATCTATGGGATTTTTCCTTTTAATTTTTTAATATTAATATTTTTATATTCTGAGCAAACAAGTCAAGGGTGAGAAATACTATAGATTTACACACTCAACAGAGGTTTGAACCTTATACCAGCATTCAGAGACTAGAAAGCTGAAAATCACATTTCTAAGATTTCTTTGCAGCTAGAGTGCAAGATGTGACTTAGGTTCCCTAAATCTAATGCATGTGCACTAAATTTTGATTCAGAACCAAGTCATATGGTGAGAGAAACACATAATTCTGGCTTAGATTGTGGCAAATACGGCATGATTCAGGAGCTAACAATCTTACTGGTGGCTCCTTAATTCAGCCTTCTTCTGACTACAGTAGGAGAAACAGGTCCCAAGCTGACTCAGTTCTGCAGTGAAGTTTTCAGGAAGTTTTTCCTGAAAGTTTAGCCTATAGACTGTTTCATCAGGCTTTCCAAAAATAGTCTAAGCAATCCATACTCCCTTAAAAGTCTTTTTTACTTAAACTTTCTTGTGTCGATTCTGTTATCTGCAACCAAGACTTCTTGGTTGAAAAGATAATTTTAATTTATTTTTTAATATTTATTTATTTTTGTGTGTGAGAGACAGAGAGAGAGAGAGAGAGCAAGTGGAGGAGGGGCAGAGAGAGAGAGGAAGACAGACGATCCGAAGCAGGCTATGTGCTGAAAGCAGAGAGCCCCATGCAGGGCTCAAACTCACCAACTGTGAGATATGACCTGAGCAGAAGTCAGACGCTTAACCGTCTAAGTCACCAGGTGCCCCAATAAATTTTAATTCTTTACCGATCATTGGTTCATGTGGGATCTCTATATTTAAATTAAAAGTGATAATTGATTATAATTTTGTTGTCCTAAGATTTCTTATTTAGAATTATTTCTTTTCACAGCATATTTTGTTTATTTGCACATTCTATTGTATCTCTGATGAATCTTGTCAGACTTGTCTGATCAAGATCCTCAACAATATCTTAACATGTTTTTACATCCAAGTGATATCTTTACTACTACCTTGGAAGTATATTAGTATCATCATAGCTTTTGTTCTAAATTTGGAATGGATTTTTTTTCTTTCTAAATGTATTAGTTATCTATTACCACAATAATGTTAATGTAATAAGCACAAAATTTCAACAGTATACAACAATAAACATTTAGTTTTGCTCACAAGTCTACGGGTTACCCACGCAGTTCTAAGGATCTTTGCTGGGCTTGATAGGGTTCACTCAGGCATTTGAGGTCAACTGCAGGTCAGTTAGATGACTAAATCTCTTGGCTGGTTTGTATGCCTGGGGCCTTGTCTGGGATGACTGAGCCAACATCCCTGCTTAACAGCTCTATAATCTTCCAACACACTAGCCTGGACTTGTTTTCAAGGTGGTAGCAGAGTTCCATGAGAGAGAACACAGAAGTATACATGAATATCCAAAGCTCTGACTCAGAACTAGCACACTATCATTTTTTACCACATTCTAAAGCAAATCACAAAGCCATTGCAGACTCAAAGGATGGATAAATAGACTCCACTTCTTGATTAAATAAGCTACCAATTTCACACTGCAAAGGGCAAAGATGCAGGAAGAGAGGGATAATCAGGGTCATTTTTGCAATCAAACTACTACTCAATCGTTTCAGCTATCTATTGCTTTATAACAAAGTACCCCAAAATGTTGTGGCTTACAACAACTCATTATTATCTCTTATGGTTCTATACGATGACCAGATTTATATAAATAGTTCTTACTAGGGTCTCTACTTCAGTTCCACTCAAATGACAGCTGGACTGGAGTCATCTGAAGGTTTGACTGGACGAAACATCCAAGAAGGTTCTTTAGTCACAGGTCTGGTGCCTCAGCTGAGATACTATAATAGCTGGGGACTTGCTTCCATGTGGCTTTTCCATGTTGTTAGCTTGGACATTCTCAAGGTATTCAAACTTCTTACATGACTGCTTATTTTCACCAGAGTAAGCATTCCAAGAGATCAAAGCTGAAGCTGCAAGGCTTCTTCTGACCTTGGCTCAACAGTCACACAGTGTCTCTTCTGCCACATTCTACTGGCTACACAGGCCAGCCCAGGTTCAGTATAGAAGGGGTCTGCATGAAGTTGTGAATACTAGGCATTTGCATGCATGCACATGTGTGTGTGTGTGTGTGCAGTATTATACATGTATGCAATGCAATATCATCTTCAGCTTTAGTTCTGAATGTTTAGTTGATTGTTTTCCATGTAAATAAATATATGTGCATTTATATTGCTTTTTAGGCAATATATTTTATATATTTATGTATTTCCTAGAGTACTGGATTTATTTTTCTTCTTCCAGAATATCTAATTCTTTCAACAATGTTGTCAAAACGGATACTTTTCGAGGCCTTGCATGACCAAGAATATCTTCATTTTATACTTAAATTTAATTTTTTAAAGTTCCCTCCTGTCATTACTTTGTGTCCAATGTTGCTATTAAAACACTTCTTTTCTGAAGCCATTAGATGAGTTCTCTTGGTCTTTGATTTTTTTTTATAATTTTACTCTCCTTTTGTCAATCTAGGCTCAATTACTTGCTTCATCCACCTCCTCCCAACACACTCATCAAGCAATACTGTTTCTCAAGGAACACCCATGCTTCCTCCCTAGGCCCTGCTCTTTGTCAACGGCTGCCTCAGTAATAATCTAGCTCTTGAAGTGGAGAGTTAGAAAGGAGTGAACATTCAGAGTCCCCACCTCAGGGCTGCACCTGCTTTCATTGACATCTATGGACAGCCAGACTATGATGCTTAATATTGTCCTGCAGCCTCCTGCAGAGGGGCTGGCCCTGCCATTGTCCCTCCTCATGCAGCTTTGGGAAGGTGATGTTCCACTCAGGAAAATGTGGAGCTCAATAAAAACACTCACCCAGCTACTTCTACTCATGATACCTACATCTTCTCTGTTCCATGTTGCTCTTTCATCCAATCCCCATTATTTCCACTCCCACCTCCATCATAAAGAGACTCATAAAGATGATTGAGTCCTCCCAGCTACTCAGGTGGTTCTCACAATCTTTATTCTGAGATTTGACCTTGGCCCTCTTAGCTCCATGTCATCCTCAGAGCCGAGATGATATGATATTACCAACTGACCAGGAACCACATGTTCAATGTCACAGACTCTTCAGTTTGTTTTTAGATAACACATTATATTAAAATGTAGTATGGAAATTAGAATACGGCAAACTTCTGAACATAATGTTTTAAATAAGTTTTCTCAATCCACTCTACCTTTGAACATTTCTATTAGATGTTGTACCTTACATAATTATCTTTGGAAAAAAAAAGCTCAAGTGAATAGATCAGCATATATTATACATGATTATTTTCTAAGTTTGTTTAATCAATAAAGAATAAAAAAGAATAATTATAAATATATTCATCTTGGTAAAACTAAAGGACACAAGTATCTCATTATAAATTGATTCATACATTCCCTCGTTTCCCTTTTTCCAGAACATTTGGCATTCTTTATCAACTAGTATATAAAAGAACAGAAAAACAAAGGTTCCTCATATCATCCTTTGTATTTCTATATTAATAAACCAGAAGGAAAGTAGTGAATGGCTTCATTTATAGAAAGGAAAGGATCTGGCTTACCATTTTGATAGAGCCAAATGTAGGTTTTTCTTCTTTTTGGCTTAACCTGTATCAATCTTTGATTTTAATTGTTCCAACGCTATCTATAAATGTAATTATTTTCAATATGGAATGTTTTCACTTACTAAATTCACTTAAATCACAACCCTCTTGTTGTTTGGAGTTTACTGTTTGTTTGTTTGTTTTGTTTTGTTTTTGTATTTGGTACATGGTTTGTCAGGGTCATCATCTCCACCTCTAGCTTTCATTTGAAGCCTTCTTTACAGATGAGAATGCATATCTTTTAGTGAAACAGAGTTTGGACCAGGTAAACTGAGGGTTGCATCATAGTCTTTTTCTCCATATTCTTAAATATAAAATATATCAATAAATATTTCCATGTTTAGATTCTAAGATCTCACATGTATAGCAGTGCTTTTGACATCTGCTTCTTTTGGATGTTTATTGATGTGAACCTACAATAAACATCTTTCATGTGTAATCTATTCCATGAGCACTTGTTCCACTGGAACCTAACATATACACCTAAAGAACATTCTTGAATCAGCACATTGGAAATACTTTGCTCCCACCTCGCCGAGCTTTTGGAAGCACTTCTTCTTTTTTTTTTTTTTAAGAACTCCTTCAGGATAAATTTTGTAAGAAATCGTGAAAAGTCATATAGTAATTAATGACTGTTGTTATTTCTTTAATTTTGAATTACTTCCTTGCCCCCTTTGAAAATTTTTGGGGGATGAAGAGATATTTTTCATCCAAATAAAAGTATAGCACTCATTTCTAAAAATATGTCATTGGCATATTTAGATTTGTATGGGGTTCAGCCAGAAGTGATCTTTAGAGGTAGTGACTATAACTCAAGTAGTAATTTAATTATCAGACTGTGGAATTGGTATGTTTTCTAGGGTGGGTCTTCTTTGGCACTGAAATACATTAAACAATCTTAAGAATTGCTTTTTTTTAAGTTTTTATTTGTTTTATTTTGTTTTCAGGAAAAATTTGGAAGCCTATTTTCACTTAAAAATATAATTCCTACAGCAGGTGTCCAATTCTCCTTCATGACAGCCCCCCTGCGTACTCACCACAAAGAGATAGGGTGAGCAGAGCCCACTCTCCATTTAGTACAACTCCAGCCAAGTCCTCTGGTGCTAGGAAAGTCATGAAGGCAGGAGGTGAGAAGGAACAGATGGGCCCAAATCCTACACTCTGAGCCTTTCCAGCCCCAAAGGGTTTTGTTGCTTTATCCAGATGGTTTTGGTTTCAGACCCTCTTTTTACTCTTAGTTCCCTGCTTGCTACCTACCTTCCTGTCCTCACAAGCCCACTCCATCCCCATACTTCATCTTAGTGCCTGGAAAGCCAGCTGTGTTCAATGTCCCAAGTCTATGTCTTGCCCAGGAGGGATGTGAGACACTTAAAGCCTCTAACTGACCAATGTGAAGTATAGTCATTATGCTCTTGTGAACTCTTCTTGGTAGTGAGGATCAAAATGCTTCATCATGTAGGGGAAGATCAAAGAGAGGCAAGTTCATTCTTGCAAAGAATACAGCATGGCTAAGTTCCAAGATGTTATGGCCATTCAGTTAAGTGAGAAGTAGAGAGGAACCATCTGTTTACTATGCAAAGTAAGCAAAAAAGCAGATATCTGGAGACAGGTGATGAAGTGGAATAGAGATGAACTGAAATTCAGGAGGCTTTTGTGATAGCCCTAGCTTTGCCCATCACAGTAGCAGTATGACCTTGGGGGAGGTCAATTAACCTCTGAGAACATCAGTTTCCTCAGCAGCACATCAAGAGTATGGAACTAGATGACACCCAAAGTATTTATAAACCCAAAAGATTTTTTCTTGACCCTAATTGACCTCTCCTGCTAAAGCAGACACACATCAAACACAGCCATTTGCTCATTATAGAGATTCAATATGCCAAATTGAATGTCCAAAGGCAACCTAATTAGGCAGGCAGTGAGTCTGTGACTGTTTCTGATGTGACTCCAGTGCCCTTGAAAATGTGTCCTTTGGTCTGCTCAGTCCTGCCCTTGACTGTAAAATATTAGCATTCTCTGCTGACTTATGGAAAATAGTAGCTATGCTCCTGTTAAATTTTTTTGTCAACATAGTAGAATGATATTCTTACTCAGTAGCTAGGCCACTTTATTCCATGTGCGGAAAGTTTGAGGTTTCAGATGGTTTCTTTGTAAGCTAAAATGGAGTCATTTTTTCAAATTAGTTTCTATAAATTTTGGTCATTCATCAAGACAGAAGCTGAGAGGCAAAGAGGAAAGGTCATGTCTTAAATCAAGCATTTCAGTGGTGACAAGCATTTTAATTCTCACCTTAGGTGGCAAGATCAAAAGGTTCATCCTATCATTTCCTGTGGTCCTTTCATCAGCTTGAACATTTACATAAATTAGAATTATTTTCTTCTAAATAGAAAAGCATTTAAGTACCACAAATTCATGTATATTTTTCAGAAGTTATTCACTGAGGGTTAACTCACCAAATAAGAAAACTGCTATTAATTTATGGGGCAAGGAATATTACTGTGACCTACATCATGGGTTTAGAAATTTTATACACATTGCAAAGACATAAAATATTGAATCACAATGACAGACTCATCTCATTTTTCACTGACCCAAATGGTTGGTCCCATGGAAACATTGTGATTTCTATACTATATCAATAATTCAATAGTCTGAAGTAGCATTAAAAATAAAAGCAGGGATGCCTGGGTGGTTCAGTCAGTTAAGTGTCTGACTTTGGCTGAGGTCATGATCTCGCAGTTTGTGAGTTTGAGCCCCACGTTGAGCTCTGTACTGACAGCTCAGAGCCTAAAGCCTGCTTTGGATCCTGTGTCTCCCTCTCTCTCTGCACTTCCCCTGCTCATGCTCTGTCTCTCTCTGTCTCTCAAAAATAAACATTAAAAAAAATTTAAGAATAAAAGTATTAATGTTGTTCATTTGTTTTACTGTAAAAAGCACTGAACAAACTCAAATTAAAAGAAGAACATCCTATGAGGATTAGTTTGCTGGATTGAAACTGTTTATTAATATATAAATAATCCACTAAAATAAATCCCTATTCAAAACAGTACCTTGCATCTCTTTCTCTCTGCTCATTCTCTCTACAGTTGACTCTCAAACTGATATGAAGGGCTAAATTGGCTCTATTTTAGAATGAGCTAAAGATATATAATATTTTTGGATCCATTAGAGAATTTTTATTCTAGTTTTATTCTAGTTCTATTTTAATGATTATTCTTAATTCAAGTTAACATTTTTCTATCAAAAATATTTTAAGTCTATTGTATCTATATTTTATTGTCTTTTTTTCTAAACTCTTATTATCAGAACTCTTTCATTTAATCAGTAGGTATTTATTTTATAAAGCATTTAAAAAATTTTTTAATGTTTATTTATTTTTGAGAGAGAGAGACAGAGTGTGAGCAGGAAAAGGGGAAAAAAGAGAGAGAGGGAGATGCAGAATCTGAAGCAGGCTCCAAGCTGAGCTGTCAGCACAGAGCCTGACACAGGGCTCCAACTCACAGACCGTGAGATGATGACCTGAGCTGAAGTAGGAACACTTAACCAACTGAGCCACCCAGGTGACCCCTAATCGATAGGTATTTATCAAAACCACTATGTGCTAGGATGATTTTGTTTTCTTCATTCCAATATTAATCAATATGCAATTTGCTTAGAACAAGTTCTCCAAGAAATCTCAGCAATTTAGATGTAGTATTGTGGCTTTTAGTCTAAAATGATGGTTAAAGTAACAAAAGCCAACTCACTCTTCTGTGGATTGTCTTCATTTAAAATATTTCCTTTACAGGGATGCCCAGGTGGCTCAGTTGGTTAAATGTCCAACTCTTGATTTCAGCTCAGGTCATGATCTCAAAGTTCCTGAGACTGAGCCCTGTTGTTGGGCTCTGTGCTGACAGTGCAGAATCTGCTTGGGATTTTCTCTCTCCCTCTCTCTATGCCCCTCTCCTCTGGGTGTGCACCCACTTGGTCTCTCTCTCAAAATAAATAAATAAACCTTAAAATTTTTTTAAAAATAAAAATTTCCTTTATAGATATCAAAATAACATAAAGTATATTTTATCAATCTTGTGGTTTTGACCCTATTGAAATTCTTTATGTGCCAGTGATTTCAAAAGAATTTTCTAATTTGACTCTTCAGTTATCTATTGTTTGTAGCTTGGCTTTTGGAGATAATGGGATTTGGGTTTAGATTCTGATTCTGCTACTTATAAAATGTTTAACTTTAGGCAAGTTACTTGGCCTTTCTGAACCTTAATTACTTCAGCTCTAAAAGCAGGATAACCCATATCTATCTCACATAAAACACTGTTTTATGTCTTAAAAGTCACCACATATGAAAAGGCCAAGCATACCATCAGATAGAAAGCATGACTCAACGTTGGTTTCCTTCTTTATTTTTTTATTTCTTCCCTTATTGGATTTTTTTCTATAAGATATTACTCACATGACTCCCAAAATTCCTCTACAACTCTCAAAAGCTGATTAACCTTATTTAACCACATATCATATGATGACAAGAATGAATGCAGCATAGTATTTCTCTCTTCTGCTCTATTTAGAATAGCATATGTACTGATGCTAATTCACAAGTACAAGAAAATCTCAATTAATCCAAATATTAAAATAAGAGGAAGAAGGCAGTGAAAAAAGTTAGGTAGAAGGAATACTATGAATGGAGGACCTATGATTATATGACACCTGGGCTTCCATTACCAGTATTGTTTCTTCCTAACATTTTGTTTTTGATTTGAGTGTAGTTGACACACATAACATTAGTTTCAAGTGTACAACATAGTTATTCATCAAGTTTATACATTATGCTATGCTCACCACAAGCATAGCTACCATCTGTTATCATCAATGCTTTTACAATGTCATTGACTATGTTTCTTGTGCTGTGCCTTGTATTCCTATAACTTATTCATTTCATAACTGGAAGTTCGTATTCTTTCTAACTCAGAATATGGGTAAACACTCAGGGTCTCTACAACAACACTCAGGGCAAAGGGAAGCAATATGGGTCAATGAATGGGGGATAGAAGCAGTGGGCTAGGGAAGCCAAATGCATACTTCCTACATGCCCTCACCTGAACTCAGTTTTTTCCCATGTGAGACTTATGTTATATAGAGGAGGCAGGTTTACAAGAGTCTCATATCCATATTAAAGAAATAGCTACTGGGTGTGACTGGAAGCCATTTGGGAGGTTTGGCCTCCTTAGTAGATACCATAGGATAAATGCTGATTAGAAAAAAAAAAAGATGGTTTATCTCAACAGAGGACACCAGCCAAGAACACAATGCCCCATTTCCATCTATATAGTGCCCCATATAAACCATCTTACCATTCATACCCACAGAGTATAGTCAGGGAAAAAGGGAGGATCCTGAATTTATCTGAGAAAATCCCAGAAGTGACTAGCCTTGAATTATACAAGATTAAGTTTCAGATTAAGCAGGTGAAATGAGAGTAGAAGACAGATGTTAATTACTTCGGGATAAAATTATGTCCTCAACCATGGTTTGCAAGTATGACTTGCAATGAAGACACATTAGTAAAGGAACTACAGAGTTAAAAAAAAAAAAAAAAAGACATATCTGTCAGGCATGGAACAGTCTGGATGGGGGAACAGAAAAGAAAATAGGAGAGATAACAGTTTTCAGCCCAGGCATACAGCAGAAAACAGGTGTTCCTGGACTAAATAGGGAAGAAATAAATAAGAAGTATTTAATCAAGCTGGGAATTATATGAATTTCCTCCAATTTTAAATTAACTTGCTTTGTTTATGCTTAGGATAAGAAATGGGGCCTGATGGAAAGGAAAAAATAAAATTATCTGTTTGCAGATGATATGATCATATGCATAGAAAACTCTAAAGACTTCACCAAAAACCTATTAGGACTAATAATCAAATTCAGTTAAACTGCAGAATACAAAGTAAATGTAAAAAAACAGTTGCATTTCTATACACTAACAATGAACAATTTGGAAAAGAAATTAGGAAAACAATCCCATTTATAATAGCATATAAAAGAATAAAACACTTAGAAAAAAGTTTACCCAAAGAGGTGAAAGATTTGTACACTGAAAACAATAAAGCATTAATGAAAGAAATTGAAGAAGACACAAATAAAGGGAAAGATATTCCATTGCTCATGGATTAGAAGAATTAAATATTAAAATATTTGTTAAAATATTTGTACTACTCAAAGTGATCTACAGATTCAACTTAATCTCTATCAATCCAATGGCATTTTTCACAGAAATAAAACAAAGAATCCTAAAATTCATATGGAGTTACAAAAGATCCAAAAAGCTCAAGCAATCTTAAGAAAGCAGACAAAGCTAGAGGCATCATATTGGCTGATTTCAAATTATATTATAAAGCTATAGTAATCAAAACAGTATGGTACTGGCATAAAACATATAGACCAATAAAACAGAGTAGAGAACCCAGAAATAAACCTACACATGTATAGTTTACTAATCTTTGATAGGATGCCAAGAATACAAAATGAAGAAAGAATAGACTATTTAATAAATGGTATTGGGAAAACTGGACAGCCAAAACAAAAGAATTAAATTGGATCTCTATCTTATACCACACACAAAAGCCAACTCAAAATAGATTAAACACTTAAATGTAAAACCCAAAACTGTAAAATTCCTAGAAGATAAAATAGAGGGGAGCTCCTTGTCATCAGTTTTGATAATGATTTTTTAGATTTGACACCAAATGTATAGGCACCAAAACCAAAAATAAGCAAGTGGGAGTATGTCAAACTAAACAACTTCTGCACAGCAAAGGAAACCATCAAGAAAATGAAAAGGAAAATTACAAAATGGGAAAAAACATTTGCAAACCATATATCTGATAAAGGGTTAATTTGCAAAATATATAACCACTCAATAGCAAAAAAAAAACCACACAAATAACCCAATTAAAATTTGGGCAATGACTTGAATGGACACTTCTCCAAAGACATATAAATGGCCCACAGCTATATGGAAAGGTGCTCAACATCACTAATCATGAGGGAAATGCAAGTCAAAACCATAAGATCTCCTCATATCTGTTAGGATGGCTATTAAAAACAAAAACAAAAGATAACAGTGTTGTTAAGGATGTGGAGAAAAGGGAAACCTGGTACACTCCTAGTGGGAATGTAAATTGGTGAAGTTAAATATAAAACTACCATATGATCCAGCAATCCCATTGCTGGGAATATTTCTAAAATAACTGAAATCAGAATCTTTAAGAGATATCTGCACTCCCATGTTTATTGCAGTATTTCTCACAAAAAACAAGATATAGAAACAACCTAAATATCCATGGACAGATGAATGAATACAGAAGATGTGGATATACATACACCGGAAGACTACTGCACCTTAAAAAGAGGAAATCCTGCCATTTGTGACAACATGGACCTGGAGGACATTTTGCTAAATGAAATAAGTCAAATACAGAAAGAGAAATACTGTTATGTTATCACTTACACGTGGAATCTGAAATAAACTCATAGAGGCAGAGTGATGGTAATTGCCAGTGGCTGAGGGGAAGGAGGAAATAGGAAGATGATGATAAAACAGTACAAAGTTTAGTTATTTAAGGTAAATAAGTTCTGGAGACTTGCTATACAACATAGTGCCTACAATTAACAGTATTGTATTGTATACTTAAAATTTTCTAAAAGGATAGATCTTGTGTTAAGTGTTCCTGCCACCAAAATAATAATAATAATAATAATAATAATAATAATAATAATAAACATAGCAATAACAACAAGAAAGTGGTTGGGAGGAATTTTTGGGAGGTAATGAATATAGCTATGGCCTTGATGGTGGTAATGGTTTCACAGGTGTGTATTCTTCCCAAACTCATCAAGTCATTTATATTAAATATGTATAACTTTTTAACATGTCAATCATGCCTCAATAAAGTAGTTTTAAAAACAAAGAAAAATAAAAAGAATTAGAGCCTGAGATAAGTCAGAATTGAGAAGAAATTGCCCTATGACCAATTAAGGCACTGTTTCCACTGTAATCCATTACCTCACTGCTGCCAAAATGACCTTCCTAATTCAAATCTCAGTTTTCTCTCTACTGAATAAATCCTAATAAGGGTTCTAATAAGGCATCTACAAAGATCACATTATAGTCATAGGATAAAGAACGAACTTTTTAGCACACTGTGATATTCCTGCCTTCCTCTTTATCTTCATATTTTCCAAAAAACCATGCTCTTTGGTACCAGTTATGTTGAAAATCTATAGTTCTCGGGGCTCCTGGGTGGCTCAGTCGGTTGAGCGTCCAGCTCCATCTCAGGTCATGATCTCACGTTCGTGGGTTCAGGCCCTGCATCAGGCTCTGTGCTGACAGCTCAGAGCCCGGAGCCTGCTTTAGATTCTGTGTCTCCCTTTCTTTCTGCCCCTCCCCTGTCTCTCTCTGTCTCTCAATAATAAATAAATGTTAAAAAAAAAAAAAAAGAAAATCTATAGTTCTCTACCACACTCTTTTTCTTCATACTTCCACATGCTCTGATTAAATAAACACAATCATCGCCACCACCAACATTAATGCTAATGGCACCACCACTGTAAGTACTATCATCACATTTAAATCCATTAACACAGTCATTACCATCACCAACACCACCACTAGGACCACTTCCACTGCTACCACCAGCACCCAGTTGGCAAAGACCCTTGTTATCTTTTAAGACTTGGTTTTAAGCATTAGCTCCTCTGTGAACCTACAAATTCATTCTCAGTGTCATCAATGAACCCTAATCAATAGCCTTTCCCAAAACGTGATCCCAGAAGCATTTTTCTTTGGATATTAATACGTACTTCACACAATTACCTTCATTAATGCCTGCTTCCATATGGTTTGAATCAAGTCTTAAATATTCTTTTTTTTTATGTCTTTATTTTATTTTGAGAGAGAAAGACAGAGAGCGAGTGGGGAAGGAGCAGAGAGAGAGAGGGAGACACAGAATCCGAAGCAGGCTCCAGGCTCTAAGCTGTCAGCACAGAGCCCGATGCGGGGCTTGAACCCATGGACTATGAGATCATGACCTGAGCCAAAGTCGGACGCTTAACCGACTGAGCTACCCAGGCGCCCCAGTCTTAAATATTCTTAAAAGTAATGTTTTCATATGGTATAAATAACAAAGAAAATATGATTTTCATGCCTTTAACATAATAATTATGAATAATTACAATAGATTTATTATACTTTAATAAATTTGAACTATGTTGTTTTGAAAGCTTTATGTGTTGGAGTCATTTATTTATGTTTAAAAGAGGTATTTCCTCTGTTTTATGATTTAGCATTTAGACTACATCAAGTAGGTTATATACACACACACATATATTTACATGTGTGTGCACAACCTCCTTAAACAATGATGTATCATATATACAATTATGTAGTCATACACATACACATGCACACACCTATGTGTTAGAGGTGAAAAACAAAAAACAATATGTAGGTGAATGGTCACATGGCAATGGCACTTTCAAATACAATTCAATGCCAAGGGGGAAAAGTTGAAAAATCAATGGGATAAATTTTCTATTTTTTAATAAATCTGTAACTTAAGTGTTAAAAAATTATTTTTTTAAATTTACTCGTCCAAGTAGTATTTGTACAATGCCTGTTATATGCCAGGCACTGTGCTAAGCCCTGAGAATCAATGATAAACAAGACTTACATGGTCCTTTTCCTCAGTGTAGATTCTATCAGGGAAAATAGATCAAAAGAAAAAAACAAAGGAAAACAAAATAATTGCAGTTTGTGTTGAGTGCTATGAAGAAGGTAGAAATGTAATTCAAAAAGGCCTGTCTGCAAATTGAAAGCTGAGAAGGAAATTAAGTAAGCAAACAGAGGAGGTAAGAACATTCTAGACAGAGAGCACAATATATGCAAAGGCCCTGATGCAGAAAGGGGTTGAGCATGTTTGAAGAACTGAGAAAAAACACAATAAGGCTCAAAAATGATAAGGCTCAAAAATCTAGGCATGCTCTAGATTTGAGAGAGCCTTATAAGCTGTGGTTTATAGTTTGGATATGATTATATACCCATGGGATTAAAAGGTTTTAAGCAGTGGGAACATGACCTGGTTTATGTGTTAAGATATACTGACTTCTGTGTGGAGAACAGGCCGAAGAGGGGAAAGAGTAAATCAAGGATAGCAGTCAGGTGGCTGTTGTTGGCCAGATGAGACATGATGGAGTACTGGTCTGTGTGGTCCCCATGGAGATGGAGAAGCCAATTAAGAAATTCTCTGACTTATCACCAACCCACAGAACCATCTTACAAGCATTGTTATCAGCACAGATGAGTGGCTTATTCTAACTTGTACAGTCAACCAGTGACTAAGGCCAGAATCAATTTCACAACTGTTTAATTCCTAAGCACAGCTCTTTCCACTGCACTGCCTGCCTCTTCTTGCCTTCCTGCACCATGTCAACCTTGGTGCTCCTGAATGACAGCTGAGATATTACTGTTTCATCCAATAGGGGGATAGTCTTTCCTTTTTTCCTTCCTTGGAACACAGGTACCCATCCTAGTGTATCTGTGACCATTTAGCTAATTGATAATGATTTGGTAAACAGCCCCCAGATTTCCTCCAGGCCCAGTTGTGACCCCTGTCCTTTCTGCCCCCTCCCCTCAGTCAACCAGGAAGGGCTGAACAGAGGAGACCAGGCAGCCTGTCTCAGAAGTTACTTGCCCCTGTCTAAGTCTCATCATGACAACTGAGATCCATGATCTCAGTTATAAGAGCACACAGACAACTCACTGGGCCTTAAATAATCCCAGAAGATTCTTTTTTCCAATCAATAGTTAAAAAAAAAAAAAAAGACTCCATGCTCAGTCACCTCTAAAAAGCTGTCACTGAAAATAAGATTATCATTGTAACAGGCTTACTTTATGATTGTGATAAAAATACACTAACATTTAGGTCCACTCTCCTTTCATTGTGCTTTTAAATGAGTCTGAAATACTGGTCCTGGAGGACCTCCTTCCCAGGAAAATCCTTGGTTGACTGAATGGCTTACAAACAACAGATACTTATTTCTAAGAGTTTTAGAGGCTGGGAAGTCCAAGATCAAGCTTCCAGCCAATTCTGTTCCTGGTGAGAGCCTACTTCCTGGCTTGCAGATGGTCACCTTCTCAATGTGTCTCTCTTCCTCTTCTTGTAAATCCACTAATCCCATCATAAGGACCCCACTCCCATGATCTCATCTAACCCTAATTATCTCTCAAAGGCCCTCTCCAAATACCATTATGGGAGTGGGAGGGGAGTTAGGACTTCAGCTTATGAATTTTGGGGGGAGATAACTTGGCTTATTACACCAGGTGATGTTACAAACTCGGAGAGCTTCAAATCTTCCCTTTGTCAAATTATTCTGTTTGATGATTCTTGTTTATTCAAACATTTCTGATGCCCAGGATGACTTTTAATGTAAGTGAGGCCCTGCTAGGTACACCCTATTAGGCTTCATTAAAAGACAGGATTTCATAACATCTCAAATCAGGTACCACAACCAATTCAGAGACAGAAGAAATGTCAGAGATGCAAAAACAGGCTAACTTACCATATTCTGTATGACTGAGATTTAAGTTGTCTGTAAGCAAGAGGTACATGTAATCCCTATGAGAAATGCAGGTTTCTCATCAATGGTGTTATTTCACCCTTCTCAAATAATGACATGGATTTAAGAATCAAGTCTACAGGTCTTGCTGTCGAAATATGGTGAGTGAACTGGAGCAGCTCTGGAGTTCCTGTCTGCCCAGGATGCAGTAGAGTGGCCACACCTGAGTTCTAGCCCTGCTTCTGCAACATATTAGCTGTATGATTTGGCAAGTCACAGTCTTCTGACTCAGTTTCTTGATTTTAAAACACAAATGATAAAACATCCCCTGAGTATCTGACCAGAATACCAAAAGGGATCAATACCCATGCTACCCACGGAGATTCTATGATGACCATACCTGAAACTCCTGAAACTCACCCTCTAGAAATAGCTTAAGGCCTTGGTTTCCCAGAGCTACCATAAAAATCACCGTTCCAGAGCCTGTTCTGTACCAGTGATCAATCTTTTCCATTTGCTTTTTGGATCTGGTTGCTCCCAGTACTTCTTTAAGATCCTAAATATGATGGCCAGGGGAAAAGTGTGTCCCTAAAAACAGAGCACTCCCTCCAAACTTGGTCACTTGTCTCAAATGCCACTTAGGAGACTCTGTTATCAGGAAACTTCATTTAGCCCTTTTTCTCTTCAAAGCAAAGGTTCTTGAAGAGCTCACTCTTTTTTTTTTTTAATGTGTATTTAATTTTGAGAGAGAGTGAGCACGTGTGGGGGAGGAGCAGAGAGAGAGGGAGACACAGAATCCGAAGCAGGATCCAGGCTCTGGGCTGGCATCACAGAGCCTGATGTGGGGCTTAAGTCCACAAACTGTGAGATCATGACCTGAGCTGAAAGGCCACTTAACCGACTGAACCACACAGGTGCCCCTAAAGGGCTCACTCTTTAATGACAGCAAAACAAACCTTTGTTTTCTAAAAAGTGAGGGTCCTTGACAGGTAGGAAGAGAGAGAGAAAAAGAGAATTGCCTAAAACCTTTTTCCCTCTTCAAACTCCAGTTGCCTTGTCTCTTGCACAGAGTTGCTTAACCAGTCCACCCCAAATTAAAAGTTGATCTTTGAAAGGTAGGCAGATAACAGCAGTTTAGAAAAGTTAGCTGAAGTAGGAGTTAAATTCTGTGTACATTCAGATAGCAAAAATTTCAAGTGAACCCTAAGATGTCAGCCAAACCTGCAGACAACTTGCCTGACTCAGAAGCAAGTGGGCTTCCTAGCAGGGAAAACGAGGGGGCTACAGGAGAGCTTGTGGGGAACCTCAGGATATGGGAAGAAAAAGAGCAGCCACAGCCCCACTCTGGGTAGACAAAGCATCTGTCAAAAACAAAACAAATAAGTCATAAAGTCTAAGATCACTATCAAACCATATTTAAAGCTGCAGAAAGAGGTTCCACTAACAGCTAAGCCATTCCAGGAGTCCAGACTTGGTCTCCAGCCCAGATCAGGGGCTCCCTGCACACTAAACAATATTGTTATGAGCTGAATTGTGTCCCTTAAAATTCATGTTGAAGTCCTAACCTCCAGTACCTTAGAATACAGCTGTATTTGGAGATAGAGACTTTCAAGAATTAATGAAGGCTAAATGAAGTTATGAGAGTGAGGTTCTAATCCACCAGGATTAGGTCATTATAAGACCTAGGAGGGTCCTTATAAGGAAAGGATGAGACATCAGGGATGCATGCAAACAGGGGAAAGACCATGTGTGCCTTGATGCAACACAGTGAGGAGCTAGCCATCTGCAAGCCATGGAGTGAGGACTCAGGAGAAACTAAACTTTCAACACCTTGATCTTGGAGTTCTAGCCTCCAGAACTGTGAATAATAAGTTTCTGTTGTTTAAACCATCTAGTTATGGCAGTCCTGGCAGACAAATATGTAGTTGGCAACTAGTCTCAATCCAAATACAAAAACAAGAAAAAAAGAAAAAAAACAAAAACCAGGCATTCAAGAAATACTAATAGTTTCTTTTTCTATAGCTCAATTTACAACTAATTGCAGAATCTGAACCCCCACCTCAAGCACTGTAGAACTTAACCTCAGCCATGGCATGGGGAAGGCAGGCAAGGACCTTACCTGACCCTTGGGCTTTATGACATCCTTTGTCCACATTGGTCCTTCAGGTTGATTTTTCTGTGAGGCCACAATGGTCCCATAAGCCTATATGCATCATGACATGGTTTTTCTTTTCAGAGATCATACCACCTCCACTTAACATGGCCAAGAAGCAAGGTCTGTGACTCTACTTATAGAGCAGTGATGCATGTCCTCTCTAATAGAGCAGGAAGCTCAGTTTCCCATCCAACTTCTGGTCAAAATACTCTGTAACCACAAACTGCACTGGGTGGGGTCAAATCAGAAGATAATCCTGATCCACTGAAAAGGCTATCATCTTTCCTAATTATAGCTATAGGCTAGAGTGGTTTAGCCTTGCTACTTAAAATAAGGGCAACAAACCAGTAGCATCGGCATCACTTGGGAGCCTGTTAGCATTATAGAATCTCACCTTCTAACCTAGAATCAGAAACTGCATTTTAAGCAAATGCTAGGTGATTTTTTTATGCACACTGAAACTTGAGAAGCAGTGGTCTAGCACAAGGATTCTCAGAGTTTACCAGGCATCAGAATCATCTGGAAGACTTCATGAACCACACATTTCTTGTCTCCACCCTCAGACTCTGATTCAGTGTGTATGGGGTGGGTCCCAAGGATTTGCATTTCTAATAATCTCCCAGGTAATGGTGATGCTGCTAGTTTGGGGAACACAATTTGAGTAGAATTAGTACAGAACATATAAAAATACATTAATGTTCTATAAGTTAAAAGACCTTGAGTAACTTTTCCTGCTTATTATATTATTAGTTGAAGCAGCGCTGCCATAACATTTGTGGAGCCCAGGGCAAGCGTACAAAAGGACTTCCATGTACCATCCATATAAATATTTAAAAGTTATAAATCCGGCTGAAAGAAAAGGAGTTTAAAAATGTTCTGTCTTCTGTCTTGACAAATATACCTTCATGATGATGTGGAATATCAGGCTCCAGGGTAGAAATCTCAGAACTGTCTGTCCTTGTCCAGCTCTGCCCTTTTGTCTTCCTATTCCCCCTATCCTAGGAAAAGAATGGGCTCAGGGACTTTTGGACAGGGAATTTCAGTGTCCCAGGAACCCAGAGGAATGGATCCAGAAGGAAGACACAGGCTCCATGATGGCAAACCACTTGATTTCATGAACTCTTTACCCATGGAGAAGGGTGAGGCCAGAGAAAGGCCAGAATGGAGCCCCTTAAGGTGCAGGACACAGAGCAGGACTCAACATGGTCAAGTCTAAGAATGATACAGATTGAGAGGCATGGGCAGCCTGTGGCTTTTTGATAATATACTTAGGGTCTTAAGACTATTTAGTGTCACCTAGGAAGTATGTAAGATAAAATACAACTATGGTTCTCAGTGTGATCTCCAGACCAACAGCATTGTTATGGACTAAATATTTGTGTCTCTCCAAAATTAATAATATGTTAAATTGTTGTGAATACAAAGATTGGTAGAAATACAGATGGTAAAGGGCCATTCTGGTGATATTGCAGACAGAAATGGGGAACAGATAATTGGAACATGGAAGAAAGATAATCCTCATTATAAAGTGGGAAACAACTTGGCTTAGCTGAACTGTGTTCTAGTATTTTGTGGAAAGTAGAAGTTGCAATGGATTCACTTGAATACTTAGCTGAGGAGATTTCTCAGCAGAGTGTTGAAGAAGTGGCTTGGCTTCTCTTACCTGCTTATAATAAAAGGTAAAGGAAGAGATAAATTAAGGAATTGTTAAGTGATAAGGAACCAGGATTTGGAGATTGTAAAAAGATCAGACACTAAGGGTGTGGCTCACCAATCATTTGATAAGAAGATTATGCTGTGACTCATGGACTGAATCAGTTATCTCCCCAGATGTCAAAAAGAGATGGGAAAATACCAGCAAAAATACTACCAGCTGAGACTATAGGGGAAGAGAAAAAAATAGGATAGAATGAAAGAAGACTGTCAAACTTCTGGATTTCTACAGGACCAAAGAGTAGGAATGAATATAGCTGTCCAGCTGTAAACATGCTTTATTCTTCAAGGAAAGGGAAAAAATTCAGACATCATCCTGGCTACCACTCGAACAGGCCCAAGCCTGCTTCCTCCTTAATTTAAGAGGGTTGGGCCCCCTCAGACAGCTATCAGGGTGGTATTCTGTAGGAGCTGAAAGGGCAGCCACCCTGCCAAACTATGAGGTGATACTGCCACCTCAGTGGGACTAGAGAGCAGAGCATCAAACCAAAGAGGATTATTCTCAAACCCTACGATCTCATGGAATTTATCTTGCTAACATTTGGTCTTGCTTGGGACCCATCATTCCTTTTTTCCTTCAAATTTCTCCCTTTTGGGAACAGGATGTCTTTCCTATGCTTGTCCCACCACTGCATTTGGGAAACACATAAACTTGCCTGGTTTCACAGGTTCAGAGTTAGAGACGAATTTTGCTTCAGGTTAAATCATATCTTAAGTCCCATTTGATTTAGATGATACTTAAATAAGACTTTGGACCTTGGACTTTAGAGATGATGCTAGAATGAGTTAAAACTTTGGGGAGCTATTGGGATTGAATGAATGTATTTTGCTTACAAGAAGTGCATGAATTTGGAGGAGCCAGAGATGAAATGTTATGGACTGAATGCATGTCCTTCCCAAAATTCATATGTTGAAGCCCTGTCCCCCAATATGATGATATCTGGAGATAAGATCTTTGAGAGGAGGTAATGGGGATTAGATGAGGTCATAAGGATAGGCTCTTGTGATGGGATTAGTGCCCTTATAAGAAGAGATACCAAAGAACTTGCTCATCTATATTCTCTCTCCTTCATATGAGGACACAGCAGGAAAGAAGCTATCTACAAGCCACAAAGTCCCCACCAGCAACTGAGTTAGCCAGAGCCTTGATTCTTAGACTTCCCAGCATCAAGAACTGTGAGAAAATACATTTCTGATGCTTAAGCTACGCAGTTTGTGGTATTTTGTATGGCAGCCCAAACCAACTAATGCAGTCTTACCTCAAAGTTTACTGAAAATGCAAATCTCTGGGCCCAACCCCAGACCTACTGAATCAGAAACTCTAGGGCTGGGCCCCAGCAGTCTGTGTTTTAACAAGCCCCCCAGGGGATACTGATGCTTGCTTCCACCACTCAAGGAACAGCTTTTTTCTTTTATTCCTCCATCAGGAACAACTTGGAGACTATTTTTTATGAGAATTCAGCTTTGGACTGCTCAGAACTGAAAGTACCCCTAATTCCATCAGTAGGATCTCTATTCCCCAAGTTCATGAATACAAAATGAAACTGCTGATATAATGTATGTTAAATTGTTCTCCTGGTTAAATACATCCAAAAAGTCAGTTAATATACTCTATTTTCAAGAATTTTCAGATGAATCCTTTTGTCTTAAAGAAAATTTTTTTCCACATTTCTTTCTTCTTTAAAATTACAGTGATAAGGCCTTAGAAAAGTGTTACTAAAAAGCACATTTTAGAAGGACGTCTCTTTGTTTTTTCAAATTTATATTCATGTAGGCATAAAAATCACAGGGGGATACAACAACTACTTATTGCTTCAACCTCTTTCCTGAGCTTCTTGGGAGAGTCATGTCTCCAAAGTAATGTTTAAATGGGGTGAGGATTTGGTATAAAAATAAAATTAGTGCTTGGATTTAGGTAACCACAAAATGGCAAGTTTTTGTATGTATACCACAAGGAGGAAAATAAAGTCATATGTCTTAATCTACTTATAAGTGACTATTTACATACCTCATATTTCATTCAACCATCACAGTATCTTGAGGTTTGTAGCATTATCCTCATTTTATAAATAAAGAAAATGTAGACTCATACAGCTGGCATATGCATTTTACTAGGACAACTTGGTCAGTCACTGGAGGCCATGGGATATGAACCCATGGCTGTCTACTTCCAAGGAAAACCTCTATATTCCCAGAATATCACAATGCCCCTTTACCTGTGGAAACTGCATTACATCCTTATAGTCTGACTTTCTCCAAAGAAACACCTGCAATATAAAAGCTTCTTAGTTCAGGCTCTCATAATTTTTGTTATACTTGCTATAAGAACCTCCTAATGAGTCTGACTCTACCTTGTTTGCCCATGTACCTCTGCTAGAAGTAGTTCTCTGAAAAGTAAATTTAATCATGTTGCTTCTCCCAACTAAAAATTCTCACCTCAGCCTTCAAGATTAAGCCAAACTCTCTGACAAGCCAGAGAAAGCCCTTCCCAATTTGTCACCTGCCTACATGGTCAACACTCCTTACACCTCCCATCATGCCATCCTCCTACAGGTAGCCTATGTTCCACTCTTACCAAGCCACTTACAATCCCTACTCACATCATGCCTCTTGCTTCTCTGCCCTGATACACAGTCTTCCTTCTGCCCAGAATGCCCTTCCTGACCCTTTTTACTTAACTCATTCTTACAGAATCACATGTTCTCAGAAATTTCCTTTAACCTACATAGTCTAATTTGAGTGTGTCTCTGGTGTGTCTCCATAGTGTCATGGTATTCCTCCTATATGTATTTATCATGGTATATTAGAATCAGATACTTGTACAACTCCTTTGCCCAAGGGCATGCCAGCCCAGGATCACTAACTAAATGAGCTATGGTTTTCTTGTGCTTACCCACTGTGGCTGGATCTCCTGCACCCTTGAAATCATGCTCTCACATTTGTGGGAGTCCTTGTGGGAATTTTCACATTCATTCATGAATCAGTCCTTTCATCTACACCAGATATTGAGGTGCTGACTAGAGATTATTTCCAGTCTCCATTTCCAGACAGGGGCCCCTGTTGGGCTACTTTTCTTTCTATTACCTATTGCTGCTGCTGAGCCTGTTAGTACCATTTAACCCTACATGCCCTTCCTCAAGGATGGCTGAATCCACACTGTGCCAAGTAGACCGAATATCTTGCTCCTGTCAGAGATTTTTGTGTGAAAGCAGTTCTATTTTTTTTTTTTTTCATTTATAGCTCTCTGCCAAAGCTTCAGTATCCAGAGAATAAATGAGATTCAGGCATCATTCTATTCTCAAAGCCACCCTTCCACTTTAATAACTGAGACCATAAATTTGGGCATAGCTTGTCCTTTTTATCCCTCAGGAGAAATTCTTCTCCAATAGGTTTCTTATTTCCACATACAAATAGACTCCTGGTGGTCCTGTCATTTCCCCTCCCTCCCAACCCCTGTATTCTAGAGTTGCCCAGAAAGCTCCAAATTCCAGAAATTAACTCAGTTTAGGCTCAAACCAGTAGACTCATACAGCTGGCATATGCATATGTGTAAGGCTAGACACGAAGTAAAAACAATTAAATAGGACATGGCTATTATTTCTTTTGCAGACATTATTATAATCTAATCCTTCACAGAAAGAAAAAATGCACATCTTCCAGATCTCCCTCTTTGATAAGAGAGAAAATTCAGGAAATTCTGATTGTTCAACATTGTATGTAAGCTTGGGCCCTGGTCTTGGCTTTCATCAATTTTCTTGCTTCTTTCAGGCCTGGAAGCCCAGCTTACAGAGGGAAGGGATCATAGATGGGCTGATGAAGTCAGAGCTGAACATAGTGATCCACCATGGTGGTCAGGCTGCAGTTAAACCTCTCTGGGAAAAAAGATGTATACATACAACTAAGCACCCTCAAAGAGCTAGGCATCCCCTGGAATCCAGCATTTTACTTAGACTTCTTATTTCTTGGCAGAGCTTATTTGGTCTCCTAGAAAAAACAGGTGAGAATTTGGCCAGTAGCCTCCCCCGCTAAAAAACCCTGTTTTTAAAGAATGGGATGTGTATCATCAAATTTCTTTCTTTCCCTTCAAAAGCAGCACTTTGCTAGATCCAGGGAATTCCCAAATGAGTGTCTACTTCAAGAAGTCCCAACCCAGAAAGTTCTACCCTACACATAGCCTAAAATGACAGCATTTGTCTGGCCAGCCAAGTGGAGGAAGTTGAATTGTAGGATAACCACTGGCTAAAAGTGGGGCCAGAGACTTCTGTGGCAGAATTCATGAAAGAGAAAGCATCTTTCCCCTGATGTAGAAGGCCAATGCCCGGCTCTTAGAAAAACAAGCACATTTCTGGTGCTAGGAGTGTAGCTGTTGCCATGGCAACATGGCACCCATCCAGCCAAAATTTGAGATGCTGCAGAGGCTCCACAGAGACCAGGTCTTCAGAGCTGACAGCAACAGTAAGATGCATCTGCTAATTATATATTAAGGCAACATGAAAACCCCCCTGACATGCCGCAGATGGTGTCATGTTCTGAGGTAAGCTCTTCGTAAGAACAGAGCTATCATAAATAAAATTCTTGTTTGCCCTTTAAAAATGCACATTGCTAGGTCATGTCTGGGGCAAATAAACCCAATCCATGGAACACTAAGTCTATAGATCTCCTTTGGTTGTCCCTATAGTATACACTGTGATTCTGTCACCACCACCCTCCTTTTTTTCTTTACCATTATCATTAGGGCACTATTTTTTTTTTCCTCATGGTATGATCTTAGCATCCATTTTTCCAATTCCCTCATTTAACACATGATATATTTTTCCTTGCTCAAGTTCACATTGACAGTAAATGATGAAACAAGGTCTCTCTGATTCCAAATAAAACCCAGCTTTCTCCTTATCAGTCCATACTGTCTCCATAGACTAGTGAAAACTATATTACGTTCTGTATCAATTAGAAATGTTTTTGGCTATAAGTAACAACCACAACCATAAGACCAAGAGTATCTTTAACTATAAAAGAATTAAATCTGGACATGGATAGTTCTAAAACTCAGTCAAAAGCAAGATAGGGTCAGGACCCTGAGTCAGCATCTCTGCAGTTTTCATGAGTGTTCCCCTTTGATCACAAGATGGCCATCACAAATGCAGGCACCAGGTCTACATAAGCATGTCCAGGATGAGTGGACAGCTACACAACAGGAAGAGGAGTGTGAAAAAGAATCATTGTGCAGGTCCTCTCTCTTTTTATCAGGGAGTAAAATTCTTCTTATAGTACTCGCAGCTGATTCTCTGTAGTCTCACTGGACAGAACCAAGTTATATGTACAACTATAGCTTCCAGGAAGGCTGGGAAAGTAAGCATTTGACTTTTCTCAGCTGCCATAATGGGAGGCAGTTAAAGGAAGTACATTGGAATGGCAATCAGGGAGCCAACCCAAAGTATCTGTCATGTGTTCTCATAGCCACCAGAAAGCCTTTGCTGTATAGCAATTCCTTGGTTCAATGTTCATAATCTTTTTCTAGAATTTCTCTAAGAGCCTCCTAACTGATATTCCCTGCCCATGCCCTCTCCCTTTAGTGGAAAGATTTGGCTAAATATCAAGTTGACTCATTCATAGCCTTGAGCCCTTTCCATCACCAGACCTAACTAATCATCCATGAATTTAATACATAAGCATTTTGAGAACAGTTGTTTAGATTTTCTATTCTGTGCACAAGTGGAAAATATTCCCAACAAAAATATAGCAGAAGAATCCATTGTCTTTACATTACCTTCCTCCTCACTACCATTCTCACCTTCTTAGCCCTAGGGTCATTTCATATAGACTCCACATGATTCAAATCCCAGATAAACTTGAACTGTTGTACCTTATCTGGTGGAAGAAAGAAACTCACATACTCAGATGCTAAAATCAAGAGTGACACTTAAACTCCTTACAGACTTACAAATCGACTACTTTGAAACTTAGGAGTTTTTTTTCTTCCTTCCTTTCTTTTTAATATAATCATTTCAGTCTGGTTTTTGGTTTTCAGATTTATTGACTTGGAAAATTAAGACTTTCCTAGGGGATAGTTTATGTTTGTCACTTAATAAAGTTGCTGCCTATTTAATTTAAAGGCCCAGACTCAAACAACTTCATCCTGAAAGCCACAGGACAACATTTGAATTTTTTTTTTTTTAATCCATAAACAAGGCCTGGAATGATGCATCAATAAGAATACATAACAGCAGTCCCTCCACACCTCAAACTCCTAGAGGATCCATTCACATTGCATTCTATGTAAATGGAGCCTCTGGAGTTTTACAGCAGCAATATTAACAAATAATAGCTGCTCCAAAAACCAGCAAACAGTATACACCTATTGCCTGAGAGCTAGTCCCCACAAAATCTGTACTCTCAGATGAGACCATCTCTTCCACTGTTGTCACAGCACATGTGTGAAGGTTATGCATAGAAATAGTTGTCCTGCTCAGAGCCCAGGCTGACTACACCCTGAGCTAAGCCATTGCTCCTTCAATCTTTGTAGTGTGCTACTAGCTCTTGTTTTTAAATGACAAAAGGAAAGAAACCTCGGTGTTTCAAACTATCTTTCCCTTGTAGAGAATAAAGACAAACAAGAGAATAAGGAGTGAAGGTTTGGTGAGGGACAGAGGCAAATGCCAGGAAGACTGGCAGAACCAGGACACATAAGCTATTAAGTCTCTGAGAGGAAGATACAGGTTATTTTTCAGCCAGAAAACATGCCAAATCGGGGGAGCCTAAGCAGAGTCTGCTGGAACAGAGAAGAGAAACTCCAGCAGTTAGATTAATCCATGGAGAATCAGATTTAGCAGAAGAGAACAGTCACAGAATCTTTACTGTGCTTTTCATTCATTCAACAAAAATGTATTGTGTGTCTATTGTGTCAGGCACTGTGCTGTGCCAGGCACCAGTGTGATCTCAGCAATGGAGGCAGACATAGTTTTTGCCCCCAGGAAACTTACAGTCTGGTGGGCAAGGCAGACATTAAACAAATAACCACACAGATAAGTGTGCAATTTGAATTGTGATAAGTGACAGGGTTCAGGACAGGCTACCCCAAAATATGCCACTTTGGCATGATGAATATTTCAAATTGAATGAATTTGAGAAATAGCATACTCAGAAAAGACTTTCAGGGTGCCTGGGTGGGTCAGTTGGTTGAACGTCGATGATGAGGTTTTGGAATGGTAGGGGGTTCAGAGTTGATGGCCAAGAAAGAATTCTTGAAGACATCTTTGGTGCAAAAAGGTGATTTTATTAAAGCATGGGATAGGACCCATGGGCAGAAAATGCTGCACTGGTGTTGTAAAGAATGACTGGTTATATACTATGGGGTTGGGGGAGGTAAAGTCAAAATGGAAACCACCAGAAGGACTTTGATATACTAAAGAGGACTCCTAAGATACCTGAGGCCTTACTATTGTCAAGATAAGGTTGTTTTTCCTCTAGTCAGGCATTAACATTAGGAGATGTAGGAGATGGAGAAATGTATATGCTGTATTTGCCTCAAGTATTTGTCAGTGGGCTGCAGTTTATAAAGAAAGTTAATTTTACCTGCTATTTCCTTCTTGCCTTTGTTCCCCATATCACTATGGAGGGGAGGGTGATACTAGGGGCTCCAGGAAACTAAGTCTGTAGGTTTCTGGAGATTAGGCTATTGATAAGATTGCTTTTTTCTTATAATTTACTAAGATATGTGTAAACTGATTGAGATTCCTGTCCTGTATGACTGTGATCTCTATCAGTTAAACCATTTGTTTTCTTTCCTTTCCTTTATTCTAGGGCAGCCAGGAGTACCTGGAGAATATCACACATATCCCACCTGGGAGGCCAGGGGGGATGCTAGTTTGTACTTTGCTCTCAGCTTGCCTTATGCTCCCTCATCATATGACTCTTGATTTCAGCTCAGGTCATGATCCCAGGGTTGAGGGATCAAGACCCATGTCAGGTTCCATATTAAGCATAGAGCCTGCTTAAGAGTCTCTTTCCCCCTCTCTCTTTCCCTCTCTCCTTCTCTCCGCCCCACCTCTGCCTGCCTCTCTCCCACTCATGCTCTCTCTCAAAAAATTTAAAAATTTAAAAATTTAAAAATTTAAAAAATAAAAATGTATTATTAAAAAAAAAGACTTTCTGACTTTCTCCTGAAGCAAGCCATAAAACCCTCATGTGAGACATGCCCTCCCTATACTAGAGGAAAGGAGTATCTTTATCTGTCTCCAAAGACTGAGAGAAATCTAAACTAACAGGCCTTGATAATTTTCCCCCAGTCTACGACACTTAGCTCACCTTTGTCCTATCCTATCACATCTTTCTATGACCTTCCACTCTTCATCAAATCTAGCATAAAAGCACTCAAGTTTAACCATTTCTTTGGGTCTTAACTTCCTTATGAAGGCTTCTGTATCACATAAAACCTAAATACTGTGCATACTTTTCTCCTGTTAATCTGTTTTTGTCAGTTTAATTTTCAGACCCAGCCAGGGACCCAAAGAAGGTGGAGAAAAGCTTTTCCTCCCCACACAAGCATTTCAAAGGAAATATATAGGGCACCAGAAGAATAAAAAACAAAGGAATATACCCTCAGACTGAGGCAGAGGGTATTTAGGGAAATAAAGTTTAAGCACATGAAGGATAATCCGGATTGGGTCCACCTAAGTAAAGAAGCAGAAAAGCATTGAAAGCAGAGAGAACAGTATGTTAGGAAGCCCTGTGTATGGAAGAACTTGGTAGATTTGAGGACAGAAGGGAGGCCAGTATAAACAAGGAACATGGCACGAGAAAGCTGAGCATTCAGATTGGCTATAGCATGGAGGAGCTTTTAAAGAAAAATCTTCCTTGGGGGTCCTGAAAGGTTCTGGGTCACATCCACTGCAAAGTATCCCACTGGGCAGCTCACCAACCACCACGCAGGAAGCCATCTTGCTTTGAGGACAGAGTTCCCTGCTCTGAGTCTTTAGCAAAGTGTGAATGTGTGCCCCAAATTAATGCAGAGGTATTAGTAAAAGAAGTGCCAGATTAGAGCAGGCCAATGGCTTGTAAAAAATGACAGAAGTAGAGTATTTTAAAATGGAGCCACAGAGCAGCCATTTCAGAAGCACTACCTTGCATATCCTGTTTTCTGAACCTCTGAACTGGGCCAAACCACCAACTTTCCAAGAAGTCAGCAAGAATAGAATATCTTGTTTGAAAAGACTGAGAAAATTGAACTTGCACCTAGCAACCACTTTGCCTGACCAATCAGTGAATTACAAATCTAGCCCTGCTTGCCAGCACCAGGAAACTCTTCTTAAAAACAGCTAACCTAGGGGTGCCTAGGTGGCTCAGTTGGTTAAGTGTCTAGCTTCAGCTCAGGTTATGATCTCATAGTTCGTGGGTTCGAGCCACGCATCGGGCTCTGTGCTGACAGCTCAGAGCCTGAAGCCTGCTTCAGATTCTATGCCTCCCTCTCTCTCCGCCCCTCCCCTGCTCACACTCTGTCCCTCTCTCAAAAATAAATAAAAATTTAAAAAAAGAACCACACATGAAATTGGAAACATCCCGCCATAGCTTTAAAAAACAAAAACAAAAAAACAGCTTACCTAATCTTCCTTTTTCTTTCTCATAAAAACCTTGAGTCTACCTCCTATAATCAGACCACTGACCACTGTTTGGGTTTCTACTTGATCTGTATACTCCAAATCGCAATTCTTTGATCCTAAATAAACCCTTTCCTCTTGAACAGGTTTCTTGTTTGCAGGTTGACTTTCTGGTGTCAGAAATGGAATCTGAAGGGGTCTCACGTTCATGGACTGGTGTCCCCTGGAATTGGGTGCAGGACCCCCACAAGCCCTTTGTTCTTGCCACTTCCCCAAACCTTCATCTCCTCTGACCTCCCTCCTTTTGGTCAAGGGTATTGTCTTTGTTTGAGATCACAGGGTGGCTGCCCCTGGGACAGTTGTCTCTTTGTACTGGACCATGGCCATTGCTGATCCAAGGGTTTCCCTGCTTGGTGAATACTCTACCTTTTGTTTGTGTGCTTTTCTACATCACGGGACTCCCTTTTTCCAAGTCCCCTTGAGAAGTTTCTCCCTCAGGGACTCCAGCTACCTTTATGTTTAAGAACAATGGTCCCCCTCTTGTAAATTTTCCTCCTGGTGAACCAATAATACCAAAAACAACTTGCAATTATAGTGGCCACTTTGGGGCTCTTTTGAACTCCCAAAAGTTGTCTTTATGCACATTAGACTTGAGAGCCTTGGACTTAGAACCAAACAAATTGAATAGGCTCTTATTTAAATTGGTATTTGGAAGCTTCAAAACAAACTCAAGTCTCTAAGATTATCTACTGTCAGAGTAAGTTTCCAAGTTAACAGAGTAAAATTCTCAATTAGAAAAGAATCATAGGCCTTACAAGTTCTTCTCTTCAGTTTTCCTCTGCTGCCCCACGTTACTCTTCCTCTGCCTCTTCTACTCCTCTTTACCCTTCTCTGGCCAAAATCCTGTTTACCCCGAGATCCTGAGGCTCCTCATGATCTTCCTGTTTTATCCACCTCTCACTATCCTATTCCAATGCACCTTTCAAGATTAGATCTAGCTGAGGGTATACTCCTGAACATTTCATATCATGTTCTTCGTGGACAAAGGTTGAATTGAGAGCAATTGCTAAGGAGTTTCCAAGGGTCTTCGAAGACCCTCATCAGTTTGGTGATGAATTTGTCATCCAAATCCACCAGCCTGGTTTCTGATCTCTATCACTTACTCCATCTACTTATCATAGAGGATTAAGCTCAATATTGGATGTCAGAGGCTAGATGGAACCACCATTAGACAATCTCCAGTGGGTCTTACTATAGGATAGGGAATCTAAGGGCAGGTTGCTAAAGCTTCACATGAAGCCATGCCTTCCCTAAGGCCACTGATCAGAATAAAATCCAGGCATGTACTCAAAAGCCTGAGAGAGCAATTCATGACTACTAAAATATGCTTCAAATTGGTTTCTTTTAATGTTTTATTTATTTTTTGAGAAAGAGAGAGTGCACAAGTGGGGGAGGTATAGAGAGAGAGGATCAGAAGCGGGTTCCATGCTAAGAGCAGCAAGCCTAATGTGGGGCTTGAACTCACAAACCACAAGATCATGACCTAAGCCAAAGTCAGACACTCCATGGACAGAGCCACCCAGGTGCCCCATGCTCCAAATTGTTTTAACCAAAACACAGAAGTCAACACAGGCTTCTTGGCTATTATAACCAGCAATTAGACCTAGCAGCCAAAGGACTTTTCCCTCTTTACATGAGAGCTATTTTCCACCATAGCAGCTCTTACAAGTCAATGGAAAAGATAGTCATGGGCTCTCCTCTCACCATTTATGGTCCTTATGCACATAGTAGAAGCTTTATTTAATTCTCACCACACCCAACATTTTTCTGCAAGCCACCTCACCTCTCCTAACTTCTTACATTACTCTTTCTCACTGTAGCAGTCTTAACCTGAGAACTCTCCTCCCTTTATGTGTTGACAAGACACCCCACAATTCTCTAACCCTGACTGATTGACTACTGACACCTAGAACTGACGTAACAGGAAACTCCCATTATGAATACCAAACAAATGCTCATGGTGTACCGATGGTTAAAGGAACAATGGAAATACTGTGCTGGGTACACTATTACCACTACCTTTGAAATAAATGAAGCAGCTTCTTTCCCAGTAGCTATATCTTCACAACAGATAGAACTTTATGCTTTAGTTAGAGCTTGTAGTTGTGTGAAAGATAAAACTTCAAATATCTCCACAGATGGTCACTACACCTTTGGGTGGTTCATGATTTTGGCATGCTTTAGAAACAAAGAGGATTTTTAACCTCCAAAAGATATCAAATCAAAAATGGAGATTTGTCAATGAATTATTAGATTCAGTTCAACTTCCCTCTGCCTTGGCCATTATGAAGTTCCCTGGGTATTCAAAATTAGAATCAGATGAGGCTGAAGTAAATAACCCAGCTGAACAAGCAGCAAAAACAGTTGCCTTAAGTTCCACTGAAACTAAGAACCTTATAGCAAATATTATTTTCCAAAAGAATATTTAAATCTTTTTTTATTATTAAAAAATTTTTTTAACATTTATTTATTATTGAGAGACAGAGAGAAACAGAGCATGAGCATGGGAGGGGCAGAGAGAGGGGGAGACATAGAATCTAAAGCAGGCTTCAGGCTCTGAGCTGTTGGCACAGAACCCAACGCGGGGCTCGAACTCATAAACTGTGAGATCATGACCTGAGCCAAAGTCAGATGCTTAACTGACTGAGCCATCCAGGCGCCCCAAGAAGATTTCAATCTATTGTTAAGGGTGTCCAATCCAAGGGATCCCATAGAGAAAACCCTTATTGGACTTCAATGGTTGTATTTTTAGTTCATTAACAAGTTCATGGTGTGGTTCAAACAATAAACCAGTGCTATCAAAATTTATGAAAAAAAAAAAACTAAAAACCCTACTTAAATGACCCATCATATGACTCACTGGGCAACTGACAAACTTATAAGCTTTATGAAATAATACTGGTGGGGAAATGTCACTAAGGCTGCTAAGGAAGCACAGTTAACCTAAATTGTTTGTCTAAAATTTTATTCACATAGCTGCCGAACATTTTGTTAGTGAGCCATGACTTAGTGAGCCTATGAGGTTTATTTATGGCAAATAAATTTTACCCAGCTGTCTTTTTCTCAAGTTTACAAATGCTGTATGTCCTTGTCATGATCTGTATGTTTCCACATTGGATTGAGGCATTTCTTTGCTGATATGCTACTACTTCAACTGTTGCAAAAGTATTGTTAGAAAAGATTATACCTGCTTAGGGCATAGCCCTGGACTCCCATGGTGACTGTGAAATGAACTTTACTGGCCATATCATGAAGCAAATATGCTCTGTTTGGCCTATATTACAATATTTCCATCGTGTCTACCACCGTCAGTCCTGTCGACTGGTGGAAAGAACAAATGGCATCATTAAAAGACAGTTGGCTCAATTTGTGAAACCATTGAAATTGACCTGGCCTACAGCACTTCTTATGGTCCTGTTGAATTTAAGGGTCACTCCGTTCAGAAAACATAACCTGGCTCCCTTCAATATTATAACTGGGAGAACTTTGCATCTGGCCCTGGTTGCATTTAATGCTCAACTAGTTAAAGATATTCTTTACTTTTTTAAGGGATTAATTAAGGTCATGAACAAAAAAATCATGCAATCTTTTCACAGTGTGCTCCCAGGAGGCAAGAAATAAAATGCAACAATTTACAACCAGGTGATTTTGTTTATTAAAAGTGACACCTCAAAAAGAACTCCTTACAACCGACATGAAAAGGACCATATCAGATACTTTTACTTGACCTTTACACTGCAAAGCTCAGTGGTACTGCTTCTTGGATTCATGTTTCCCCTGCCGAACCAACAGGTTTTGCCATCAAAAGCCTCACTCTACACACAAATCTATGTTAGTACATTTAATTACCAATATTTCCACGATTCCTTCTCCAATATCCTGTGCTAAGTGTACTATTAAATCATTGTATTGTGTAAGGTCCACCTGGATTCCTTCTAGAACTGCCTGCCTAACCAATAGACCCTGCAGAGATTTAAGAGGTAACATTTGTAAAAATGAAACATTAAGCTTGCCAAGCATTCTAGGTTTCTTTTTTTTTTTTAACTTTATACTTTATTGTCAGGTTGGTTTCCATATAACACCCAGTGCTCTTCCCCACAAGTGACCCCCACCAAGACCATCACCACCCATTACCTTTCCCCCTTCCCCTTCCCCCCTCAGTTTGTTTTCAGTATTCAAGAGTCTCTCGTGCTTTGTCTCCCTCCCTCTCCCTAACTCTTTTTCCTCCTTCCCCTCCCCATGGTCCTCTGTTGGGTTTCTCCTGTTAGACCTATGAGTGCAAACATATGGTATCTGTCCTTCTCCGCCTGACTTATTTCACTTAGCATGACACCCTCGAGGTCCATCCACTTTCTACGAATGGCCAGATTTCATTCTTCCTCGTTGCCAT
>CM053573.1:102969934-103057563 GCA_028646485.1 Cryptoprocta ferox | reverse complement strand
GGGGAAGGGGGAAAGGTAAAGGGGGGTGATGGTCTTGGTGGAGGTCACTTGTGGGGAAGAGCACTGGGTGTTATATGGAAACCAACCTGACAATAAACTATAAAGTTTAAAAAAAAAAAAAAAAAAAAAAAAAAAGAATGGCCAGAGCCTGGGGCACCTGGATGGCTCAGTTGGTTGAGCATCCAACTTCAGCTCAGGTCATGATCTCGCGGTTGACGAGTTCGAGCCCGGCATTGGGCTCTGTGCTGGCAGCTCAGAGCCTGGAGCCTCTGTCTAGAGTCTCCCTCGCTTTGTGCCCCTCCCCCGCTCATGCTCTGTCCCTCTCTGTCTCAAAAATAAATAAACATTTTCAAAAAAATTTTTTAAAGAAAAAGAATGCCCATAGCCTGGGGGCACCTGGGTGGCTCAGTTAGTTGAGCATCTGACTTTGGCCCATGTCATGATCTCACAGTTCATGAGTTTAAGCCCCACATCGGCTCTCTGCTGCTAGTGCGAAGCCTGCTTTGGATCCTCTGTCCCTTTCCCCCACTCATGCTCTCTCTCTTAAAATTAATAAACACTTAAAAAGAAAAAAAAGAAGAAAAAAAAGAATGGCCACAGCTTGAATCTTCTATTTTTTTTCAAGAACCATAATCCCAACGTTAGAAAGGCGAATCGTAAATTTGCTTATTGCAAAGTGGCATGGATTCCTCAAAGCATTCCTCCTAACTACTGAATTTTCTAGCTTTCTTGTACAGACAATTTATAATTTTACATATACTTTTTCATTGTTCCTCTTTTGTCCCTGGATGACTCAAGATTTAGTTTAGACGTACCACCTAAATTCCTCTCCCTCTTTCTCTAAGATAGGTACTCCTTTCTGCTCCCACAGAAAACTATGTAGAGTGGCTACAGTTTCTGAAGGCCAAGATTTAAACGCTGGTTTTTCTACTCATTAATTTATAGCTTTGAGAAGAAAATAAAAAGAAGGTAACCTCCCTCAGTCTGAGTTTTCTTGTCTATAAAAACTAATGAAAGAAATTAAAGCAAACACAAATAAATGAAAGACATCCCATATTTATGGTTTAGAAGGATTAATATTGTGTTAGTGTCCATATTATTCAAAGCAATCTACAGATTCAATACCATCCCTATCAAAATCCCAAAGACAATTTCTTTTTTTTTTTTTAATTTTTTTATGTCTTTCTTTTGAGAGAGAGAGACAGAGAGTGAGCGGGAGAAGGGCAGACTGAGAGGGAGACACAGAATCTGAAGCAGGCTCCAGGCTCTGTCAGCACAGAGCTCGACGCAGGGCTCGAACCCACGGATTGTGAGACCATGACCTGAGCCGAAGTCAGACGCTTAACCGACTGAGCCACCCAGGTGCCCCCCAAAGACAATTTCTAAGTCTAATACCAAATTAGAATAAAACAATCCTAAAATCCACAAAAGACCCCCAACAGCCAAAGCAATCTGGAGCAAAAAGAACTACAGGAAGATATCACCTTTCCTGATTTCAAAATATGTTACAAAATTACAGTAATCAAAATAGTATTTTACTGGCATAAAAACAGAGGTATAGACCAACAGAACACAAAAGAGAGCCCTGAAATAAACCCACACACATATAATCAACTGATCTTTGACAAAGGTGCCACAAATACACAGTGAAAAAGATAAATGGTGTTGGGAAAACTGGACAGCCATATCCAAAACATCAAAATTGGACTTATCTTACACCATACACAAACACTATCTCAAAAGGATTAAAAAACCTAAATGCAAGAGCTGAAACTATAAAGCTTCGAGAAAAAAACATAGCGCAAAATCTTGACATTGGTCTCTACAATGATTTCTTGGATATGAGACCAAAAGCACAGTTACCAAAGTAAAAATAGATAAGTGGGAAACAAAGCTTACAAACAGGGCTTAAGCTGGCTTATTTTGCAAAGCTAACTTGACGTAGATCATTTCTTGCTTATGCATCTGGAAATAATAAGCAAAATTTGAACTGTTTCCCAAGGGTGATATGAGGTAACCAGTGAAAATTGTAATATTATAACCAATCACTGTGAAGAATATATAGTCACTGCCTTCCCAATATATATGCTGCTTTATAACAATATGTCCCTGAGCCTTATTCCATGTCCTGGAAATGCTCCTGGTTTGAGTGCTCTGGTTGGTAAACTGTCCTTTTAGTGTGTCCACAATAAAATTTTACCAATCACTACTTCAATGATTTATTTGTTTTACTTTGGCTATTTTGAACCTTTGACACAATACATCAGTCTTAAAAACTGCACAGCAAAGGAAACAATCAACAGAGTAAAAAAGTCAACCTAAAGAATGAGAGAAAATATTTGCAAACCATATATCTGGTAAGGGGCTAATATCCAAAATATGTAAGGAACTCCTACAACTCAACAACAAAGAAACAACTCAATTTAAAAATGTGTAAAGGGCTTGGATAGACATTTCTCCAAGGAAGACATACAAATGGCCAACAGGTATATGAAAAGGTGCTTAAAATCACTAATCATCAGGGAAATATAAATCAAAACCACAAGATATCTCCTCTCACCTGTTAGTTTGGTTATTATCAAAAAAATAAGACAATAAGTATTGGTAAGGATGTGGAGAATTTGGAACACTTGCACACTGTTGGTGAGAATGTAAAATGGTACAATCACTATGAAAAAATGTATGGAGGTTCCTCAAAAAATTAAATATAGAACTACCATACCATTGGCAATCCCACTTCTGGGTATATATATACTGATTGAAATTAGGACCTTGAAGACATAACTACACTTCCATGTTCATTGCAACATTATTCACAATAGGAAAGATATAGAAAGAAACCAACTGTCCATTGACAGATGAATGGATAAAGAAGATGTGGTATATACATACAATGGATTTTTCAGCCTTTAAAAACAGGTAAATCCTAACACTTGTGATAATATGGATGGATCTGAAAGACATCATGCTAAGTGAAATGTCTATCACAAAAGGATAAATACTATATGATTCCTCTTATGTGAGGCATCTAAAAGAGTCCAAGGTATAGGAGTAGACATTAGAATGGTGGTTACCAGGGAATGAGGGGGAGGGGAAACATGGGGAGTCACTGTTCAATGGGTATAAAGTTACAGTTATACAACATGAGTAAGTCCCAGAGACCAGCTGTACAAAATAGTGCCCATATTTAACAGTAAGGTATTGAACACTTAAAAATTTTTTAGAAGGGTAGATTTCATGTTTTCTTACCAAGAAAAGGAGGGAGATAATGAAACTTTTAGAGGTGATGGATATATTTATTACTTTGACTATAACATGAGTGCTTACATGTGTCCAAACTCACCAAATCCTATACATTAATTATGTGTGGTTTTTTGCATACCAATTATACTTCAATAAAGCTAGGGGGGAAAAGACAATGCCTTGGATTTGAGAAATGCCCCATAATGCCAGCTATTGACATCGTTATTGTTTAATACTTATGGTGTTATTACATTGTAATTTATGTTTGTTTCCATATCCCCTACTATGCTAAGTGTTTCTTAAGGAAGAGGAATATATTTTAGATAAAATTTATTTCACCTTCATCTTCTCTCTCTCTATATATATAGAATTCTTGGTTGGCAAAAATATTTTGTTGAGCACTTTTTTAAAGGTTTTGTTTTATTTTTATTATTATTATAATTTTTAGAGAGAGAGAGAGCATGAGCAGGGGAGGGGGCAGAGAGAGAGAGAGAGAGAGAGAATCTTAAGCAGACTCCACACTCAGCATGGAGCCTGATGTGGGACTTGATCCCACAAGCCTGGAATCATGACCTGAGCCGAAATCAAGAATAGGACATTCAACCAACTGAGCTACCCAAGCACTCCTGCTGAACACTTTTATGATAGCATTTAGTTGACCCAAGGCTTTTGTTGTTTCTGTTGAGAAGTCTGCTATAAGTCTTCCTATTGATCCTTTGAAAAGATTGTGCCTTTATTCTGTTTTTAAAATGTTCTCTTTGGGGGCACCTTGGTGGCTCAATCGGTTAAGCATCTGACTTTGGCTCAGGTCATAATGCTCTGTCTCCCTCTCTCTCTAACCCTCCCCAGCTTGTGCTCTCTCTCTCTCTCAAAAAAAAAACAAAAACAAAAACACTGAACAAAATTTTTTAATGTTCTCTTTGTCTCTAGTTTTCAATCTTTTTGTCTCTAGTTTTCAACAATATTATTATGTGGTTAAGGGATGAAGGTTTGACATTTTTATTTCATTTGTAGTTTGGGGGTCTTTTTCAATTTGTGAATTGAGATCTTTCAGAGATAATTGAAAACTTTAGCCATTAGATCTTCAAATATTTCTGCCCCATTCTGTTTCTCATCTCCTTTTGGGACTATAATCACATGTATGTTAAACCTCTTCATTGAGTCCCACGTTTCTAATATTTGTTTCTGTATTTTTTTAATGTTTATTAATTTTTGAGTGAGACAAAGACAGAGCACGAGCGGAGGAGGGGCAGAGAGAGAGGGAGACACAGAATCCGAAACAGGCTCCGGACTCCGAGCTGTCAGCACAGAGCCCAACACAGGGCTTGAACTCACAAACTGTGAGATCGTCATGACCTGAGCCAAAGTCCGATGCTTAAGTGACTGAGCTACCCAGGCGGCCCCTACTTGTTTCTGTAGTTTAAATTTTGTTTTCTCTATATACTTTCTGTATGTACCTCAATTTGGATACTTTATATAGACCTCTCTTCAACCTGATGTTATTTTGTCTGGTTTTCGAGTCTCCTTATTCTGGCAAGGGATATTACACTGGATACTGAAGAGATCTCCATTATATTCAGTCCTTAAAGTGAGGGACTTTTTCTTGTGTGTTTTATAGAAGTTCAATCTTGAGACACTAAAGAAATAAACTCTGGCGAAATACACCTAACATTCATTCCTTACTGCAAGGGATTCAACAATGTGTTGCCCCAAATGTGTATGTTGTATGCTAATATGTGGAGGCGTGACGTTTGCGATGTGATTAGGTCACGAGGGTAGAGTCCTCATGGATGAGATCAGCACACCTATATAAGAAGTTCTCAGAAAGCTCTCTTGTCCTTTCTGCCACGTGAGGTTGTAGTGAGAAGTCAGCCATCTATGAATCAGGAAGTGGATCTCACCAGACACCACATCCGTGGGCACCTTGATCTTGAACTTCCCAGCCTTCAGAACTGTGAGAAATAAATTACTGTGTTTTTTTTTTAATAAACCACCAGTTGGTGGCATTTTGTTATGGCAGCCCAACTGGACTAAGACATCTTCTGTTTCCTGTGCGGCATTCATTAACATGCTTCTCTCCTTTATTATTTTCTTGGTTTTTTTTTTTTTTTTTTTTTTTTTAGGATTAAACTTAAGTTTAATTACAATTTTTTTCCAAGGAAACATACTAACTCAGTGGATCCAACTTCTCAACTTTAAGACTTAGATAAGGCAGGACAAATATTCTGCTTGTTTATTGACAAAGAGACACACAGTAAACTAACAAGGGAACTAACTCAAAATAAGGGAATTCTTTCTGAAGGCTGCTGAATGCCTGAAGTGAAATGTTCTAGGTCAGATGAAATTTGAATCTAATTTTAGTTCTAGAAACTGTGACTCGTGATGATCCTAGTATCGAGCTTTAGGCAAAAATTGGTTTCATTTTTATGAAAGGAAAAAAAAAGCAAATACCCTATAGATGTCAGGTATAACAAGTCCTAAGTATAGAGCCGTTACATTGGTAGGACCATTTCTCAGTGACACTAGCTAGCTACCTACTTCATTAAGAGTTTGGCACTGTGATTAGGTATACAATGATTAAAACACTCAAAAGGGACAATTAAATCCCAGCTGAGAAGCAGAGGCAAACATCAGTGTTATCCTGAGCTGAAATTTCATCATCTAAGAACCGCCCCCCTTTACATTAAGCCCTCAACTGTGAATCCTTCCCCAACAGAGAAATGCGGAAGAGAAGAATATCAACTTCATTCCTAATCGATGAGCTGCTGGGATGAGCATGACACCAGTGAATTCTACTTCTTGAAAAGTATCCTCAGATTGGAGTCTATTTTTAAATTACAAAATTGTTTAAATACAATACTAAAAATATAGGCCAAACAAGATAAGTTCAGACTAGAGCAGTCATTCAGAAATGAAGTAATTAGAAACCAAAAACCAAACCTTACCCGCACACCCCTTCCACAAAGGGGGCAACGGGGAAAAATAAAAGCAAACAAAAACCATGAAACACAGGAGTCGAACTGCATGGCAACACTGGTAAGAATGTGCCCTAACAGTTCTACTCCTTAGTAGCACCAAGAGCGTCAGAAACAGGAAATAGACAAGTTTTTCAGTGGCATTTGCCACTTTTTTTTTTTCCAATTTGCAAGGCCTAACTGCAGAATTCAATTCCACAATGAATCCCCAGACCGTGAATATTTGCAAGGTTCCATAAAAGAAAGCCCAAAACTAAACAAGCGTTTTAAAATTAAGAACCTATGTAGTTAAATAGCAACTAAAAGAGAGATCTGGTTTTTGACTAGGAAAGATGTGTTGAGCTTTTCAGTTATTTGAGCATTTAAGAACGTAAATGAGATGCTCTGCAACTGAGAAGATAGACACTTTGGGGGCAATGCCAGATGCACCTCTGGAACTTAGATCATGTTCACAATGTCCCATTTTAAATGCTAAGGCATTAACATGCAGAAAAAAATTCTTAACGCTCTTAGTCTGAAAGTCAAATTACCACCGCTAACCAGAATCATTATTAAAAATCAACAAGTGTTAGGTCTAGGATTTTGGATTGAGTATACCATACTCCCAACACCAAATGTTTATTTTGGAAAGGGTTAATGAATGAGTAAAAAAGATGCAGTTGTTAAAAATGACCCAAAATCCCAAGAGAAATGATATAATTTATACACACATATATGTATATACAAATACATATACATATATATATGAACAAGGACATTTGGGTTTAAAGTTAGTAGTCAAATTTTCCAAGGACATCTTTTTTTTAAAAAAACACAGAGCCAAAGTTTTACTTATTTCAAAACCACCTCCTCGATCTAACACTGTTAGAAACGAATGAATTACCCAATTTTGTGTTCAGTTTGTTCCCTGTCACATCACTTGGTTCTTGGCTACTAACCTTTCATGTTACTCTTGGTTTCGTCAGTTTGCTTGCCTGTGGGGGTTTGGGCCTGCTGACCCTGCCCACCTGAAGGGGCTGCCGGCTGCGCTGCTTTCTGCTTTAACATTGTCCAATCAAATGTGTAGTCATATTGGTGGTTCAGAGTCCTTAAAAGAATGCGAAGAGCTGCCCCAGATACATGTAATCGGGGCTTCCTCAAAGCGCAGCACACAATAATGGTTTAAGTACATGGCAAATTCTGAAGGAATGTACATAAAACTTCAACAGGAGTGGATATCTTCTTTTCACTTATCTTTTCAAAGTTTTGCTTTTTTTGTGCAGCCTTTAGTCTTTGCCAGGGCAGGCTGCTTCTGTTAAAATACATCAAAATATATCCTAATGCTTCCGTGTCATCTGGGCGACTCTGTTCAATACCACGATGTGCACTGATGCTAGCATATCGGGCAGTGCCGGTGAGATTTTTATCTTCTCTGTATGGTATGTGCTGCCTTGTCCTGTTGTCTCTGTACTTTTTGCCCAAACCAAAATCAATAAGGAATAACTTATTACAGTGACGCCCAATACCTATTAGGCAGTTATCTGGTTTAATGTCTCTGTATAAAATTCTTTGTACGCACATATTCAATTCTACTGATCATCTGGTCAGCTAACATAAGTACAGTTTTCATTGTGAACCTTCTTTAACAGAAATCGAAGAGGTCTTCGAGGCTGGGTCTGAGAAGATCCATGACTAGTGTCCGGACCATACCACCGTTATGTGGGGGATGCCAACCCCACCTTGAAAACTCTTACAGAGTTTGCTCTCGTACAGCCACTGGGGATGCCTGCTTCTAAGATTCTAGCTTCACTGCCACCTCCTCGCCGTTCGTAATGTCGATCGCCAGATAAATGACCCCGACAGGAGCCAGACCCGATCTTCCGTACCAGTTTCTATTTCCCTCCGACAATGAATTCGGCCTTGGAGCTGCTGCTGCCCGCCATCCTGAGACGAAGATGGAGGCTGGGGCCAAGCCCCGACACCTCGAAGGGGAGGACAGAGGCCGCTGGGGCTCGTCCACGCAGCAAGGCTGCGGAGGAGGGCGGCGGGAAACGGAAAGCGCTGGCTCTTTCAAGGCATTACAGGCCCCAGAATCGGTCAAGGGGAACGTAATCACCGCCGCTCAATCAGGCTTCTTTTTCCCAGGCCGCAGCGTATGAGGGGGTTCTCGCGGTTACCAGGCTGGGCCGCTTGTTTCTGGGCGGCGGCCGCGGCCTCGCTTTCACCGCGACGTGGCGGCAGGCTGGAAAAGGGGCACGGTGGTTTAGGGTGGCGATACCACCACTGCCACCTGGCTCCCGCCCGGAGTGACTCCCTCTCACTTGGCCGATGCCGCCATCTTGTTACTCCGGCTCCAGCCGGCTCAGAATACCCCCAGTCAGTCCCTGGGAGCCGCTGCTTCTCGGCGCAGAGCATTCCGGGAAAGGGACTCCTTTATTACTTCCAGTGTTTTCTATGCTATTTAATCTTTTTGTGGGCCTCCTTTTAAAACTAAAACTAGGGGCACCTGGGGGGCTCAGTTGGTTAAGGGTCTGGCTTTGGCTCAGGTCATGATCTCCCAGTAAGTAGGTTCGAGCCCCATATCAGGCTCTGTGCTGAAGGCTCTTGGAGCCTGGAGCCTGCTTCAGATTCTGTCTCTCCTCTCTCTGCAGCTGGCCCACTGACACACACTCTCTCTCTCTCTCTCTCTCAAAAAAATGAATAAACATTAAAAAATTTTTAATAAAAAAATAAAACAAACTATTTGCGACCAGCATTAGGAATTCAATTATAACCAATAGAGAACATGGATACAGATAGGCAGAGGGCTAAAACCTTTTCTGGTATGCTCCGTAGTAGGGACACATAGACAATATAAGAAAAGAATAATTACACCTATGCTTCTTTCTGGGAATGGTGAGAAAGATCTAATATAACCTAAGAAGAGAAAGAATGGAACATTGAATGAAAATTAACAAACATCTTCAGCTTGGAACAGTCCTAAGTGTTTACTACAAGAAACTAAAAACCAAGAATCTTCTATGCTTTTAAAAATGTAACATTGGCACACCTAAATATCATTTAAACTCTTCAGGAAGAAGAGACTTTGCAACATGTGACCACTTATAAACTGAGACGTGAGAGAATATAAAACCTGCATTTTTGGTGATGGTTATTCTGAATGGAACTAGGTTCATACCAGGTGAATAAACATGAGAAGGCAGCTTCAGAAGAGTTTTACATTTATTTAAGTAACCATCTCTCCCTTAAGGAAAATATTTTACGACTCTAATGGGGCAGTGAGAAGAAATCATGCAAGTTATAATGCTTTCTAGTATAACAAAGGCCTGGAGACCCAGAGAAAGACAACATATGCTAAGAAACTATCCAACTTGACAGCATTTAGGAAACACTGAAGGAACAGGAAATTTCTGGCTCCTTCATGCTCTCTAACAAGAGCTTCCACATATCATCTGCAGCCAATGCCAACCACAGTATCTATCCGAGAAATATATGACAGATTCTGAGGAGAAACCACATATTATCCTCAACACTAGAGGTAGAGTTGGCAGGAGTGCTGGGAAATAGACAGGTATGCCTACATGGAGAAAAATCTGAGTAAATACAGTATAATTCTGTCGTCACTGGCTCATCAGAACCAAAAATAATTTCTTCCCTCATAGTTCCTTGTTCATGGGCTGCATAGCCCCTTGAAGATGGATATTAATCATGTCCTCAATTTATGAATTAAAATAAAATAACTAATTTGTTTCAGAATTTCTAGGAAAATTTCCTGGATTTCATAGCTGTCAGATATCATCTACTGCCATCTTTCTTTCGGCTACTAAATAAAGCGCGTTAAGCATTAAATGTGAAATGAGAAAAGCTCCCTCCTGTATTCCCAACACCATACTATGACTGAGTACAACTTTGCAAGATACAGTAGACTCAGCGATCCATACAAATCCAAAAGCATGTCAATGTCTCCAACTATATGAGTGATCAGTGATGACATTAAGAAGAAAAATTGCTGAGAACCAACATGTTAGATACGTTCGTAAGCACAGAATAAAACGGACAAGCAAATGAAACTCTGATCTCCTTATCAAACAGAGGCAAGAACAGTTAGACTCAGATTTTTTTCCTGTGTTGATACAACCTCTGAGAAGTAACAATTTCAAAGGTTTTGTTTACCACTGTTGACTATGGGAGATTCTAAAAAGTGCAGTCATCAAAACAAGCTAAATGGCACAATATCAACTCCATTATCTGTATAGCCATTTGGACTTCAGTTTTCACTAAAGGTTATTTCATTCTCCCCACCCCCACTCACCCCCACCACAACAGACCTGGTACTATCAACTCCATAGCTCTTTCTTTGCTTTTCAATGTAATAAGTTGTTTCCAGAATATTTTGCATGACTAGGAAGAAAGGATTGAATAAAATATTATACTTTACAAATCTCACTTGGCAAAATATGTGCATATAAATCAACATTTCTGTTGAAAGCCCCCAAATCCTTTTAGTCTCCCACTGAATTCACTCAGTATCCCACATATGAATGCATTCAGAGGAATAATGCATTTGGAAAGTGCCTCACTTGATATTAATGGTTAAAAAAAATAATTCAACAAGATGATCCCAGCTTTAAGCCTCATTCCAGGCTTTAGGATAGAGGTGGGGTTCAGTCAAACCATTTTGTCCTAAAGCTGCCTAAGAGAGAAAGACCTCTGGCCATGTAAGTGGTGCCATTCAACTCAAAAGAGGACTCTTTACATACACACACACACACATACATACACTCATATACATCCTAGGAAGATGGTGTGGTAAAATGAACAGAGCCTGTACAGTCTTTGCAATAGGGCAGAACTAAATTTGAATCCAAGCTCTTCACCTTGATTAAGCCATTTGAACTCGTTGAGTTTCAAGTCCTTCCTTCAGAAAATAGAAGTAGTAATATTTACCTCTTGGAGTTTTGTGAGAATTAATAAGGTATTATGTGTACATGAACTTGGCACATAGTAAGCTCACATCCAGTGATGTTCATCACATCTTTCATCTTTTCCATTTCCCAGCTATAATAGGCTGGCAAGAAAAAAATACAAGAACCCTAATTCAAGTAATGGTTCTAAATTATATCCAGTCTTTTAAGCAGTGTGCCCTCTGTCCAGAAAAAAATAAATCACACATGTTCCTGAAACTCTAGTATTATTGGTTTCTTACAGAAAGGGTGGGTAGTAAAATCTAGATCCAAATTGTCTTATTGTTAGCCCATTAGACACATAGAGTCCAAAGGAATATATAAAGCAATGCATTTCCTCAGATTTGACTTCTGACTGGGTGGGACTTTAGTTCTTAACCCTTAATGTATCCACATAGTCACCGCCTAAGAGACAGCAGAGAAATCTCTCCTACTCCAGCTTTAACTTGCCCAGGACTCCTTGGAAACAAAGAGTTTCCTCTTTCATTCTGTGCCTTTAGAATATTCCTTTTTTGTGTGCTGGTATTCATATCTTCACCAAATGCTATCTAGAAGGTTCCTGGGCAGAGCATTCTGGGAGGTGGAGGATAGGAGGAGGAGGGGCATTCATAGATGTCTTCATTTAAGATCCAATAGCTTCCTAGTGATGAACACTTCCACACTGCCCAGAAAATCCTGTGGGCACCTCCAAAGTGTTCTTTAAAAAAAAAATTAAATATTTATTTATTTTTGAGAGAGAGAGAGAGAGCGTGTGCCTGGGAGGGGCAGAGAGAGAGAATCCCAAGCAGGCTCTGAGCTGTCAGCACAGTCTGATACAAGGCTCCATCTTATGAACTGTAAGATCATGACCTGAGCCGATACCAACAGTCAGACGCTTAACTGCCAGAGCCACCCAGGCACCCCTCTCCAAAGTGTTCTTATGTGTTTTTCCATGAGTGAGAAAAGAAGGAGGTTTCTGTGGAAACCTCTCATTCATTCCTCACAAAAGCCAATATCTCTCACTGACCTTACTTGTGTGTGAAAAGGTACTAAGGTTTCTCCATATGTACTTTGCCTTCACCATTTAGTCTCTAGACTCGCAGCCAGTCTTCCAGGACAAACAGCTTAGGCACCACTCTCCACCAACAGCGCTCTCTCTGTCACATCTATACACACCAGAGGTCACTCTGCTTCCAGTATACCATTTACAATCCCCACCCAGACGCTGCTGGCTCCAGATCAAGCTCTTTACAAGGGGCACACTTCCTCCTTAATTTGGAATGGTAAAAACAATCTCCCCATACACCTGAGGAGAAGAATCACTGAGACCATAGGCCCTCACCTTCAAGCATCATCCTCCCACTGTACATCTTTCCCTACCCTTAGAGAGAGTGGAGGGGACTCTTCTTGACTTTGGGACATAGGTAAACTTCCTGAAAAATAGCACATCCTCTCCCTCCCAGCTCCCAGATAAAAGGAGAGCGTTCTGAGCCCCGGCTTGGTCCAACTTTCAAACAAACTTTATAAACTTGAAGGTATCCTAGCTGTCCTTTCATTAGACTGAATGCTGGGTTCAAATAGTGTTGAGTACCATCTATTAAGTACCCTGGATTGCTGACACCCCTGCAGGTGACAAGGGACTAGTCCTAAACTTTTAATCTCAAACAATTGAACCACTTTGAGTGGTAAACAGCTCTCAAAATTTCATCCTTGATCAGAATGGACCCAAGAGAAAGATCTTCAAATTGTTAAGATTTTTTTTTTTCTGGACCGGTATGATGTGTGCCTGGGGGTGGGGGAAGGGATAAACAGTCTGTTGCCAACAGTATATCACCAAGTTTCAGATGTCTAGCCCTCAAACAAACAAACAAACAAGTCAATGTCAATTAATTATAGGGGTTTGTTGGTTAAATGATTTCTAGATGTGCTGTGCTGCCTTCAGGGAAATACTTTCCCTGAATACAGCAGATCCAGCACTTTCATTTTGTCACCACATTCCCTCCATCAGAGACAGAAGAATAACCCTAAGTACCCCTAGAGCATTTTTCCACCCCAACTGGCTCTAGTTACCATGCCCTATCCTGGATCCCAGACGGGACTATTTTCAAATACTCCCATACCCCATCTATGGTACACTCAGCAACTTTATAGGACACTTCATTTCTGGAGCAGAGCCCTCCTGGTCCTGGAAAAGCCATGTACCTTCCCTGCTACAGGGCTCACTTTTCTCCCTTTGTCCACTGCCCATGGCCCCAAAGTTTCTCATTGAGGATTTTGTCCACCCCGTTCCCGAAGGGTCAGTGGTGAGGAGTCTTGCCTGACAAAAATTGTCAGCAGAATGTGAGCATCTTTTCAGGTCTTATCTTGTCTTCCTCAGTCAGGGGTCTGATAACACTCAGTTCTCCAATGTGAACCTGAGAACAGGGACCCCTTTTCCAACGGTCTGAGGCATTCAGAATCTGTAGCACAGTACACTGAGCCACTTTTGCCCATTTGTTAAATATTGTTAACCTTTCTTACAGAACCTGTCTCCTTCCATCATCCTACCACTTTTTATGTCCAATGCTAGGAAGTACAAGGGAAAGGAGGAAAACCATCCCCTTCCACTCACAAACACACAAAATCTAGTACACAACCTGAAGACACACACTCACTGCCTGTGTAGTTTGCTAGGGCTGCCATAACGAAGTACCACAAATTGAGTGGCTTGAACAATGGAAATTTATTGTCTCACAGTTCTGGAAGCTAGAAATCTGAAATCAGGGTGTCAGCAGGGTGGTTTCCTCCTGAGGGCTGTGAGGGGAGGGATCTCCCCCTGGCTTGCAGATGGCCATCTTCACTCAGTACCTGTTCCCAATGTCTTTCCTCTATCTACATCTAACTCTAGGTCCAAATTTCCCTTGTTATAGGGACACCCATCATTTTGGGTTAGGACACATCCTTGGTTACCTCTGTAAAGACCCTAAATATGTTTTGGGCAAGGTTGGGGCTCACCCAATTCAACCTACAACACTGCCCATTTATAGACTCTGTTCAAGACTGCCCAGACTAAAGCATCATTCTGGTATAAGACTAAGACTTTAGTGGCAACTAGAAAAGAATTCTTTCTAGTTCTTATGTTGATGCTCAGGCAACAGCAAAAAACCATACTCTGAACCATGGATTTATCAATCACATCAATTAAATAGCATCTATAAATATTTTTTATTCCAAGTTTCTGTATTCAAAGTGAACCCTTTCTGGCATCTTAAAGCTCAACTTTTAAATAGGTAGTTTAAAAAAGGCTCTTGGTGATTTTCAATTAATTTTGTTCATAATGGGCATCATTATGGGGTTTTTTGGTTGAAATTTATTAATTTATGAAATTATGAAATTTATGAAATTAATTAATTATATGAATAAAGTTGCATAGAAAATGAGTTTTCCACTTGTCCATTTTCTGTTTTGTACTGCCTGGGCAGTTACCAACATGCTTTTGTACTCAGCAAGACCAAGAAATTATCATTGACATATGTAACTAGTTTAACTCAGGCTCTGGGAAGTTCTTTAAAAGTTATTAGGAACTGGGGTGCCTGGGTGGCTCAGTCAGTTAAACCTCTGACTCGATTTCAGCTGAGGTCATGATCTCATGGTTTGTGAGTTCGAGGCCTGCATCAGGCTCGGTGCTGGCAGTACGGAGCCTGCTTGGGATTCTCTCTCTCCCTCTCTCTCTGCCCCTCCCATGCTTTCACTCACTCTCTCTCTCTCTCTCTCTCAAAATAAATAATCTTTTTAAAAAGTTATTAGGAAATTTTAAACAAATGTTATATGAAATTTGAAAAATGTCGCTTATTTCAGAAATTTGTTCTTTGAAAAAATAACCCTTCTTCCTTTGTCCTTTGAACAAATGGCACCGTAAGACAAATTAAGCAAGACAGGCAATAAGACTTGTAGAAGGAGTATTGGTTTTACACAGATTTGAAATTTCAGAAGCACACCTGCCCCTCAGGCCAAGAGTCTATTTCAAAAACCAAGATCACTTTTTGCTTTGAGGTTTTAAGTTTTGATAAAGCCTAAATCCTATTTCCCACACCCACAAATCCTCTGACTTAGAATGACACTATCTTTCCATAAGGGTCTAAATACTTTTTTATTTTCCCATGCAAACTCAAAAGAATTCTGGAAATTCCCTCAAATGAAAACCCATTGAGAAGAATCAATGCTGAGGACCAATATGAGTTCTTTCTTCTCTCATATTTAGGTAAAGACCCTGAAGCACAGAGTGACCCAAAGTTTTCGGGGTGAGGTCATCTGAACTTCAGATACTTGAATCAGGCCAATTCTCGATGGCATGGAAAGGGGAAGTAGGCAGAAAACCCAGGAGAATGAGTCATAATAACTGAGACAGATTGTTAACATCTAGTATCACTTTGGGGTATAGGTAGTTAATATCATTCTACTCTAACTTTACTGGACTTAGCATCTATTTTCAGAAGTGTGCCCCAGATGATCTACCAGCCTATTTATCTATTCTCAATACTATTCAATCTGAACTTTCAAGAGGGTTGACCCCTTTGAACTCACAGCAGGCACAGCTATGCCTGGCATATCAGCTATAAGTCTGAGAAACTGACAGTCTAGCTCACCTGGTTCCTAAGAGCAACCCTCATTTCTATCCCTACATCTTTCTCTCTGGGTTCCCCAACCCAGGCAACAACTCCTGTTTTGCCTGGGTTAACCCAATGAACACAGTTACTAGCATGTCGATGGTTTGGGATTTGTGAACTAATTTGCAACTCAGTTTCTCCTTCTGGGAAATTATGGATGATGTATCAGTATTTAGCAGTTGTGTAAGCAATTTAATCACCTCAGTTTGTGAGTTGGTGGATAGACTCAGTCTCAGACGAAACTTTTACATAGAATGGCTGGTAGTTAAGAAGATGACTCCGTTTGGATCATGGCTCAGATGGTTGTGGGTTTCCACTTTAGTTTCTGATTTAGCGGAAGCTGGGAAGGGAAATCTGATCTCAGAGCATTTGCTAAATGAGCAGGTGATTTTCAGTTCTTTGACTGGGTTCTGCTTTCCCGTGTTTTTCCTCAAGTCAGTTTTTGGATATTGGGGAGGTTTCTCATTGTTCCACATATTAGCCAGAATTCTCTGGAGAAACAGAACCAGTAAGGGATATATATAGAAAGAGATTTATTTTAAGGTATTGGCTCATATGATTATGGGGCAGAGAAATTCCACAATCTTCGGTACAAGCTGGAGCCCCAGCAAGGCCAGTGTTGTAGTTTGAAGTCCTGAGAGTTGGAGAGCTGATTGTATGGACTCCTGTCTGGGTCTGGAAACCTGAGAGCTGGGGGAGCTGAGGGCAAGAGAAGATTGATGTCCAGATAAACAGTCAGGCAGAACTAATTCAGCTTTCCTCTACCTTTTTGTTTCATGCAGGCCCTCAACAGATTGGATGAGGCCCACTCACATTGGGGAGGGCCATCTGCTTTACTCAGCCCACCAATTCCAATGTTAATTTATTCCAGAAACACCCTCATAGAAACTCAGAAATAATGCTTAACTGAATATCTGGGCATCCCATGTCCCAGGAAAGTTTACACATAAAATTAACCATCAAAGGCTGTGTCCCCAGGGATTGCCACATGAAAAACAGGAGCTTACTTTCCATTGACTTGCTTCCTTTTAAGTTGTGGAAATGAGGGTTTCTTTTTCATTGACGCACCACCTCATGTATTTCTTGGTAAACCAACAATTAGCAACACTGGGACCAGCACATATTTGCAGCCAGTGGTACTGCTTCATACAGATTTGATTTGCTATTTTTAAATGGTATGTGCAGCACATAAACTAACTTAATGCTTGCTTTCATTCCCTTATCTTGTAAAGCGAGATAATAGAACAGAACATTGAAAATCCCCAATTCACTCAGGTTAACTTGACCTAGAATTATATTCTTGATGAAGGCATGAGGCCGAATACCAACATAAGAGAAATGGAATAGAAGAGACAAAATGAGAAGTCATACTCTTTCAAGCTGGAAAAAAAAAAGAGATCATTGTCCTTCCACAATTGCACATAATTATATCACACTATATTTTGCATAATATTGGAAATACATTCCAATTAGTTCCCCAACCCTTAAATTCTCTAAACAATATGTTTTAACATAATTATACCACACTATAATGTGCATAATATTAGAAATACATTCCAATTACTTCACCAATCCTTAAATTCTCTAAACAATATGTTTTATAAAAACTTTACTATATACAGTTTGAAATATCTCTTTTCTCCCTCTTGCGCCCCTCCTTTATTTTATTTATTTCTTTTTGTGCTCTCTTAGTAAAGATTTCGTGGTATGAAAATAGATATATTCATAAGATTGCAGTAAATCATTCTCTCCTTACATATCATACATTACAGTCTATGAATTAAAACAAAAATTTAAGCACCAGGTTAAATTAGTAACACTCTAAAGGAATCTGACATTTAAATTTTTATGGGGAGAAGACAACATTAAATACAGTGGTTTATAAAATTACTGGAAGAACTACTACTTATGAAATGGTTTTCTCATTAGAGAGTAATTTGTATTAATTGTAAAATGTTCTATGTTTAATTATGTGTCATTTTCATATAAAATTCATCTATGAAAATATACTTACAATGTAAATCATTTTATAAATGACTTTTTCTTTACTTAGCTAAGTATTTTTTCTTATAATTAATATCTTTGGACAAATTTTAAAAATTGGTCTCCACAAAGGCTAATTTATAAATCTACCAGTAAAAAAATGAAAATCTTATTTCCCCTGTATTAGCTATGATCTTCAGAATACAAATCTACTCTGACAACGTGATCATTTAAAAAAATAGCTCATTGTTTCATTTTGAATGCCTTTGATTACAAGTTGGAAAATTTATTTGTTGTTACCAATTTAATGACTGTTTCCTTTACATATGCTCTCACTTAGAGTATTCATTCACCTTGTTTTCAGTGGCATGTAAGAGCTCTTTATGTATTAATATTATTAACCCTTTGTCTTTCATAAATGTTATAAAAATTTTCTCACAGTTTATCATTTGTCTTTATATTTTTAAAGTATTTCTAATGTCCTAAAAATTTAAATTTTCACGACATCAAATCTATTTATTGTACCTTGCTATTTCTACCTTTGGTGTCTGTCTGAGCAGGGACTTCTCTACCCTAAATCTATATAAATATTCATCAACATTTTCTGCAGTCTTTATGGTTTTATTTTTTATACTTACATCTTTAATTCATCTGGAATTTATTTAGATTTAAATGTGAACTAGGAAGCTATCTGCTCCTCTGCTCTCTACCCCAACAAAGTTAGTCAATTGCTCAAGAATTTATTAAATAATTCATACTTTCAACATACATTTAAGCCTCTTCATCACTCTTCTTTATTTAAAAAAATCTTCTATACATATATCCTTCCTTAAGATCATTCTGAAATTTTAATTGTTTCTATTTTTTTAATCCATTGTTATGTGATTGAGAGTACATTATATTTCTGATTTATATATTAGGGAGACTGACAGTTCCACAAAATCAAATCTTCCCTTCAACATCTAATCAAGTCATGTATGTCCTTCAGTAAAATATTTTAGCTTTCTTACATAGAACAGGTTGGATAAATATTTTTAGCAGCTATTTTGAATTGAATCACTTATCCCCTTTTATTTTCTATTTTATTGTTGTTGCTACGAGAAAGCATATTTTATTTGTGTCTTATTTGTTCATTTGTTTGTTTGTTTGTTATTTTATTTGTGTACTACACTCCTGAGGATTCTTAGCATAGGAGAAAGGACTGGTGATAGTAAAGGAATTCAGAATTACCATTGTTGTTGTTTTTTAAGTTTATTTATTTTGAGAGAGAGAGAGAGAGAGAGAGCAAGAGAAGACAAGCAGCGGAGGGGAAGAGAGAAAGGGAAAGAGAGAATCCCAAGTCAGCTCCACAATGTCAGTGCTGGGTAGGACTCCAGGGCTCAAACTCACAAACCGTGAGATCATGACCTGAGCCAATATCAAGAGTTGGACGCTTAACCAACTAACTGAACCACCCAGATGCCCCCAGAATTACTTTTAGTTACTATGGTTTGATGCTTAGTGTGATTGAAAGAAATATCGAATTTCTGTTAGAGATTAGTGAAAATAAGGGTGAAATTGTTTTTCCATCCAAGCTGATGACCCCAGGCTGTCCTTGGAGTTTTTTGCCAGGCCAGATGAAGATGAGAGAACATGCCCTTAACAACTGTTTGCCTCGGATACATCTTTTATTCCTTTATTTTTCAGTCTTTCTAAGCCATTTCATTTTAGATAGCTCATGTACACATCACTCATAGACTTTAACACAGCCTGAGAGTCACTCACAATTATGAGTATTGAACTACTCAAGATTTATCTCTGCAATCTTATTTTTCTGTGATTACTTTTCATGCTTTGATTTTGTTTTGTAACTTGTTGCATTTTTTACCTCATTTAAAAAATAAATTTAGAAGTTTTATATAACCAATTTCTAGCTTTCCAGAGTTTTAAAATACATTTGAGCTTACATTTTTCTATCATTGTTACCTTCAATGTAACTTAAACCTAACAGCAAACATAAAGGCAGGCATATTTGAAAGGATGTTTATTTGTCTCTCTCCCATCCTATGCTACTTATTTACCCACAATGAACAGAAAAGAGAAAAGGAAGGGTGGGAGAAGTCCTGTCACCTATCACCTTGGATCTTGGTTGGCACTGAGAGATAGAGAACATGCAGCTAATGGGACAAGACAGAGCAGTTTTCCTACACTTCTTTGCAGATGACACGTAGGGATGCTCCTTATAGAATTCTGAGTAAGAAGAAGTCCATGAAAACTATTTCTTTTTTATGTAGCTTGATTAAGATTGCCATACCATTATCTGACTGTAGTCTGATAACATGGGCATGGCCAGGAGACTGGTCTACAGTAGCAGTATTTTACCCAGTGTGAGTGTCCATTTTTCTCTCCACTTGGGTCTCCTCACCTATTTTCTCTGTATTTTAGGGCCCCTGGCTTGAAATACAAATTTTACTTATACTAATATAGCCCCTTCCCTGCCATGCACTGTATCAGCACCGACTTATTAGCTAATGACTTCGTCATTATCTTGATCAGTTGACAAACATATGTAAGCATATATACGTTTATACCCATGTAAATACACACATCAATACAAACAACTTCTATTTCACTACGTATATTTCAAGGACAGTATAGAAATGCAATTAAGAGTATGGAACGGGGAGCTAAATCTTCTAGGTTCAAATCCAAGTTATTTACTGACTAAAAATTTGAACAAGATTTTTAACTTCGCAGGGCACCTGGGTGGTTCAGTTGGTTGAATTCCAACTTCAGCTCAGGTCATGATCTCACAGTTGGTGAGTTTAAGCTCCACATCAGGCTCACTGCTGTCAGAGCAGAGCTCACTTTAGATCCTCTGTCCCCCTCTCTCTGCTTCTACTCTGCTTGCACTCTCTCAAAAATAAATAAAACATTTTTAAAAAATTAAAAAAACAAAGATTTTTAACTTCCCCATGCTTTAGTTTCTCTGTAAAATGAGAATAAATAATGATATCACCTACTTCATGAGGTTGTTGCAAAGATTACTTTCTGACCTATGAAAAGTTTAAAATAGTGCATACCACATAATAGATCTTCAGTAAATGTTAGTTATTACATACTATACACATAAAACAAGCAATGTTCACAGCACTCTGGAGATGGGGTTAGTCATTACAAGGTGCTGAGGTAGAAGAGGGGAGCTTCCAACAAGTTCAGGTTTCCCCAAAAGCCCTTTTGACCTCACAAGGTGTTGATAGTCTTTGACCCTACCCAGTTCGTGACACCAGATGAGGGGAACTTGGGGAATTGTGCAATCCCAAGAATGCACTGATGCCAGAGTTCTTACTACCCAACCCCCTTCCCACAGTGCTTGGTTTATGAAACGATGATGGTGCACTGCATTCTAGAAACTGTAGCCTTTACATTTCCCATGCTGTATTTCTCAGGGGGGAGTGGGATTGAGATCCCTGAAACAATCTGGGGGCAGGTTTGGGAGAACATTCTTCTAGTCTTCTTAGAGAAGCAAGTGTCTTTTTTGGTTGGTATAGACTCTGGCTCCCTGAGGCAAACACAGGAGGTATAAAGTATATTCCTACTGTTATTATGCTGTTTTTATTTCCAGAATAAAATACTGAATTTTTTTTTCCTCAGCCCAGCTCCATTTCCTTTAGACTTAATACATTCCTTTGCAGTTTATTATAATCGTTTTTAATTTTCAGCTTTTGATGCTATTGCAATCCCCACCTTTTTTTTTTTTTTTTGGTCTGTGTCATAAGCAATTTAATGGAAAGATGTTAGACAGTTGTCATTGGAGCCTCCGCTACCGTCTCTTCTATTGTTTAACTGTTATTAAAGTCCCAGATAACGTGTATGATTCTGAAATACACAGTAACAAGTGATTCAGTGGGATTCGTTTTTCTGCCAAGAGTCTGAGCAGTTGATTCTTTGAAAAATAAGCCAAGTTGTAGTTTGTTTTTCAGGAGAGAAAATTTTTCACAATCAAGCCCTAGTTTTCTACTCATTTGTAGTCTACAATTTTGATTGGGAGGTCTGAAAAACTCTGTATAATGGAAACATTTTAAATTACTCTGAGTTATCAAGCAAGAGCCATCATTTCTCATCTTATCAGCCAAACAGACCTGTCCCCAGGAGGTTGCTTGATATTAGATCTCAAGAAATACTCAATTTTCTCCAGAATAAGAAGTTGTGATTGAATGCAACTATGCCATCAGCGATTGTGATTCAGAGCCCCACAAGTGGGGAATTCAGGAGGTTGTGTTTCCACAGCATGGTGATCCGGGGCAAATATTTGATACTTCTATCCTTGGACATTGAGAATGCTATTGTCATGCATGTTGACTTTGAACCCGACAATAATTTCCCTACCCCTTTTTCTAAGCTGACAGAGCCTGCCTCTCATGAGAGAGGCTGAAAATGTCAGATGCTGACTTTGTCATCCTTCCTTGCTGCTAGGGGGAGCCGTGGGACCCAGTTCTGACTAGTGAGGAATAATGGGAAGTCTGAGGTGAAGAACAGTTTTCTTCTCTGATTAAGAAATCGGGGTGGGAATTGAGAGAGAAAGAGAGGACTTACTCCTCCTGATAAAGAGAGGCAAGGAGAACCCACCCCTCTCTTCCTGCTTTTGGTATTGGCATGAGAGGATATGATATTCGCTGCAGTAGTCATCTTGTGACAAAAAGATGTCCCTGACAAATCAGGGATGCTAGATTGGAAAGACAGGAAGCACTTAAGTCTTCAATAACTGCTGAGCTACTAAACCAACCCTGGGACTATGTACCTCCAGATTTTCTACTGAAGGAAAATTAAGCCCTTGAGAGAGCTAATTACCTCTGATTGCCAATATCCTGTTCTTTTCTACTTCTGGACACACAGGGCACAGCACTTCTCTGCCACCAAAGCATGGCCCTGTGACTTGAAATGAAATGTGACTAGAAGCATTGTGGACCATGTTGATTGTTTGAGTCCCTGCTGCTCTTCCCTGAAATGGTAATCAGGGGAGCACATACACTAATGAAGGCGCCTAAAATCCAAGCAGCCTGGAATAATGAGCCAATGCCTAAAAACAGTTTCTGTAGAGAATTGCCTGGACTCTCAATCACTTGAGCATGAGTGAGAAATAAACATCTGTTGTGTTAAGCCACTGGTGGAGGTTGTGTTGTTACCACTGCATAATATAGCCTATGGTGCCTGATATGCAGCTAGGATAGCTGAAAGCTTCCTAACTGATACATGTATAGCAATTTGACCTGCAAACAACCGTTTCTGTAAAATGAGAGGGTAGCGTTCATGGTGAAATGAGTATCTACCATTTTTGCCTGCCTAGCCTCCAGTCTCCATCTTCTAGTAACAATTTTGCTTAAGGGAACAACTGTAGCAAACATGTCTTTTCCGGACCATGTCTTCCCAGCACTCACTTCTACTCACAGAAAGCTTCTCACAGCAAACTCCTAGGACTCTTTGCCAGAGAACTTTTTTCTAGTTGTAATAGCATGTTCAATTCATATACAAGATAAGCCAGTAGTACCCAAAAGCTAATGTCCCAGAAGCCCCCAACAAACGTTACAAAGGAATACAGTTGGAAAATATCCACCTTCCTTATCTCTCAATTGAGATAACTCTGATGTGTGTTCTAAACTGTCTCCCTATCGGTTCAAAATCCAGTTTCCCAGAGTGGGAACTGCTTTGGTAACACATCTTTTATTGGCTTTTTCCCTTCCCTGTCTCTCTTCTCCACTCTCAAATAAACCTCCCTGGGATCAGCTCCCAAATAAATCATTTGTTCTTGGATCCTTATGTCAGAGTCAGACTCCGGGGGGAACCCAAACAAGACACTATCTCCCCCCAAGTGGACCCAATCTTTTTGGGACTGTCAATCAAGGTGCATTACCTGCTCTGTCTTTGATATTTGGAGCTCAAATGCAATCACACAAAGATTATCTTCAGAGAGGCAGAGGCTTTTCAAATGGTCTACTCATTAGTTCCTTCTTTACAGATTTCTGCAGTCCCTCTAATACCTGTCTTTTTTGAGCCAGATTTCTTAGCTTTTTCCCCCAGTCCTAAGGGTTACTCCATATCCTTTCAACAAATTCATTTTGGGATGAGATAGCTAGAATTGCTTTCTGTGGCCTCCAGTCAAAGAAATCAATGAATATAGATGATATATTAGGACTCTTTCAGCTATAAAGATTTTGTGATAAAAATGAGTGAGTTATAAATAGTATAAGAGCACTAAATGCTATATATTTATTATTTATAAAATAAAATCCATAGAAGTCACTTTAAAATGTCAATGTTTTCATGTTTCTTTACATTTTACTTGAAAAGGTGTCTCTAGCTGATGAGAATGTCTTTCTAGTATTGTAACATAATTCCCACAAATGGTTATTAATCTAGAAGAGCAAAATAAGTTGATGGTTACGGGGGTTGCTGTTGTTGTTTTGTTTTTATCTGGGGTGGTATTAAGTTCCCATCATCTGGCGTAGAATATTTAATTAAATGTTTTTAAGAATAAAAAGTTCTTAAGAGATTTCCGTGCAAAGAAATCCATTATGCTATAATCATAGAGAAATTTTATTTATGCTAATCTTACATACCTGAACATGAAAATTCATAGAGAAAATCTATTTAAATATGATTTAAAGAGAGGCTCCTAATCCCCAAATGTAGGACAAGTTGAGAAACAAACTAAATTATGAGAGTAATAGATTATAACCCGGAATATAAAATACATCTATTTCTGAGTCCATACTGATATAAATAATTGAATAAATAAATAAATGGGAGAGAATTCCAATTAATAAATGTAGAAGGAGTAATGGAAATACAATCAGTTGGTGACATTATAGTAATAATTATCTTGGTCAAAGATAATTAATAGATGCTAAAATTAGCAGGTGAAAAGTATGATGAAAAACAGAATATTTACATAGTCTCAAATATCTCCCCACAAGATACTTATCAGATATAAAGAGGGAAATGGTAAGGTTGTAATGGAGAAACTTAGACCACTCTGCCTTATCCAAGTGATCCAAGTTAACATCACCCGTAATAAGGCAAAATGGCATTATGTGCCTCCTGATTTGATGTGCTGAGAAGGTGTCATAGTTAATTTTATAATTAACTTGACAACTTGAGTGGGCCATGAGGTGCCCAGATATTTGGCTAAATGTTATTTAGGGTGTATTTGGGAGGGTGTTTCTGTATGAAATTAACACTTGAATTGATAGACTGAGTAAACCAAATTATCCTCCCTAATGTGAGTGGGCCTCAACCAACCTGTAGAAGGCCTAAGTAGAATAAACTGGCTTAATGAGAAAGAATTCTTTCTCTCTGCCATACTGTCTTTAAGCTGGGACAACTGCCTTCTCCCACCTTTGGGCTCAGACTTAGCCTGGAACTATACCATTGACTCTCCTGGGTTGGAGTCCTCAGCCTCCATAATTGCATGGGCCAATTTTACACACACACACACACACACACACACACACACACACACTATTGATTCTGTTTCTCTGCAGAACCTAACTAATACAGGTATTTTGGTACTGAGAATGGTTTTAGAGGAATAGAATTTTAAGGATGAGTTTTGTGATTTTATTCTGGACTGTCTGGAATTGGTTCCCTAATCTGATTAGATTTAAAAATACTAATGGCTCCATATCAGGCAGTAAAGGGAAACACTGATAGTCCATGGCATAATCTGGTAATAAAGATATAATATATTTGCATTGAATAATCCTAATCAACCACTTATAAGAAGTAGCTTGATGATAGGTGTATATGATACTTTCAAACATTTTTGGAAATCTAACAAATATGTTGAGGTTTGTTGGTTGCTCTTAAAGTTGCTAAACAAAGCAGTGGGGAAAAAGGATGAGCTCGTGGATTCAAATTCCCAGTTCAGGTACCATATAAATGGCCCAAAAGCTGCTATATGTGCCCTGAAGGACACTTATATCCTGTAGCTGCAGGACTGAAATTACTGAAAATGAAAAAGCAGAATCTCATCCTGTGATTAACTGAATTAGAATACAAGTTGAATTCCCAGACTTACAGAGTATCTACAATTAAAGTAAGGGCATTGGTTGGAAAAGGATGGGATCCTGTAATCTAGCATGGGGCTATGTAGCGATGGAGCTGGGGACGCTTTGCTCCTAAAATGCATCTTCTTTGACAGTGGAAAGATCTCCCCATACCCAGTGGAAGACAGACAAAGGCTAAGGAAACTTCCCAGACTGACAGAGACCAAGACTAAATACAATGTGGGATCCTGGATTGGAATCTGGTCCAGGAAAAGATCATTAATGGGACCATTGATAACATTTGGATAAACTTGAGATTAGTTAATAGTACTATATGGATATTAACTTCCTATTTCTGATCACTGTATCACAGTTATATAAGATGTTAACATTGGGCAAGCTGAGAGGAAGATATACAGGAATTCTTTATGTTATTTTTGCAACTGTTTTGTAAGTCTTAAATGATCTCAGACTGAAAAGTTCAAAAATAGAAAAGGAAGTTCAAGACATTAAAGTAAATTACACAAACATGCACTGAAATAGCAACTGGAGATAGAAGATACACTGGGGGGATAAATGTGAAACATATCTCAGATATTGTTTAGGCCCTCTGAAATCATACTGTGTTCAAAGCAAGCTGTGATCTCACCATGAAAAGCAAAATGGAAATAAGAAACCAGATGTAAAAAAAAATCACAAAACAGCACAAAGAACAATGCAAAATGACCACTTATTCAATGCATAAATGTCAAAGAATTCAGAAAAAAGAACCAGTTGAAGAATGATTTGGCAGTATTAAGACAAATGTGACTGGAAGCAAAAGTATTAAGACTTTGACATATATGAGTGATTTGTTTCCTCTGTTCATTTCTGGTAATTATAAAAATGTAATCTCTGTAGGTGAATATAGATACTGTCTTTTTCTAATAAGTATGCATGTGTCTATATATTAGAAATTTCTCTATATTGCTGTAAGTAGGAAAGGATGGGTATAGGGAATTGTCCATAAGTTAGAAAATCCTGTGAAAATATTGGAATTGTACTCCAAAGAGAAAGAAACGGATCAGGCCAGTGGTTATACAACAAAATGGAGAGAATATGTAGTATTATACCATAAGATAATGATAAAGTATAGCAGCAAAAATTTGAACATTTAGTATCTGCCAACCACTATTAATCAACAACTTTACACGTTAATTCATATAATACTTACAACATAGATGATGGATGTACTATTTTCCCCATTTTATAGATGATGGTAAAAAGTAAATGGCAGGATTCCTGGGTGACTCCGTCGGTTAAGAGTCTGACTACAGCTCAGGTCATAATCTCACGGTCTGTGAGTTTGAGCTCCGCATCAGGCTCTCTGCTGTCAGCTCAGAGCCCACTTTTGATTCTCTCCTCCACTCTTGTGTGCGCGCACTCTCTCTCAAAAATAAAATAAACATAAAAAAAAGTAAATGGCAAAAATGGGATTTGATTGTAAGCAGTTTGGCCCAGAGGTAAAGCTTTTAACCATGGGATTGCACTGCTTTGAATTTGCAAGAAAAGCCTTGACTAAAGAGACTAGTTTCCCCTTCTCCTGGAAGATGAAGTTTCTCATTTGCAATACTGTTAGGCCTTAATATGAGCAGTACCCAGAAATAGGGCCTTCCTGTCACCAGGAGAGGATGGACTAGGGCACGGTGGCAAGATGAGGAGTTGAAGGAGGGGAAGAGGTGGTGAGGAGGCTCAGCCCACACCCTGTCAGTGAGGCTGGTTGTATCTTCCCTGATGGCAGGGGCCCTCAAGGGACCAGAGTGAACTACTCCTGCCATACGGACACTGCCTTTTCCCCAGGATGGTCTCCTGAATGTGCAATGATTAGAAAATGGACTTTTGGGTAGAATTTGATTTGAACTGGTGACGTCAGGCCTTGTCACTGGTACCACTCGGCTGCAAATTCCATCTGGGAGGAAAATCAGTTGTGGACAGTGGACAAATTCTCCTAAGTGTGAATTTAGATTTCAAAAACATCCTCAATCACTTCATATATTCTGCATTCAAAAAATATGGACACTGGGGCACCTGGGTGGCTCCGTTGGTTTAGCATACAACTTCAGCTTGGGTCATGATCTCATGGTTCACGAGTTCAAGCCCCACACTGGGCTCTGTGCTGACAGCGTGGAGGCTGGAGCCTGCCTCAGATTCTGTGTCTCCCTCTCTCCCTGCCTCTCCCCTGCTCATGCTCTGTCTCTCTGTGTCTCTCAAAAATGAATAAACGTTAAAAAAAGAAAGAGAAAAAAAAGAAAATATGGACACCAGCAGTCAGGATTCACTAAGGTTAATTGAATAGGAAAAATAACATGATGAAAACATTTGACTAATATTTGTTCTGGGAGCAGAATTTGAAAATGAATTTAGAGGAGGGTCAACTTAAAAGCCTACAGAAGCCAAGGAGGTAATGGATTATAATCAAGTGAAACAGGCAGAAGTGCTTCTTTTGAAGAGGCTTTGTTTCCTTATTAAACACGTAGATTATTCATTACTTCCACAAAGAAATATGCTCTCTCCAATTTTGCTTTTAAACACACAGCTCTTTTGGGCTATCTTTTGTTTTCCTGACTTTGATGGAGAGACTTACGTACGGAGAAATAGTTCTGTCTTGCGGGACATTCAACAATGTAAGCATGATGATAAATGAGGACTGACAAGCCCTAATAATCAGAGAGAGGAGAGGGAGTGAGGGAGAATGGGAAGCTAGAGAGTGCATGCCACCTGATGGGCACAGGCTCTGTGTGCCTACAAAGGGTTTTTTTGCCATGCAGAATGTGGGCCCAACTGTTGTCAGACCTGTTGATTATTCAAGAGAGGCTGAAAAATCTACATTTTTATATGAAATATCATGAATTCCCCATTATTTACTTATAACTTCTCAAACTATGTGTAGACCCCCTTCTTAAAACACTTTTACTTTTTCTTCTATGATAGTTGACTAATTTCTTCGTTCTATACTGGAGGCCTCTCATCTCCTTTTCTGCTCAACATCTAAAATGAGGGTATTCTGGGGCACCTGGGTGGCTCAGTTGGTTAAGTGTCTGACTTTGGCTCAGGTCATGATCTCACAGTTCATGAGTTCAAGTTCTGCATCGGGCTCTGTGCTGACAGCTCAGAGCCTGAAGCCTCCTTCGGATTCTGTGTGTGTCTCTCTCTGCCCCTCCCCCGTTCATGCTCTGCCTCTCTCTCTCAAAAATAATAAACATTAAAAAAGCTTATTTTTAAATGAGGGTATCCTTTTTCCCCTTCTCTGCTCCATCTACCCTTCTCCTGGGCAACCCCACCTGATCCCACAGCTTGAAGCCACTTATGCCAGAGATTTCCAAACCTATATCCAGCCCTGTCCTCTGCCTAACACTACAGACTCTGTCAATTTTCTATCTCCAAATGAATGTCTAATTGAAATGTCAAATTATCGTGACCAAAAGGGAACTCTCCCCTGACCTGCCCATACCTTCTCTTCCTCATCTCAGGAAATGGAATTCACCAAGTTGTCCAAGACACACACACAAAAGCATTTTCTGTATATATGGTGTAATTTTATGCTTCCATCTGTTCATGTTTTGCCTCTCCCCAGGAGATCCTTTCGCTCCTTATCCTTTCCTTTTCATCATGAAAATTCCTAATTAGCCTTCAAGAGTCAGTTCCAGCATAATCACCTCCATGCAGGACTGATCAATAATTTTCTGCGCCCAGTGCAAAATGAGAATGTGGGTGAGGTCAATCTACCTGACACACAGCTGGGCGGCCCAACAGAAATGATTGGAGCTTCTGCACAGGGACACACTTGGTACCTCAACTGAGGGTGGGAGAGGGGCTCCACAAAGTTCCCTGCCAAACAAGACTGTTGGGCCACCTTGCCCCACCTCAAGACACTGCAGGACCCCAGCCTGACCTTGACCCTCCTTGCTCCTGTCCCTTGTGTCTCCTGGGGTTGAAGGGTGATGGTGGTATGTGGGCCTCCCCTGCCCAGTTCACTGCTGCTTCATGGCATTAGCTGGCTGAGAATGGGCTGCTCCGAACCCCTCCGGAGGAGACAGGGAAGCAGTGGAAGATAGGACTGCTGAGCTGAGGCTCTAAGTCTCCAGCACATGCTTCGTTGTCCCATTGGACTTCACTTTAAAACTATTAAGGATTTCAGTGATGCCTGGGTGGCTCAGTCAGTTAAGCGTCCAGCTCTTGATTCTAGCTCAGGTCAAGATCTCATGGTTCATAAGATTGAGCCCCACCTCGGGCTCTGTGCTCACAGCACAGAGACTGTGTGGGATTCTTTCTCTCCCTCTCTCTCTAAATAAATAAACTTAAAAAAATAAAACTATTAAGGATTACAAAAGGGGTCCACAAAGCATTAAACCCCTAACACGGGCACTTCTGAGCATGGAGCCCTAAACTACTGGTCGCATGCCCATGAAGGTGGTCCTACTTACAAAAAATTGTCCCTGGCCAGGCCCAAAAATTGAGTTCTGCCCCTTTCTGTGCTCCCTGCTTACCCCATGTTTGTATTTCTCACTGTGTTTAGTATATTATGTTAATACTATTCATATGTATGCTTCACAAAATATTTTGTAAATTTCATAAGGCAAAGGAATTTGGCTAAATATATATATATATATATATATATATATATATATATATATATATATATATATAACTTTCTAGATCTGGTTATTGAAGCCACTTCTCAATAGGCCTTTGATTTGTGTTTAAATGGCCTGACAAATACACTAACTGGCTGAGCTGGACCCAGTTTATGCACCATCCGTCCTTGGCCCTGCCAATACCACCACTGCCACAGCCACCTCCCTCGCATCCCAGCCAGAACATTCCAGCAGCGGATCCCACCTGATCCAGTTTTACATCCCAACCGCTGTGGCCATTGCCACCACCACTGACTGGGGAGTTTCCAGGCAGCTCTTAGCAACAAAGAGAGATCATCATGTCTGAACATTTGCCAGATGGCACCTGTCTTCCCCAGGGCAGCTGGGAAAGGCTGAGTAACACAGCTGGGAAGGTGGGACAGTTAACACTTTTCACGCAGTGAAAGGCAAAAGATAGAAAAGAGTCAGCAAATATTTTTCTCTCATTCCTTCCCTTAATGGTCTGTTCTGAAACAAGGTCATTTTATTTGGCCTCTTGCTCACAAGACTGGGCAACCAGCTGTTCTAAAGCCATAGCCAGCTTGGCAATACTCCTCCTTGTGGTTTCTCTCCTTCCTTCTTTGCCTCTGTTCCCTTTTCTTCCTAAGTCTTGCTTCCCTGTGACTGTACCTCAGTAAAACATTAGCACAAAAGCTGTTCCCTCCGACTGTCTTTGAGAAACCCAGCCTGAGATAATGGAAATAAAAGTGGGGCAGGAATAATGGATGACATGCTATGGCATCAGAATTACTAATGTGCTCACTTGTGGTTGACTGGGGTAAGGTGGAGGTTAACAGGGAATCTTGGGATATCAAGTTGCCACTGCAATTGATTATATGGCAGTGGGATAATTACAGAATGTTTGCAGTGGTTGACTACTTATGAGGCATTGAAATCCTTGACAGGTTCAGGGCAGCTAATAGTCATTTTAAGGCATTCTTTGAAAGCCATCGATGGCTCTAAGGCAGGTGGTAAGAGCAGATCATGAATATACCCAGCAAGACCAGAGAAGCATTCATAGGGGTAGATCATGTGTGTTAGACCAGGAGAGTGAATATAAGACTAAACAGGAGAGAATATGTTTAAATGGACAACTTGCTCATAACTTGGAATTTAATGTCTAGCAAACTTTAATTATGTCCTAATAAAATGTAATGTCTACCAGACCTAACAGTTAGCTGGGATGACACCTTAAAGCTTGGATTCACAATGGCTAAGTTGAGGTGGAACTGTTGGAACTTACTTGGCAGAGTAATGAGGAAGGGCTCAGAAGTCTCAGAGAAAAAAAGAGAATTTTAGAATAAAGATGCGCAAACCCACTACTTGAGTACATTCTCCAGGAGGGCCCAGGGGACACTCCCTTCACTAAGAAATGTACCGATGATGGGGATGCCAACAACACTAAGAAACCCACTGTTGGCTGCCTTCTTAAGGCGAAAGTCGACAATGTAAGATCTTGGAGATGCTGAGATTCTGGAAAGGCAGAAGCCAGGTGGATATAATCACCATAGTAATCAGTATGGCCAGAATGGCAATCAAGGTGACTTGGCAAAGTGAACTAGTATTATAGTTAATTGATGATGGTTTTCCAAAGGAAACACAGACAACCACCTAAAACAATGGTTGTTGAAATGTAGGACACCACTTCATGTAGTACAGTGTAAGACTACAGATTAAGCAGCTTAGCATCACCCAGAAACTTGTTTGAAATGAAAATTCTCAAGCCCCACTCCATATCTACCAGTGCAGAAATTCTGGTGATGTGGTCCAACAATCTATATTGTAACCAGTCCTTTAAGTGATTAGGATGCTTGCTAAAGTTTGAAAACCATTGCACTAGGGTTTTGCTTCATTTATATAACCAGAAGGAACTAAAAACTGATGAGCATAAAAGGCTGATGTTAGACACTATGATGGACAATTGCGATTTCCAGTTACTAGATCTAAGTCAGTTCACAGATCGAGAGCCCACTGAAGGGAAAGCTGGGTCCTCACAATGCCACCACGATCATGGCAAATATTTTTCTAGCCTTTCCTCAAATTTGCCAGAGTAACTGTGCACTGAAGGAAAAGGAATGCCCAGACTTCTTGAGGATACTTAAAATGAAGTCACAGCTGACACTGATATTAGGGAACCCACCCTACCACCATCATCTTCCAATAAAAATGCCACCTAATAGATTCCAGAGTGTAAATAATGTTTGAACTCAAATCCATCTCATTGTGAATCCAATAGGTCCAGGGATGCACTGTTGCATTTCTCTAGTCTCTGAATTCCTAATAGGACTATATACACTTAGAATTTAGACCTTGGTTTCCAGACCTGTGACTTAAGGGACATTATGATAAAAAAAAAAAAAGTTGTAATGCATCTTCCCATCCAGCCAAGATAGTAAATCAGAAGCAATATCATCTCCCAGGAGGAACTGCAGAAATAACTACCAACAAAGTGATTCAGGGATAGTGATTCTCATAAAATATCTAGTCATTTCACTTATCTAACCTCTGCAAAAAAATCAATTCACCTCTGGCACTTCATTTGTAGCTATTATTTTGAATGCTTTATTCCTTTCTTTTAAATGTTTATTTTGAGAGAGAGAACAAGAAGGGGAGGGCAGAGAGAGACATGGAGAGCAAGCATCCCAAGCTCCATGTTGACAGCATGGAGCCCGATGTGGGGCTTAATCCCATGAACTATGAGATCATGACCTGAACTGAAATAAAGAGTTGGACACAACTGACTGAGTCATCCATGTGCCCCTTGAATGCTTTATTCCTGATTCTCATCAATAGAGAGGATCAAAAGCAGCTCACCTTTACATTGCAAGGACAATAGTAAATCTTCATGGTCTTGCTCTAGGTCAGTGTTAAGTTTCCTACTGTTGTGGTCTATTGTGTAGTGATCTCAATCATCTTGGTATTCCACAGCACATCATGCTAGCCTTCTATATAGATTGACATTTTACTCATTGGACCAAATAAGGTAAATGGGTCAAGTAATTTGAATGCCCTAATAAAACACGTATGTCAGAGACCAGGCTTTAAGTCCTAATGATTAAGGGCCTGCAACATCAGTGAAATTTTTAGGGGTCCAGTGATCTGGAACATGAAGGGACACAGTCTTTGAAGTAAAGCCTAAGAGCCTGACTGTGGTACACCAAGTAACTGTACAACTGGGAGCTGTCCATCATGAGCTTGGTATTAACAGAAACCCCTTCCCCCAAAAAGGTTGACAGGCATAGAAATAAACTACTGTATAAAGGAAATAGATTTAGGAAAAGACTCAAGTAGTCAAGAAGATGAAAAAAATATGACTTGCTGGGCTAGAGCATATCACCTCTGTTGCACTAGTTCCACTTCCTCAGTTCACATCTGTGGCCTCATAGGAAATTCCCTATAACCAATTGAGGAGAAAGAAAGATCTTGAATCCAATTCAAAAACAGCTGGGTAAGCCATAGTGGGGTTCTATAGAAATGGATCACTGCAACAATAAAATCTCACTTAGCAGTGACTGAAAGAATAGGCATAGCCACAAGGAGTCTCCAACAACTCAGTAGACAGGATGACCTATTTTCTGGGTGTTAGTGAGCTTTTCTCCTTGGTCAATCCACTGGTTGCACAATGGGCTAGTGAACAAAGTGACTATTGTGTCAGGCTTAGATCCTATATATATATATATCCAAAAGAAGGGCTCCAGGAACCAAGGTGTAGAAATAGGATCAGCCTCTCTCACTATCTTTCTCAATGATTCAGTTGCAGAATTTGTACTTTTTGTTGTTGTTGTTCCTATAACCTTATATCTGCTGAATTAGAGACCCTGATTCCAAGAGGAGCATTGCTTCCTAGAAAACATATTAAATGTTACACTGAACTGGAAATCCAACCACTCTGAACTCCTTCTGCTAATGGATAAGCAAGAAAAAAATTACTGTATGGACTGATTTAATTGACCTTGACTGTTAAGAGAAGCTAGGGCTGTTGCTATAAAATAGGGCAAATACAAGTATATCTGGACTACAAGACTCACTGGGGCATCATCTCTTAATGATTCTGTGCCCAGTGACAGTTGTCACTCACAGCAACTATTGTCCGATCAACGGAAAACAACCAAGGTTTCAACCTATCAGACAAGCAACCTAGAGCAGCTGAAATGTTAACTGAAGGTGAGAGAAACTATAATGGTTGACAAGGGAGGGAGTTCATAAATATCAGCTATGACCCTGGGACCAATTGCAACAGTGAGGACTACAGTTTGGTTTGCTAATCCTGTCTGAATCTTGTTTAAGGGATTGAAAATGACTACTGCTTAGAAGGACTAGCCTTGCATCTCACTTCTCTTCTTAAGGAAGTAGAGAAAGCATCTTGTCCTCACACAAGGTCTTCAATATTATAACAGGATACAAGTAAATCTGATTGGTGCAAGGGATGTGATAAGAGATACAGTTGATATATCGCCCTAGATCCACCCATCCCTGCCTACCCCCATTCTACTCAGGCATCAACCATTTGCAACTATTCAAAATATTTCCAGAGTGGTTAAGTCCCAGCCACTGCTGTTGCCATCATACACTGATGATCTCCACGTGTAGCCCCAGTTGGCATGGAGAGACTTCTGCCCTGCAAGCCAGAGATTCTGGCTGCACCAGTTGCTGCATACACAACTTGGACACACAAGAAGTTAATGCCTTGTAAGGTGGACTTCACCATGGGAAAAAAGATGTAAAGGTCATCAGGAGATGTATTTTCCACCCTTCCTTCTCTTCAGTGGATTGCTCCGAAATGCAGTCTTTCCATATGGCTTCTCTGGAGACCTCCTGCAAATCTAAGCAACTGCCTGATTGTGTTGTGAAGCTGTGGCCTTATCAGTAACCCATCTCCTTGAATTTTCACTCCTTCCTTTTCTGCCTCAATTCCCTTTTACCCTCATTCTCTCTTCTCTGAGAATGTACCCTTCCTCCAGTAAAATGTTAGTATGTTAGAAATTGCCATAGATAATTTATCTGTGATCCTGAGCTAAGGTGTCAGCTATTTTAGTTTAAAAAAATAGGTGATTCAGGACTCTCAGTTTCCAGTCCAACAGGTAAAGAGCTTACAAGTCACCTACTGCATCTCAACAGCAAGTAAAAATCTGAATAAACTGAAAAATCAACACATCTTCTTACATGTGCCAGAGAAGTGAGGTCATAGGGCAAACTGCTAACCTCAAAAATTGGAAGAACACACAGGTGTATATGGAAAATCCCAACTTACCAGAACAGAAACCCATCAGCAGATACTTTCTTGGAAACCAGTGCCAGGGCAGGAAACCTGAGCTATGCTTGATGAATTGCCAGATGCTCAATGAGGACAAATCAGAAGTTAAAAACTCTAGGGGGACCCAGTCATAGGAAGGTCCCCACACTTTTGCAAGTTTTACCTTCAGGAGCTCTACCAGATCCTCACAGTGAATACTGGAGAAAAATCCCCTCAAGCTTCCAGCAGTGGAAGGGAAAACAACCTTGTTGAAGTATTCCAGAGGGTTCTGTTCTTAACAAGTCTGTCCCTAGGAGAAACTATTTTACCTGAACTTAACCTGCTGGAGTTTTATTAGAGCCTAACTCTAATAAAAGGAAAGGAAAATACTCAACTAAAGACCTACCTAACCCATCCTGTCCCACCTAAGAGGGGAAATACTGAGAAACACTGGTGAAGTTCACAGTCCAGGGGCACAGACTCACCAAAAACCAGAGACCTAATCATAGGACTATAGAATACTTCCCCTACTCACACACACATTACCATGATATGACTAAAGACCTAGATACTACAGTTCCTTTTACCCAGTACATCATGTATACCTTTCAACCAAAAATTACAAGGCATACTAAAGGCAAAAAATAAAAAAATACTGTCTGAAGAACCATAAACAAATAACTGAACCAGAGTCAGATATGACAGGAATGTTGGAATTATTGGAAAAGGAATTTGAAAAAAACTGTAATTAATATGCTAACAGCTTTAATGGGAAAAGTAGGGAACATGCAAAAACAGAACAAGAACATATAGGCAACAAGATGAAAATTGTAAGAAAGAATCAAAAAGAAATACTAGAGATCAAGAAACACCTTTGATGGGTTCATCAAAGCCCATCTTTTGAGCTTGAAAATGTGACAACAGAAACTTTCAAAACTGAAAAGATAACAAAGGTTGAAACACACACACACACAAAAACTGCACAGAATATCCAAAACTGCAGGACAACTATAAAAGGTATCATAATACACATAATGAAAATACTAGAAGGAAAAGAGAGAAAAGAAGAAAAGAAATATTTGAAACATTAATGACAGAATTTCTTCAGACTAAATGTCAGATACCACAGATTCAGGAAGCACTGAGGACACCAAGCAGGATAAATGCCAAACAAACAAACAAACAAACAAACTACACCTTGGCATTCAAACTGTGGAAAATCAAATATAAAAGAAAAATCTTGAAAGAAGCCAGAGGGGGAAAAAACACCTTACTTATAAAGGAACAAATATAAGAATTACATCCAACTTCTCCCAAGAATCCATACAAGCAAAAAGAGAGTAGAATAAAATATTTAAGTGTTAAGTGAGAAAACCTATCAACCTAGAATTCTGTAGCTTATAAAACTATCCTTCAAAAGTGAAGAAATAAAGACTTTCTCAGACAAACAAAAATTAGAGAATTTCTAGCCAGCAGACCCACCTTGAAAGAAATGTTGAATTCTTCAGACTGAAGAAAAATAATATAGGTCAGAAACTCAGATCTATATATACAAAAAAAGGAGAGTATCAGAGAATAAGTGAAGATAAAGTAAAACCTTACTCATATAACAAATTTGTTCAAAATAATAATGCAACAATGTTTTCAATTATGTGTACTTCTACGTGTGTGCGCGCGCGCATGTGCTTAAAGTGAATTACAACAATGATACAAGGGACAAGAAGGAAGAATTAGAATTATTTGTGCTATTATAATGTACTCACACTACCTGTGAAGTGTAGTGTTACCTGAAGGTGGATTAGGTGTAAATGTGTATTGCTAACTCTAGGGCAACCACTAAAAAATAAAATAAAATAGAGAGAATGGAATTATATAAAATGATCAACTAAAACCACAAAAGGCAAAAAAAAAAAGTGTGGAAAACAAAAATAGGAACAAAAAACAAGGGCAACAAATAGAAAACAGTGACAAAGATGGTAGATATTAATGCAACTATATCAATAATGACTTTAAATGTCAATAAGCTAAGAAAAGACATTGTCAGAGTGTATCCAAAAAAAGACCCACCTATATGTTGTCTGTAAGAAAATGCACTATAAGTATAGAAACATATATAGATAAGCAAAAGAACAGAAAAAGATATACGATGCTAACACTAATTTTTATTTATTTTTAAATGTTTATTTTTGAGATAGAGAGTGCCATCAGGGGAGAGGCAGAAAGAAAGGGAGACAGAGGGTCTGAAGTAGGCTGTGCACTGATAGCAGTGAGCGTGATGCAGGGCTTGAACTCACAAACCATGAGATCATGATCCGAGCCAAAGTAGGATGTTCAACTGAGTCACCCAGGTGCCCCAGCTAACATTAATTTTCTAAAAAGTGAAATAACTGTACTGATTTCAGACAGAGCAGACTCAAAGCAAGAAAAGTTATCAGAGCTAAAGATGGACATTACATAACGATAAAGGAGTTGGTACCCCAAGAAGATGTAATAATCTTTAACGTGTGTGTGCCTAACAACAGAGCATCAAAATACATGAGGAAAAAAATGAAATAGATGAATATAGTATTTTAATTAGAGACTTTAATATTTCTCTATCAGTAATGGACAGATCCAATAGGCAGAAAATCAGTAAGGACATAGTTGAACTCAACACCACCACAAATCAACAGGATGTAAGTGATGTTTACTGATTACTTCATCCAAAAACAAGAGATTACATATTCTGCTCAAGCTCACATAAAAATTCCTCAAGACAGATGACATTCCAAACCATAAACACACCTTAACAAAATTTTAAAGAATAAATATCATACAATGTCTGCTCTAAAAGCCAAAATAGAATTAAACTAGAAATCAAGAGTTGGAAAAATCCCCAAATCCTTGGAGATTAAGCACCACACTTCTAAATAACATATAAGTGAGAGAAGAAATCTATATTCATTAAAGAAATTGAACCAATAATTAATAACCTCCCAAAACAGAAAGTACCAGACCCATATGGATTCATTGGTGAATACTACCTGACATTTAAGAAAGAAATTATACCAATTCTCTACAAACTCTTCCAGAAAACAGAAGCAAAGGGAATAATTCCTAACTCATTCTATGAGGCCAGTATTACCCTAATACCAAAACCAGACAAACCAGACAAGACCTTGGAAAATCATAGACTAACATCTCACTTAATATCTCTCATGAACACTGATATAAAAATCCTTGACAAAATATTAGCAAATAGAATCCAACAATATATGGGAAGAATAATACACTATAATCAAGTGGGATTTATGACAGGTATACAAGGCTGGTCAACATTCAAAACTCAATGAATGTAATCTATCAGATCAACAAGCTAAAGAAGAAAAATCACATGGGTATATTAACATATGCAGGAAAAGCATGTCACAAAATCCAGCACCGATTCATGATAAAAACTCTCAGAAAACTGGAATATAGGAGAATATTTTTAACTTGATAAAGAAGATCTACAAAAAACCAACAGCTACCATCACAACAGTGAGGAAACTGAAGCTCTCCTGCTAAGACGAGAAATAAGGAAAGATGTCCACTCTCACCACTCCTTCTCCATGTTGCACTAGAAGTCCTAGCTAACGCAATAAGACAAGAAAAGGAAACAATAAAAGGAACAAAATTAAAAGTATTCAGATTGGAAAGGAAGGAATAAAACTGTCTTTGTTTTATGACATGATTGTCTATATAGGAAATCTAAAAGAATTGGGAGTGAAAAGACTCTTGGAACTAATAAGTGATTACAGCAAGGTTGCAGGATACAAGGTTAATATACAGAAGTTAATTGCTTTCCCCATACCAGGAATAAACATGTGGAATTTGATATTAAAAATACACTAGCATTGGGGCACCTGGGTGGCTTAGTTAGTTAAGTGACTTTGGCTCAGGTCATGATCTTGGGGTCCGTGGGTTCGAGCCCTGCATTGGGCTCTGTGCTGACAACTCAGAGCCTGGATCTTGCTTTGGATTCTGTGTCTCCCTCTCTCTCTGCCCCTCCCCTGCTCACATTCTCACATTCTCTCATTCTCTCTCTCTCTCTCAAAAATAAATAACCATTTAAAAACATTAAATAAAAAAAAAAACTAGCATTTACATTAGCACCTCCAAAAATGAAAAACTTAGGTATAAACCCAACAAAATATGTAGAAGATCTATATGAGGAAAACTACAAAACTCTGATGAAAGATATCTAAGGAAAATGAAATAAATGAAAGGATTCTGCATGTTCACAGAAAGACTCAATATTGCCAAGATGTCAGTTCTTCCCAAATTGATATATAGATTCAACACAATCCCAATCAAAATCCCAGAAAGTTATTTTGTGGACACTGACAGACCAATTATAAAGTTTATATGAAAATCAGGGGCACGTGGGTGGCTCAATCAGTTAAGCGTCCAACTTCGGCTCAGGTCATGATCTCACCGTTTGTGAGTTCAAGCCCTGTGTCAGGCTTTGTACTGACAGCTCAGAGCCTAGAGTCTGCTTCAGATTCTGTTTCCCTTTCTCTCTGCCTCTCCCATGCTCATACTCTGTCTGTCTCTCTCTCTCTCTCTCTCAAAAAAAATATTTAAAAAAGTAAATAAAGTTTATATGAAAAGCAAAAGACTCAGAATAGCTAACTCGATAATGAAGAAGAAGAAGAACACTAGCAAGGTTGTGGAGCAATGAGAACTCTCCTTCATTGCTGGTGGGAATGCAAAATAGTACAGCCACTTTTGAAGACATTTTGGAAGTTTCTTACAAAACTAAATACACTCTTATGCCATAGGATCTAGTAATCATGCTACTTGGCATTTACCAAAATGAATTGAAAACTTATGTCTATACAAAAACCTGCACACAGGCATTTATAGAAAATTTAATCATAATTGCTGAAACTTGGAACCAACTAAGATGTCTTTTAGTAGGTGAATCAATAAACTATGGTGCATCCAGACAATGGAATACTTTTAGCACTAAAAAGAAATGAGTGATCATACTCTGAAAAGACATGAAAGAAATTTAAATGCATATTACTAAGTGAAAGAAGCCAGTATGATTCCAAATGCTATATGATTCCAAATATATGACATTATGAAAAAAGTAAAACTAATGGATAGTAAACAGATCATGGTTTCCAGGCTTTGTTGGGGGTAGGAATGAATAGGCAGAGCACAAAGGATTTTTAGGGGCATTGAAACTATTTGTATGATACTACAATGGTGCATACTTCTCATTATACATTCACCAAAACTCACAGACTCTATAATACCAAGTGTGAACTCTAATGTAAACTATGAATTTTGGGTGATGATGTGCCAACGTGGGTTATAAATTATAAAAAATGTGATGTTAATAGTGGAGGACATTGCATGAATGGGGAAGGAGGGAAAGAGAGTATATGGGAACTCTCTGTCCTCCTACTCAATTTTGCTGTGAATTTAAAACTGCTTTCAAAAACAGTTCATTAATTTTTTTTAAAGTGTGGTATTCATGGATATCATATGTACAGCAACATAACTTTCTAATTCTTTCTGTCTATTTTCAACTACCACGTGTAATAAGTTTCTGATTGTTTGGACATCCAGAACAAAACAAGTATATCATGTCTCTGCATTTCTACCACCTTGTGACTCCCTAAAGACAAGTCCCTATAGTTATAATACTAGCACCCAGATGAATGGCTAGCCAAGAGTAGATGTTAACTTTATTCAAGGCTTCAGGAAAAGCAATGGTGTGTAGGGGAAAGAAAACCAAAGTAGGAGTTGCAGTAACCTTACTTGGCTATTTCCTACCCCTCAGGGCATTGGGCAAATCACATGTTCATTGGGATTCATTTTCGGTATCTATAAAATGGAGATAACCTCCACTCTTCGTGAAATTGCTGAAAGGACCAAATGAGATGCATCACCTATAAAAGTGTTTTTAAGTTGCAGAATGCTTGCACACAACAAACAGATACCAGGCACATGCTTTCTTTCACATTTTTCTCATGTTCTCTTATTCACCAATTTTTCAAATGTTTACCAAATGCCAATAGGTACCAGGCCTAGAGCTAGGAAAAGAGCACAAGGCACAATCATGGTCCTCAGAGAGGTCTAAGTCTAGTGGAAGAAACAGACATGTAAACATATTTATACAATGGAGTGGACTCAAAGCCCCCCACCCCACCATGTCCCACAAAACTGAGTAATTCCTAATGGGTTGGGTACAGCTAGGGGAAAGAAGATGACAGAGAAAGCTCTCTAGGGGAAAGGACCCTCCAGGACACATCTTGGAAAATGCAGTGAGCAAAGGAGGAAGGACATTCGAAGACAGGGGAGACAGAGTGGTAGAGGGTGGTAGAAACAGACAAGGGTACCAAATCAAAGAAGACCTTGTATGCAAGGCTATGGAACCTTATTTTATACATGACGGGGATCCACTAAAGGGTTTTAAGATCACTTGATCAGATTTATATTAAGAAAGCTTTACTTTCACCCTCTGTGGATATTACTATTGCTGCAGGCAATTCTCCCAGCCACCTGTTGCTGCTCAGCCTTAGAACAGTCTGTCTAGACTCTAAGAAAGGAGACAGATGAGAAACTTTGACACTTCACAGGGCTTGCTCTAGTCAGACTTTGCAGAGACTGGGGGTGTCTTGCTAGTTCTCAAAAGAAAAAAAATATTGGAAAACCTGTTAATATATTGCTTGAGATTTTACTTGCTATGTGATTTCTCTGTGACTGAATGAGTCCCTGATCCAACCTCCAAACAAGTGAAATCCTAATCAGGAGTCTAATCTGAACACTGAAAGCTGGTAGTAAAGTCAAACATTATTGCTTCTTCTTCTTCATTAGCAGTCTCCACACAGTATTTATGAAATTGCTTTCTCCTTTTTACCTAAGTCCTATCAGTAGAAGAATACTACTTGTGTGGGTAACAGATGCCCATGGTGCCTATGGGGTAGGTCTGATAATCCATCACTTGACACCAACCATTTATGTCACCACTAGATCACTTTGAAATAGGGTCCACATCCAGATGTAAACTCTTGGATTTTCTTTTTTATAAGAATACCAATTCCATCAAACAAGGCAGCTAAATTCTACCCCTTTGCAAGTGAATTTCAACAACTTTACATCATGTCAGTTTAAGATAAGGGTGCTTTAAAAACAAGCCAAGGTCTAAGGATAGAACTTTGTGGGTTTCAAACCACCCCCAAGAAGACAAAAATATCTCAGGTTCATTAAGGGAATGAAACTGGGTCCCTCTCCCTTTCACCGGGACACATCTACCCCAATCAGATCTCAGTGTTTATTCGAAGAGAAGAAGACCCTCCACACTGGGGAAAAGTTCAGAGTTGGGGACTGAGAGTCATCAGGACGTGATTGCTTTTCTCCCCACTCTTTCCCCACACAACAAAGCTTCAAGTAGTCTGATTTGCTGAACACAGCATCTTGCACATCCCACCCCCAGGGCAAGATTTGGAAAGGATTATTTTTAAACTAGCAATAGCAACACAAAATGCAAGAAACTCATTACATTTGATTTCTTTTCAAGTTACCTTATAAATATGATCTTTAAAGACATAATGAAAACACTCAGACATAAATTGCTCCTTAAACCTATCCCCTGTAGAAGCTATCTTTCTGCTGTGAAGAGATGAAAAGGAAAATATTTCTGAGTGCTCTGGGTCCCTTACTCAGCAGTCATGTAAGAGTTGCAGTTGAGAAAAAAAAAAAAAAAAAAACCTCACCAAGTGTTTAAAAATCTGCTTTAATTATATTTCCATGAATTCCAAGAAGAACATCATTGCAGTTAATATTACAAAAAAGCAGAGAGGGACATCTGAACATGCAATAAAAAATGGATTCACAGTGAAAATAACGTATGTTTGTACTAAAATATAGTTACATGGCTCTGTGACAGGAAAAGGTTTCTTCTAATTATCTGTTTACTTGGATTTTATTATGAGAAAAATGTTTTTTTGCTTGACAGCTTTGGGGATGTTTTCAATCTGTGCTACTATTATTGTTAGCGTCTGACAGAAGTCCCTCATTCTGAAAGCCATTATTTGCAGTCTATAATTTAATCAGAAAATTCAAAAGTACAACAAATAGCTTGGCAACTGTGTTCTTGTTACATACAAAGCCATTAGCAAAAATATGTAACAAAATTCATGTAAAACAAACAATTTTGTCTTTATGTACAGAAGTTTGCTTTCTCCTCATACCCTCCCAGCCTACTCTAAAATGAGAGGGTGTGTGTTGGGGCAGGGGGGTTGGGGGGGACAGCTACCAATCTCCTTTGAACTCTTATTCTGCCTGGGGTACAGAAATCTTAAAAGGTAGGGTAACTATTTCAATCTTCTTTTAGCTGAGTTATAAAAATGCGTTTGGGCTTCTCAACTAAGGAGGAAAACTAGGAATGATAACAATGGCTTTAAAATAAAGAGTGTATCCCTTTGTCCTTTGCAAAGTTTCTTAATGAACTCAACAATTAGAGAGTAAAACTGACTACATGTGACTGATCTGAGGACATAGAGTAAAGAGGGTGGGGAAGAAACACACGCACATCATAACCCAAGCTGCTGAGAAGTTTCACATCTAGGGCATGCACATATTTCATACTGAGAGCACTTACACTTTAGGGAAGAGAGATCATATGCATGTGGGAAATGTCACCCCAATCTATGTACAAACGCATAAACAGGAAGAACATGTGGAGTCAAAGGGAGACCAAAACACAGGTTTAAAAATACATTTTAAAATCATTTCAAAGCCAAGACCATATTTACTGAAAACTCTTGACAATTCTACAGAATACCTTGTAAACATTGAAAATGCAGCTTTATGTAATTCACAGTCTCAAAAGAAAATAAATTTCTGGTTTATCATCACTGTTTGGCTCGGTCTGCAAAACAGAATTATCCAAACAAAACTGGTCGCCGTAGCCTGGGCGCAAGGCTGCGCACGCCCCTTCGGGGATGCCGCGGCCCTCGGGGCCCCCAGCTTTGGTGCTCCTCAGATAGCCTGCGATGTAGGAGCCGGTGGAGTGCCGGTTTCCCGCAGGCAGGGGCGCTGACGCTGACGGTTTATTCCGAAGAACCACTCCTCCCACATGGCTGGGGTTTACACCTTTGTGCTTGTTGGCTTCCTGCTTTTCCTTGGCACGACTGGCAATATTGCGCACTCTGCTCTGACTTCTGGATGACAGCTTTCTGACCAGTGCCCTGGGGAACTGGTTGGCATCCTGCTTTGAATAGAGCACTTGACAGCCCTCTTCCTGGTCAAAAGACACAAGCTTCCGCAGCTGCTCGGTCAGGGCGTCTATAGGCTCTAAGGACTTTGTCTTCACAGTCACACCCTTCTTGTCTCGAATGCCGGTTGTAACAAAACTCTTACTGATACACTGGTACTTGCTTTCGAAGTTGCAGGCGATGTCTTCTGACGTTAGGTCCCCCAGACTTTTGGATTTGCAAGGACTGGGCAGCTTCAGAGCAGGCAGAGGAGGATGTGTGGGCTGCTTGGGTGAGGGGGCATGCGTGTCTTCATCACTAGACAGGGGCACACAGGTCTGGTTCATTTTTGCATCTGAATTTGAGCAGGTGTTATGCATAAATCCAGCACCCTGATAGGCTAGACAGGAAATACTTTGATTTTTGACATCTTGAATACTGTTGAATATTTCAGAGACAGAAGGGTGGAGAGTCTCTTTACAGTAGCCGTTTCTCAAACCTCTTTGAAAATGTTCCACCACATCCTGACTGTACTTCAGTTTTAAAGGAGAATCAAGGTGACTTGTGTCCTCTCTTCTATATTCATAGGCTGTTATAGACAGATTTTCTGAGTCCCCATCCACTTCCACGAGACTGCTCTCTCCAGAATTTAAACAGACAGTGGCATCGGCTAGTACTTCTTCCAGTGTCAGGTCCGTGGAAGTGGCAGGGGTGTGGTTCTTTTGCATTTCCCAGTCTTTTCCATTGTTGGGACTTTTTGGTAACCAGTGGTAAGAAGTATTAGAGGACCCTGACAGGCTGTTTTCCACAGCCCCCGTCTTGGCCCTCCCAGAAAGGTTGTCATCTGGTTTGGTTTTAGAGACAGGAGTGCAGGTAGTTTCGAAAACTGTGTGTGTTGAGTGTTTGGAGGCCTCAGGACTTGAGAATGCTGCCGGCTCAGGAGATGAGCACAGGAAGGATGACTTGGGTTCTCCCATGGAAAAATCATGCCTGAAAGGCATTTTTCCATCCAAGGGGGGCAAGGGAGAATGACTTGACATCACACCGGCGCTATGGAGATGAGAAACAACTGTGAGGTTTGCCTCATCACTGGTCTCCTCACACTGGCCAATCAGTGCCGAGATGGAACTGCCGGGCTCACTCTCATTTGTTAAAGTGACATTGTCAATAAGATGGGAAATTTCACTCTCCTGCAGAATGGCAGTGGAATGTGAGTCAGGTATGTCAGAACAGAGCATAGAGACATCTGACAAAGAAAAGGATGTCGCAGCTCGGCCCTTACCCCAATGACCTTCCAAGCTCTTAATCTCCAAATTGCTTTGAGAAAAAATGCTTCCTGACAACGTGCTTTTCTCTTCCACAGAGCTCCCAGCCTTCCCATTTTCCATGGTTTTCACACCATACAGACCTTGTGTTGGAGTAACGGCAGGATCAAGAGCCAAACGCTGCTTCGGGGAGAGGGACTGGCTGGGGCACTCGCGTTCCCGGCAATCACTTGACATGTTTGATTTGGCTCTCCCACCCTTAGGACCTGGCACTCCCCACTGTTCTCCCGTGATTGCCATGTTGGCAACGGAAGTAGTGGAGCTCCCTTGGCTGATGCCTTTGTGGAGGAGAGCGCTAGAGGAAGATGACAACTTTCTGTTGAAATTTGGAAAATGTTGGTCTTTTATACTTGCCTTCCCTTTTCTTCCATCCTTATCTTCTGCTGAATGAAACAAAGAACATTTTAGGTAACATGTATTGCTTTTTGTAGGCCCTGCCAACACTCATGTTTGTCTCCAGACAGACAAATGGAGAATGTAGATCTGTTACATCGTGACAGAATATAGTTATGGATTGCAGAGGTTTGTAACAAAGTGTCTGTGTGATGAATAAATGGTAAACTATATTTATAGGAATTTCACTGAAGCTTCCCTTTGAGTATCTATTACATCAGCTAAGGATGTAATATTCATTGTCAAAGAAAAAATGTCAATGAGTTACCATACTTTTACAGTGAGGATTACCTTAAGTTGTTTCCTATTCAGATTTGTACTACACAGAAGCATGGCAATAAAAATAGAACAAGACAGTTCTGTTAAACAAAGTGCTGTGGTACCTGTAAGCAAGATACTATAAGCTTTCAAAGTTACACATGTATTAGTAAAAATCACAAATCATATTATTTTAAAAAACATCTCGGCAAAAGAACTAATTAAGCAGGTTCTGAAGCAGGTTGGAAGGTGCAATAAATGTATTAAAATACCAGTATCTATTGACTTTGAGGTGTAAAACTCAAGACTTGGTCACCAATTCTATGTTGGTGCTAATATCTAATTTTTGTTATTCATATTTTTGTTTTTAATACACAAATTTCATACTGCATTTTCCCCTAAAAGAGGCAGTAAAATATCAGGCACTGTATGGAAAGCTATAAAAACATAAAATTCACAATAATTTGGGGTACTCCATCATGGTTAGGATAATGCTCAGATAATACCAAATGTTCAATTATTCTTGATCTAATTAATAGTTTTTTTATTGCTTTCAGTCAGGATATATAAAAAAGAATTAATTAACTTATTAAATACCCTAACTAAAGAAAAATCCATCATAAAAACTTTGATAAACACAAAAATTATCAAGAAAGAAATTAAACATCCTATGATTTTACCACTCAGAGATAGCTACTGTAACCTTTTTTTAGAGGGACAGAATTATATATAGAATTTTGTATTCTGCATTTTCTCCACTTATTTTTTTTTCCATTAAAACTTGAATCATTGCATGGCTATGTTTGTTCTATTGCTACCATAAGTCTCCGTATAATACACATGAAAATGACAAACCTATATAGCTGTTAAAGGGAGGAAATACACATCAACTAAATATTGCTTTCTGGATTAACCAGTATTGATTTCTATTGAGTAGAGATTTATTTTCCCCAAAAATGGGCTTTTGAAATAAACTTTAAAGCATGTATTTCATCTCTTCTCTGACACTGCTCCTAGCAAAATTTCAAACTTTTCAACTCCCTTTCTCTCTTCAAATAAGCCATTCAAAAATTTGTTTCCCTAGAATATCTTATAATAAAAATCCACATAAGCAAAATGCAGCTTGTGAGAAAATAGACCACTGAAATTAGATTGTATGATAACAGGAGTATTTTGCTAAAGTAAACACGTATCACATCATACTTGACTGACATGATCCTGATTTAATTAAAATTGTTGCAGAGACATCAAACGAACAGTCTTGATGCTTAAATTACCAAGGACAGGGGACAGAGTCACTGACACAACTCAGGAGCTCTTTGGTACCTTGCAAAGCAAGCATCATTCTTTATCAAGTTCTTGATGTGAATGAAGAAGCGTTGTGCTCAAATTAGGGAAAAAGATGGGTAATACTTGTTCCCTATGCTCGAGGAGCCTATAACTGGACAGGAACCATAGACATGCTTCCTTCCCTGACAATATCCAGGGATCAGGGAAATGAGACCCCAGGAAAATATCACCTGAGCTACCTCTTGGAAAAGCAAAGATTTCTCAAGTAAAGACGATGGCTTGCTTTTAATATCTGGCTTCACTTCATTCCCCATGAACATTTCTAATCATGGAAATGTGTTATACACTGGGGAAAGAAATGCAACTATATTCAACCTCATAAAAATCACTATAATTCTATTTAACCTCAGAACCATCAGTAATATTTATACCCACTTGGTAAAACAAGACCTCTGCTCCTATTTCGTAGGTTTCACCTCCCTGTACGGCACCTCACAGACCCATGGGCTCTGTACTATCGCACCTGATCGTTCCCCTATCGATTACAAATGTCAATGTTATTTTAAGGCTTTAGGTGGCTGGGAAATAGCTCTTCTACCACCCTCTTCCCAAAGTTTAAAATCTGGTCTAAAGATAACATTAAAAATTACTTATATTTTAGTATATTTTTACTTTGACTATAAAATGCCAACCAAGTCATAATGGTAACCAGGAACCAAAATATGGCTTCAAAAGATTTATTCTTAGAGAAACTTAAAGCATCTTACCCAGAGAGTTTTCTTTTCCTTCAGCGTCTTTTGCGGTTTCAGATACAGGCAGTGACAAAGCCCCCAGTAGACTTTTGTCAACAGGCATAGAGACAGGGCGCTCTTGCAAACTCCGTGTGGTCCTCCTCAGGACACCATCCTGATCTCTTGCAGCCTCAGACACAGAATCCTTTATCTCTACCATTTCTTGGAAGCCCATTTTGCTCTTTTTTCTGCCTTTGGCTGGAGCACTGGCTGTGCGTCGCAGAATTCTATCTCCAATTGATCGTTTCCGAACATAATGGGAATTGTTTTCCGAAGAACCGTGCCTGGGATTCTTATTGAACAATCCCTTCAGACCTTGGAGCTGTCTGTTCTGAAGACACAAAAGAATGAAGTACAAGTTAAGCAAATCCCATTGTGGCAACCACTTGCTTTTTAAATGACAGCTCCATGAAAAATGAACACAAAACAAAATTTACAGCCACTGAAGTATATTCAAACCAAGAAAATGGCAGCTCACAGCATGTCTACACAGCACCATGCACGTCTTATTGACCTTACTTTGTGAGGAGGCAGCCTTGCATTTTCATAGCCAAGCTACCCAAAAGTTTCTTATCCAGAGATGATGAGGTGATAGGGAAAATTTCCACACTTAATAGACTGTTATGAACTTCAGCTGTCTTAAAGCAATAGATGCATGTTTCAAAGCGGTAAGCAGGAAATGGAGTGATATGAGAGAGCATGCTGCCATAACCATTTAGAAAGAAATATGTCGGCAAGAACAAAGCACCATGCTGAGAAACTACCTTTGTAGCTCCTAGAAAGTGCAATATAGTATAACTGGGGTTGAGTATTAAAGGGCTCCACTGCAAGGGAAAAAAACAAAACACAACAAAACACAATTTGGGCTCATTCAAGAAAGTGGCACAAGTGAAAACCAAGGAAAAGAATAAAAATGCTTCTATAAACCCTTTCTTCCAATTGGTGAGTTTTAGTCACAGGTTCATTCATTGCTCAACTCATCACCTCCGCATTGTGGATTATGTATCACAATCCAAATACACCTTGAAAGTAATATATAATGTGACTTGAGGGAGACATCTATTTAGGAGCACAGAAATCCTATGGAACACTTTCTTTTTCATGTTTAAATTTATTTCTGGCTCCAGTTTTAGACAAATTCTGAATATTATTGTTTCCCTCAAGCCTGATAAATGCTAGAGATAGTACTTTGTTAACCTGAGATTCCTAGAAAGTTAAGAATCATTTTTGAACATTTACATTTGTGTGCATTTGTGCCAGAGGAAGCATTTCAACAAGCAGCATGGGCAGAAACCAAAGACTAAACACAGAACATCATAGAATAAAACTTCTTACTCTTAGAAATTAGAATCCTCAGTGTCCCTCCCATACCAGCTGATGTACAGCTAAACATTATACCCCCCAGTTCAGCCTGAATTGGTCCATTTCCTAGAATTTGGCTTGTAGTCATAATAATATTAATGTTAACCAACATTTTTGAACATTTACTATATGCTAGGCAGCTTTCTAAGGAGAAGGATAGCATATTTATGAGGTAGGTACTATTTTTACCTACATTTACAGCTGAGGAAGCTAAGGCATAGAGAATATATAGAAGTCTACAGGAGACTTTCTCATAAAGAGCAATGGACATTCCTAGGTGCTAGTCAATGCTCTTACAGTCCCTCCAAATCACATCTGGTCCTGGAAATTCATTCCAGTGGCCAAGTCCCCAATTACTTGGCATGCCTACAGGACAGGCTATTGATGTGTAAACCTCAAGTGAGCTGTGTACTGAAGAGAACAGCATCAGGAGAAAATTAGGATACATTTTTGTAGTCTGTTTCTTAAAAGAAAGAGTCCTTATAAAGTCCTAAAATGTCCTATGGGTGGGGATTTTTTTTAGGTTTTCAGTTAAATACAATGGCACCAAATGAACTCCTCTTGTCTACAACTGGCTGGAATCACAGTCTGGTTAGTACTCGCAATTCATCAAACATCTGAGAGCCTACATTTCCTGCTGCAGCCAGCTAGGTCGTCTTAAGTATTTAAATAAAATTTAATGTTTAACTGTATATTTCTTGTTTTAGTGGAACAAATGATCATCTGAGAGAACAGCAGCTTTCTCATAATCCCAGAGAGCCCCCCTCAGTGGAAGGAATGAGTATATACCCCAGAACAACTGGAAGGAACACGTGTGGATCAGGACTGGCCCTGAAAGGATAGCTCACTGGGCTCACTAGGCTTTCTCAATAGCTTTCTGCTAAAGAACAGCTTTGTCAAGATGTACGTTCCTTTTAAGCAATTAGTCAAAAAATAAGTTTGTTAAAGACTGTGTTATTGTTGCATGTGGCTTTAAGCCCTATAATCATTCTCACCTTTCCATAGATTTCATTGATTGTTATGTGGACAAATATGGATGCTTCTGTCAGTCCTTCCAAATAGACATGCCGGTAGCCTGATAAAAGCAGAGAAAATAATTTCCTTTTACTTGAACTTACATTTGGCTTTCCCATGGGGGCAACTGAATTAAGTATTTGACTTTACTATAATTCTTTACATTCACAAAACATGTTCACACTCATATAATACATAGTTTATATACATATATGCCATATGTTGTGTATATCACATATCATATATTAAATTTTCCAAAGAAAACTGAATGGTCAGCCTAGAAAGGAAAAGCCAGCCCATACATACCTGGCACTAAGCTGCTGAAGGTCACAGTTCTCTGTCCAACAAAGTCTCGTCCGATCGGATCATGATCCCACACAAGGAACCGAACCAAAGCTATTTCTGGCATGTGTACTGTAAATGTCAGGGTTTCTTCCCACACAGGGTTAAATCCTCAGAGAAATAGGAAGAGGAAAATCAGAAAAGCAAAGGGCATGACAAAAAATGAATTGGCAGCATCGTCTGCAAAGTAGACTGAAGATTGCTTGCAGTGGTTATTAAACTCATGAAGATGACCAAGCCACTCCAGGATGCCTTACTGAAATAAAGTCTTAGAATTTGCCCCATTGCCAGAAAACAATTGGTAGGAAAATTGCCTTTAAATGATTACATCAATTCTAATAATCTTTGATGCCAAATTGCATTGTAGGGAATGTTCCTTTAAGCAATTTCTGAATGCTTCAGGAAGCTCAAAAAGTACCTTTTTTAGTAGTGGCCTAAGAATAATGTTTTAGCCATTAAAAAAAGAAAAAGAAAAAAAGAAAGAAGGAAAGAGTGGTCCCACTTGACCAAATAGAATTATGCTTCTCACCCACAAAAGATTCTGCTACAATAATAATCGCCAACAAACATTCTATAAGGTCCTGTGCAGATTCCAATGCTACTGTACATTTGGCATCTTATTTGATTCTTATAGCAATCCTCTAAGGATGGCAAGACAGGGTTTTTGAGGTTTTTTTCTAATTCAGAAAAATACATATTATTTTTCAAAACTATGTAACTTTTTAAAATTACACAAGTTATAAATGCTTTTTTAAGGTAAGAAATATAAGCATTTATAAGTCATTTTGCAGTTGAGAAAATTGATATTCTGAGAAAATAATGCACCTAAGGTCACACTAGTTACAGAGCCGAATTAGACTATACCCTATTGTTTTCCAGTGGCTTCCCATGAAGCTAGACTTTCATACATGAAAGATATATTTTCATAGCCATTGAAAATAAATAGAAAGATTTAGAATTCAACTCATATTCTCAAAGCAAAAATACACTTATTTCTTGATGAAATTTTCTCAAAATAATTATATAAACTGCTAAAAATTCAAATACTCTATAAATTTGTTTTTCTTTTCTAAAAATGCAAATATGTTTTATTAAATACATGCATTCAGGAGGCATCAGCCACTTAACCCTATGAAATGCCTCACATAAGGAAAGAATTATGGACTGAAATCATTGAGATATCCCTCCTGAACAAGAGAAGAGATTGTGTTTTTGATAACTTAGTAATGACCTCTCAATTACTTCTGAGACTAAAACAAAAACAAAAACAAAAAACACCATCAATGGGTGGTAGGAAAATGCAATACAGGAAGTATGCTTCCTTTAAGCATGTCATTTCCTAAAGTCATAGGTTTATGCTACTCTTGAATCCCCAAATTCTTTTCCTTAAACTAGCACTTAGAAAATTTCCTCTTAGGGTCTCAAAATGAACCTCTATTTTCTTGAATGTTTTGAGCATTGAGGTTTAAATTTAGAGCATTAATGACTAGAGACTGAAAAAAATAGGTATGCCACAATGTTTGTCAAATATATGAACAAACACCATTAAGAAGATTACCAAGGAAAAGACATGAGGCTTGGGTACAGAAAGCTTTGTTTTACATCACGGCCAGAATACAAGAATGCTGCCCATCTGCCAGATGTACATTTTAAGAAGCCAACTCACCAGAGCTCACTGCACTTGCCTTTAGCATTTTACATGCTCCAGAAAAAAATGAAAAATCATCAAGACACGTAGGCTTCATGAGTGAGAGCTCTGAAGCTACTTACGTCATGAAAACATGGAGGCATTTTCATAAGTTTTAAATCCAGCCCTTTAAAATAGTGTTTATTCTCCTCATTAGAAAAAAATAATTTGCTTCAAAAGCAAAGAATTTTAGAGCCTAGATTACAACATCCACCAAAACATACCATGCATCAATCCCACATTTACCCAGTTTTACGTGTTTAAAAGATTTTAACATAAAACTCAAACAGCAGTTATGAATTTTAGGGATCTGTTTCTTATCCACATAGATAAAATTTTCTTTTTCAATACAAATTTTATTTTTAGAGCCTCTTGATTAAAAGTAAACAGATTATTGGGGCACCTGAGTGGCTCAGTCAGTTAAGCGTCTGACTTCAGCTCAGGTCAATGATCTCATGGTTCATGAGTTCAAGCCCCAAATCAGGCTGTGTGCTGACAGCTCAGAGTCTGGATCCTGCTTTGGATTCTGTGTCTCCCTCTCTCTCTGCCCCTCCCCCACTCATGCTCGCTTGCTGGCTCACGCGCGCTCTCTCTCTCTCTCTCAAATAAATAAATAAACAAACATTAAAACAAAAAGTAAACAGATTATCCTCTTACCATTGTCATCTACTACACGGGTTTGATCTTTACAGCAGTCTACTGGCAAGCCAATAATTTCAACTTCAACAAAAGGATCAATGATCTATGTAAATAAAGGGAGCATTATTACAACTGATACATTTCTACATGTGTGCTAATTTGAGACTATTGGCCACATTTCAACAGCAAACCATTTTTTTAGGTGCTTACTAAGAAAGAGAAACTATACAACAGATTTAGATGTATGAAACAGAACTAAAAGATTAATTTTTGTTTGCCAATATTTACTGATGCTACACAAACTTTACCTAATGAACCTACAAGTCCAGTTCAAGGAATATAACCAACAGAAATGAGAGATTTTGTCCATGCTCAGAGCAGCTTTGTTCATAATAGTCACACACTGGAAATAGACTACATGTCTATCATGAGTAGTATGGATGAATTGTGGATTATTCATTTAATGACCATCATACAATAATGAAAAAGAAAATTCTGCTACACAGACATAATGCTGAGCAATTCAGACATAAAAGAGAATATACTGGGGGTGCCTAGCTGGCCCAGTTGGAAGAGCATGCAACTCTTGATCTCGGGGTCATGTGATTGAGCCCCACAGTGGGTATAGAAATTACTTAAAAAATAAAATCTTAAAAAAAAAAAAGAATATATACTGTGAGAGTCCATTTACATTAAAGTTGAGCACAGCACAATTAATCTGTTGTGATAGGCGTTGGTGTTTGATTTGGGGGGTTCTCAGATGTTCCGTCTAGATCTGGGTTGCATAAATAATAATCAAGCTTTCCACATTTGGTTTGTGTACTTTACTGTATTTAAATCGAGTACTATAATGTAACTTTAAATATTTTTTAACGTTTATTGAGAGAGAGAGAGAGAGAGAGAGAGCGAGCAGGGGAGGGGCAGAGAGAGAGGGAGATATAGAATCCCAAAGCAGGCTCCAGGTCTGAGCTGTCAGCACAGAGCTCAACGCAGGGCTCGAACTCATGAACCATGAGACCATGACTTGAGCTGAAGTCAGACACTTAACTGACTGAACCACCCAGGTGCCCCATAACATAACTTTGAAAGTATCAAAAAAATTAAAAGATTAGAAAGGAATCAATAGAAAAACTGCTTAGTCTTCCTTCCCACATCCCAAGTCCCCTCTCCTCCAGAAGTGATCCTGCTTTTATCATGCAAATAAGCTCTTTCATCATGCACATTCAGGATAAGGAGCAATGAAAGATTGAAACCTAAAGAGTCCAGAAAGAGCTTTATTAAAGTGTAAAGGAGTGAGTTAAGAAGTCTGAAAAACATGTTTTAGGAACTGGGGAAGTAAGGGGAATATGAGATTTTGGGGGGAGCTTCAGGGAATAAGAGCTAGAAGAATGTTGGAAAAACATGCTGAGAAAATTGGGTGGATACATAGACTTTTTGTTTACTAAATAAAGTCTGATGTTTATTCATTTTCAATTAGGCAATTTCCTTTCAATAGAACGCTGTGCTAAAACTGAACAATTGGGTAGCTCAGATTTTGGGGGGCAGCTAATGAGTAAGACTTCTGTTCATAAGGAATTCAAGAAGACCAGACTTGAAGAACAACTTCCTGCTTCAAAACTTGCTCCTATGCTGCCTTAGGCAAGTATCAGAGCTTCAGTTTCCTCATCTGCAAACCTGAGATACCAGCGTCTGCTTCCTCATACAGTAATCCAGCCGAGATGCTGGAAGAACAGAATTGGTTGGTGGCAGCAAGACTGGAAAGAGATGTGGGCAGTAGAAGTCCAAGGAGATAGTAATTTATTAGATGTGGAGAGCAAATACAGATAAAAATTTAAGATGACCATCAGTTTTATGAATGAAAGCAAGAACAATGGTTATTTCATTCTCAGGTAGATAAATAATGTGAGAGATCATGGGTTGAGAATTCAGGGAGCCTGGATAAGGGAAAAAACTATATATTTTATCTTTATTTTCATTAGCTTATGACTAAAGCCCAATATAATAGTACTAGGATTGTAATTTTGTATCTGGCAGAAATCATGGATGTTTTTGTGTCCTATTACAGTTGTTGCAGAAATTTCCATGTATCATCTACATTTATCATGGCTTCAAAATTCTAATAGTTATTAAACAACCCCTAGATCCTGCTATTTATTGCATTAATAGATACATATATACATGTCATAATTTATTTTTAATAGTTTGATAAGTGAATTCCAATATAACTGGTTTCCAGTGTATCTGTACATATTTTATTTTATACATCTAAAAATATTATTCTGGAAAGGGTCCAGATGGCCACATCAGATACCAAAGGGCTCCATGGCTCAAGAAAAGTTGAAATCTCCTGACAGAGAATCTTGTAAGCCAAGTTAAGGAGATTGGGTTTTATTTTAATTACAAAAAAAAAATAAACCCATCTTTCTTCATACATATAAAAAATTAACTCCCCACGCTATGTATTAGTTACAAAGGTAAAGAGATAACTACACAATGAAAAACACCTGGAAGAAACTCCCTTATCCAAGTAACGTCATCAATCATGGAATAAAGTGACATCACACAGTTCCTGATGTGATGCACTGAGAAGGACACAACATTACCCAGGGAGTACTCCTTACAAATACATTTACGTTTATTCCAGTCATGAAGAAGCAATCAGGACATTAAATTCAAATTGAAGGACATTCTGAAAATAACTAACTTGGACATTTTGTAAAATGTCGATATCATGAAAACAAAACAAGAAAGCTGGGGAACTGTTCTAGATTTTAAAAGGACCAGAGAGGGGCACCTGGGTGGCTCAGTCAGTTAAGCATCTAACTTCGGCTCAGGTCATGATCTCATGATTCATGAGTTCGAGCCCCACATCAGCTGTGTGCTGACAGCTCAGAGCCTGGAGCCTGATTCAGATTCTGTGATTCCCTCTCTCTCTGACCCTCCTCCCTTCATGCTCTGTCTTTCTCTGTCTCTCAAAAATAAACAAACATTAAAAAATGCTTTAAAAAAAAAAAAAAAAAGGACCAGAGAGGAATGACAACTAAAAGCAATGTGTGATCCTTGATTGGATTCTGAATATATAAAGAAAAAAAGAAGATATAAGGACAATTTAGGGATAATTGGAGAAAATTGAATATAGATTTTATATTAGATAATATTATTGCTTCAATGTTAAAGGTCATGTCTATATTGTGGTTATACAGGAGAATGTTCTTATTCTTATGAGATAAATGCTGAAGATGGTAGGTATTTAGATGTCAAGGGTCATAATGCCAACAATTTATTCTCAAATGATGCAAAGAAATGCAAGCATGTGTATTTGCACTTGTGTGTATATGTATATATACACACACATACAAATATACTTATGCACACACATATAAATGCATCTATACATGGAAGAGAGAGAAAGGAAATGTAACAAATTTAGTAATTTTATTAGTGAATCTAGGTGCTGGAGATATGGTATTAATAATTTTACTATTCTTGCATATTTTCTGAGGTTTAAATTTTTTCAAAATAAAAAGTTTGAGAGAAAAAATAGGAAGTGAGTCTTCATTTTTACCGTGAAGAAAAGAAAGAAGTAAAGGAGAGGTAAGGATACATTTTCTGACACTGCCCAAACAATTACTCTTGCTGCTTAGAGGAGGACAGAATGGACACAGGGAGACCCATCAGCTGGGAGGCTACTGCAGCAGAACTGACAAGGGACAACGGTGGTGTGGATTAGGCTGGAGGCACCGGAGATGGAACAAATGGTCCCATATGAAGCTCCTACTTTATGAGAAGTAGAACACGGTGCCATCCATCGAAGATGAGAAGGAAAGGGATGAGAAGACAGGTCTGAGGAGAGGGAAGCCTGGAAATGGTCACTGTGGATGGAGATGGAGAATGGGAACGAAGGCTGACAAGGTGAAGCGGATGGCCGCACAGCATCAAGGGTCAGCTGAGATCTGCAACAAAGAGTTTGTGGTGGTACCCAACAACAGAGCTGTGTGGTGTCTCCAGTCAATGTTCAAGATTCAAAAATGCTGGTTTAACAAGTAGGAGTGGCAAACAGCCTGGCATGAAAGACCTTCTCTGAGAGGAAGGACATGGGCATACCTCCAAAATAGTAGGTACACTGCATTCCAGAAGGAACTGTGTGTGCTTTGCCAATAAGTCAGTTGATATCTGATGAGCTGAGGTCAGTGTTCATTTATGAACATATACACATACACAGAGGGAGAGAGAGACAGTGAGAGAGAGACAGAGAGAGACAGAAAATTCTGAAGATATTTCAGATAAAATATAAACACAATAAAATAATCACGTAATTAACCACTTAGTCATACACATGGTTTACCTCGCCTCGGTCTCCAAACATGGAGTCTGGAGGTTTGGGGAGTTGCTGTCCACTGATCACTTTCAGGATGAGCTGCTTTTTGGGGTTGGCAGGAAGTGGATCACCAGAGAAAGGGTTGAAAGTACCTAAGCCAAATAAAGCAGAGGTTAAAATCTGAGTTTGGTAACATGAGAACACACACACACACACACACACACACACACACACACACACACACCCTTTAAGCATGTAGAACAAAGAAACAACAAATGCTGAATTACCACAGTGTTTCTTAGAGGAAAGAAATGACCACATAACTATCAGTGTGGCTTTTCCCTGAAGGCAATGCCAGCTGGCATTTCTATAGCTGTGGTGTTTCTAGAATCCATGCTCCCAAAGGCAAAGAAATGGGCCAATTTGAAACGTCTGTGATGCAATTATTAATCATGGCATGAGGGAAGAGAAGCATTTTATTGGAATGCCAATAGTGTAGAGAAGGAGAGCGGTTATGTCAGATTCGAATAATCTTCTAACTTAAACTATCATAGGTATAGACAGTGAATATAACAAACGGAAAGAAGACCTGAAACTGAGTAAATAGAATAAGAAAACATGCAAAGCATAAAATCCAGAAGGCACATCTGTCAACACTTTTTTACCTGAATTGTTAAAAAGCCAATTTAGAAAATTTTTAAAGAATTTTAATGAGCAGAGCCAAAAAGAAGTGTTTCTTGATCTAACACTACATTATCTTTTCTTTTCTGTTAGCGCTGTTTTATAATTGGACTCTGCTGACTAAAAGGGCCTGATAAAACTGTTTCAGGTGGTATTTTAATTTTGCTAGCAGGTTTCAGACTCACTCATACTAAGTTTCTGAAAGATAGGGCTCAGACCTTAGAAGGCAGCACAACTTATAAGTGATGCCCAGGGAGTAGCACGCGGGGGCACTGGATTTCAGATGATGATCCATTGCTATCCGTGTCCCTCTTTATGTAAATAACCTCACAAGAGACCATGCTACCCAAACATTCAACAGTTGTGACAACTTACATGCCAATACCTTAACCTATCTCTTTTTTAAAACTCATGATTCAGGGGCACCTGGGTGGCTCAGTCAGTTAAGCGGCTGACTTCAGCTCAGGTCATGATCCCACAGTTCACGAGTTCGAGCCCCACATCAGGCTTTCTGCTGTCAGCGCAGACCCTGCTTCGGATCCTGTTTCCCTCTCTCTGCCCCTCCCCACATGCTCACTCTCTCTCAAAAATAAATAAGTATCAAAAAAAAATTTTAAGAATCATACTGCAAAACACTGATGTATCACATTTTGCAGAGAGCTCCTTCAATACAGTTACCAGCATTCAGAGAGACGACCATGAAATGAACACACACCTTTGCACATTTGCTGGGGTTTGAGGACATAGCCACAATTGCCATTTGTCTTAAATTTGGCTCGGTTTAACTGCATCATTCGTCCTTCAGACTGGTAGTTCAGTGCCACTGTGCAAGTTCAAAGTTTGAGAGAATTAGGCAAGACAGCAACATAGAGTCAGGACATACGGAGAACTGCTCCTTCCCAAGGCATACGCACCTAGCTGGCAGCCTGCGTTCCAGTAGGGCAGAGGGTTGAAGTTACTGGAATCAATGCGGTAGGCAGAGGGATAAATCCTCGTGAGCTGCTTTTGGTTATAAATCATGAACTGCTCCGATTTCTGCTGAACCACCTGATGTGCCCTTGTTTCACTAAATGATAACACATTCCCTGTGGTTCCTGGCAGTTTTTAATAAAGAAAAAAGAAAAGTGAGAGCCCCAGCCAAGAAAACACCACTCACGACAGACTTTACCTATGTCAGATTATACCCATAATAAAATACAGAGCAAAAGAGTGAATTCAACCAGAGTAGCAGTAGCTTCTAACCAAGAAAGATCCATAGAATCCCATTCTTGGGACTCTTTAGCCATTTTGAGGCCAAATCAGAGGCGTACATCTTGCTGGGATAACTGCATGTTTCTGAGTCCCCTATTCTTCCAGGAATTCAAAACATGTCACTAACTCATGGCTATCTGGCTAGTATGAAAAGGGCTGGCAGGAAAGTTATTTTTTAGGGGCATGATTCCAACAGAATATCTTTGCCAAAAATATAGACAGTCATGGATAAATAAAACTATGCAACTTATTCCTGATAACAGGGAGACATTCATTGAAGGCATATTAACTGACAGCATTCAGGGCCCAAGAAAATAAAAGACCAATTCCAAAAGAGAAAAAAATAGTTTCAGTGTTAATTTAGATAGAATTATGAATAGGAATAATAGTGGAGAGAGACTTTTAAAGAGCATTATAAAAAAATCTCAGAAACAAGAACAATCATCCGCCATCCGTATGTACAATGGGAAATATAAAGGGAGGTAAAAAAGAGGAAGCCTATATTAAAGTTTTCTGATTATCATCAGGAGGTGTCAATCCAGGGCCAACGTGGCTGCCAGTTTGAGGGTCATGATGGAGGTAACCTCCCACCAAGCATTCAATATCCTACCCTTTCCTCCCAATCCCATGTAATGCCCCTACTACACCTATCGCTTCACCGAACATCCAGACCCCACCTCTAAAATGACCAGGCATATGTGTTCTGGATCTGCTGAAAGAAGCTAGCCTAAATAAAGAATGAAATTTGCCCAGAGCCTCATTCCCATCTCAGTGTTTACTCTGAGAAGCTAAGTGTGTCTGAACCTAGACTGAGGGACACGGCTCATGTAGCCAAGGAGTTGACCTATAGTCTCGCTGGGTCAGCTGGGCCAGAGCTGTATCCACACTGTGCATGTTCCTTGGAGCACACAGTCCCACAGTATCCCTGTTGTCCTCAGGATTGTATACCCTTGGATATTAAATGCTGGCCAAATGACTACCAGTTACACTCTAGAGATGGAATTTGGGATGATCACACATATAAGATGGAGGCAAAGAAATAAGAGAACTACAGTTTTTAATAGGATGATTTCCCTCATATAGACTCTTTCCTTATCACATATATTTTATTGACATACTTATTAACATAGTTTACATATGTCAAGCATACTAAAAATAATCTTATTTGCAGATTTTGATGAGCAATGCTTTAAACACGATAGGAGGAAATATAATCTTTTTGACAAACCACATTCAGAAGCAGGAACACTATAATCAGTACCACTGTTTTCTATGTCTCTCCACATAAATATGTACACCACATTGTCATTAAGATGACCTTACTAATTAGGCACATATCAATTAGTATATGAGTAGATTTGAGTTGCTTTGCATTGGGATAAGACATGAATTCAATATTTATTGCTGATTTTGTGGCCACACACACACACACACACACAGGACAAAAACTCCTGAACTTCTCGAGCTAAAGAGTACTCAGTATTATTTTCCATTAAGCTAATAGAATTGTGATTTTCTTAAAGTATTTATTAGAAATTATATTCCTCTAGGGGCACCTGAGTGGCTCAGTCAATTAAGTATCCAATTCTTGGTTTCGTCTCAGGTCATGATCCCACAGTTTGTGAGTTCGAGCCCTTCATCGGACTCTGCTGACAGTGCAGAGCCTGCTTAGGATGCTCTCTCTGTCCCTCTCTCTCTGCCCCTCCCCTGCTCGCTCTGTCTCTCTTCAAAAAATGTTTTAAAAAATTTTTTTAAAAATTAAAAAAAAGAAATTATAGTCCTCTAAACCAAATACATCTGTAACTCCATTAAACCACTCACTGAGTTTATTCTCTAGCTATGGGTGGTTATTATAAGGATGTGTTTTTCACTTGCTGAGAATCCTACTGTTTCTCATGTTCTCTCATGTGAAATTACTTTTTTTTAATTGTCACCATTTGAAGAAGGAATCAACACCAAAGGTAAGAAGATCTGTAGACAGAAAATGATACACTTGTGGAATGGGAAAAACAAAAAAGAGAGATCTCAGGGAAGAATCCTAGAGGTTTGTAACAGAAGACTCAACAAAATGTCATTTTTCCTTCACTAAGACTTGTTGGGAAAATGAGACATTTTTAATTTACATTTCACTTCCACTAAAATTAAAATTAGATTGAAAAGCCACATGACTATAGTTTAGTTCTACAAGCATTCAGTAACTGAACAAAACAGAAATGAGAAGGGAAGAGGGTAAAGGGAAGAAGAGCAGCTAGCAGAAAAGTCCAGGGTAAGAACACTTGTGACTAGGATTTCTCAACTCAACACAAAACAAATAGGTGAAAAACAGTGAAAAGTGGGTGCTTCTGAAATCCCTGCTCTTTCTGTTAAACTTCAATCAGTGCATGAAATTATTTTCCTCAAAGTTGGGGCACCCCGGTGGCTCAGTCAGTTAAGTGTCCGACTCTTGATTTCCACTCAGGTTGTGATCTCACAGTTCGTGAGTTCAAGCCCCACATCAGGCTCTGCACTCTGGGATTCTCTCTCTCTCTCTGCCCCTTCCCTGCTCTCTCCCAGGTGCTCTCAATCTCTCAAAAATAAATAAACATTTAAAAATAAATAAATAAATGGGAAAATAAATAAATAAATAAATAATTGTCAGCGAAGTCAAAACTTCCAATGAGAAAATATGGGGCTTTTTGAGTTGCTATTTTAGCCAATTAATTTCTTCTCTTTTCTGGTCATTCACACTAGGAACATCCATCTGTTACCTGGCCACCAAACCAGGTCAGGTCTCCATAGCTCACGCCTTGGGTAAGACCTTGCTATAATGCATTTGTCTTTGCAAAATAGTGAAGTCCTTCTCTGCCCTGGAGAAAACTTCTCTATCTCCAGCCAACCAGTCAGCCACAGGATCAATATAGTCCTCCCGGTGAACTAAGCATTATATTGGCAGTCAGTTTCCTGACGCTTACATTAGATTCTACACAGTTCCAGAAATGTGTGCTGATGATTAATAAACAGCTGACAAAGAAAGGTCAAGAATGTTTATCCTAGAAGAAAAACTCAGTCCTCACCATCATCCACAATGTCTTGGGCTGCCACAGAGTTTGTATACACAACCAAGTCAGAGAGCTCTCGGCAGAGCTTCATGGTTTTCCTTCGGCGACCCAACCTGTGAAATACACACCCAGAACTAAATGTCATTGTAGAGCTGGAAGACATTTGGGCTTTTGATTACTCCACCTTCCCTACCTGCTCCTAATGGAGCCAGGATTAGAACCCAAGTGTGATTCCTAGTTCAGCTCTCTTTCCATCGCAATACCCTAACTCATGTCGTTTTATTCACTGCTCAGCTGAGAATCACAGGGTCTTCTTCTGTATCTGTGAGTTCTGTTGTGAAGGGCTTGATTGCCACTGTTCCCCAGCTATTGAGGAACTCCAGAGTTTATTGGGCATCTCCTCCACTTTGGCAGGAGAACCTGAACTTCTATTTAAGAACATTCACAGCAGAGGGCTGCTGGAAGGTGATCCCATTTCTTTTATATCCTTTACTGTAAATACATATTGAATTTTCTGTACCCTAAGGGTAGGAACCTCACGCATCTTCTCTGCCCTTACTAAGTACTATTTTATGTATGAATATTCTGTCAAAGTGAAGCTAAGTATAAAATTTAACTGAGCACTAAATGTCATCCATTCCTACAAGACCTCTCTATGCTTTTAATTTTGCTTAATTTCAGTCTTTCAATAAAGAGACAGGGGTGTGTGTGTGTGTGTGTGTACATTTATCTATGATATAATTTACATTCCTCTATGACTTTACTGGATATACAAACTGGCAGAAAATCATCTTACTCATCTGAAATTCTCTTGGCAATAATAAAAAAGAGTAGCTAATATTTTTGAGTGCTTAGTTAATTGGAATAGGGATTACTGGGCTAAGTAGTTTAATTCCTTTAATTTAGACAATGATTCTAAGAAATAGATACATATGAGAAGCCTAACTTGCCCCATGTGAATGTTGAAGGAACAAGATTTTCAAATCTGGCTGATCTCAGATGCCTGGCCCTTAGCATGTGCTCATGATCCATCCTCTCCTTTAGTCGCCTAGGAGAGCCCTCTGAACTAGCTCATGTGGCCCCTCTCTCTTCTCTGAAGATACCTCTTACCGGACAACTGCAGCTAGTGCTTAGGAAGAGTTCCCTATGTGCCAGGCACAGTATAAGTCCCTTACATGTCTTATTATCTCATACCCAGTTGATCTTCATGTGTCCTGCTACACTGAGCACTTCGCCTTGATTCGATTCTCTAAACACATACAACTAGAACAGCCAAGCTGATGGGGATAGAGTGGCTCTAGGAGTCTGACCAAGAAATGTAGAGATTCTTACCTGTACAGCTGGCCAGTTTCCTTGCCAGGATTCTGCTGTGTGTCCTCCTCATCATCAGTACTATAAGATTTAGACCGTGATTTTGTGGTTTTCTGCTGGAAAAATCACAGTAAACTTAATAATAAACTCAAGTATATCAACAACATATGGAAAATGGACTGGGCATTATAATATATACGAAAAGGACAATTACCTGGAAGAAAACAAATTAACCAAATATTGCAGCTTGCCTTACCATCAATAACAAGCATGTCTTTGGTCATAATCATATTAGCATATTAAGGCAAAACTGAGGGCTTCATGCTTTAAAATTGACTTCTAAGCTACATAAGATGTAGGTTTTAGAAAGACTTTATTAGTCATTCATTGATGGTTTCCATGAACAAAAGGGTCAGAGTTGTGATATCTATTTACATGACTGTAAGGGGATAAAATATTCTCTTATTTAGGAAACTTACTACTCCTGCTGACTCAAAAAAGGCAAATTTGATTTAAAAAAGACAAGTAGTAATTTTTTTTAATGAATAACTTTTTCCTGCTTTTGATCAGCATGCACTCAGATAACTGCCTAAAACAAACTGCACTTTTGAGATTGTGGCCCATTTTAATTTCTAGCAAAAGAATGAAAATTATTACCCACAGGGTTTAGGCTGAAAGGCTATAGTACTAAAGGCTGTCAGAAATAAAGACTTTTGGAATGATGCAGTTTCATCCCAACACATTAGTGATAACCCCAATATTTATCAATACATAACAGAAAAACAAATGGTGGGGAGGGACCCTGTAATTGCAGAAAACCTTGCCACCAAAACTAAAGCTTCCACAAACAAAGACCTTTAGATGCGTACCCTGGATATCTGAGGACTACGGCTTAGAAAGGAAAAGGGCCCACGTTACCATGGGGCCATATCACTCTCCAGATTTTCTCTTACTCAACAAATAAAACCCCAAGCAGTCATAAACACACTCAAGTCTATTGCACTGACAGCAAGGCGCCAATCCAATATGGAACCTTCTCAGGTGTTACTGATGTTTTGAGAACCTCAGAGTGCATGGTGTGGGAACCCTAGCATCTGATGATGTCACGTTCCAGCTTGGCCTTTCACCAAGCTGGCAAGTTGGCTGGCCTCTCCAGCTTCCTGTTGTGTTTTTTAAAAGGACAGGACAATAACAACTATTTTAAAGGATTATTGCAGTGATGATTGAATGAGATGGGTGGAAGGTCACTGTGTCAGCTACATAATTTTAGCTTTCAATATAAATAATAAAATCCTGTTTATTAAAATAATCTATAAATAGCCTTGTGGACATTCATTCATATGATTTGAGATGTAATAAATTTTAATTCTACAGAAGCTAAAATATTCCCTAAAAATTTACTTTAGAAAATAATTTTAATTCAAATGAGTAGTGGTAATCAAGAAATGAAATATTCTCCAATTCCACACAAAGTCAGTAACTTGAGGTATTACAATAACAGATCTGTCTTTTTGAAAGTTCATTTTTAAATATACAATGTAAACTGTAGAAATAAGTAATGAATCATCAGTGGCCTAATACTTGGAGAAATGAGGATATGTTTTCTTTCTATATAGATTTGACATCTTATTAAAGTTGACATACTGTATAATCAATTTTTGACCTTACTCTTTTACTCAATGTTTTGCATGCTGAGCTCTTCGGAGTGATCATCTTTCGATGGCTGTATAATTATTCATTCGGTGAATGAATCACGGACTGAAAAAGTCTTTATGGATGAACATTTGGTGGTTTTTAATTTTTTATTATAATGACTACCTTGTCCAAACTTTTAAATTATCCTATTGATGGAGCATACAACATTCCTTGAAGTACAAGAAATAGCCTTACAGAAACCTCATGCATAAAGTTTACTAATCAATAAATCAATAACTGATTTCTTGTATAACATGTGTTACCTTTTTATTGAAGTATAGCACACATTTGGAAAAATACAATATTAAATATACAGCATGATGACTTTCCACAAAGTGATATCATCCAAATGAGGATTATCTGTCCAAAAGCCTTCTGATTCTCCCACTGAGTCAATACCTTCTCCCTAAAGGTAACTACTATCCTGACTTTTACCTCATTAATCTTTTCTGCCTGTTTTTAAACTTCATATAATGGTATCAAACTGTATGTAATATATTGGGTCTGGCTCCTCTGCTCAATGTCATCTTTATAAAGATTTTGTTGCATATATTTGTAATTGTGTCATTTTCATTGCCAAAAAATATTTCCTTCTGTGAATACATCACAATTTTTATACATTCTATTGTTTGCAAACATTTGAACTGTTTCCTATTTATTCTATCACAAATAATGCCACTATAAATATTAGGTATATGTCATGAGGCTGAAAGACACAATGGAACTGATAACACATGGTGCACAATACAGCATTAGTAGATACCGTGAAACAGTGTGTAGTTGCACAAATGCACACTCCCATTGGCAGTGTATAAAGTTCAAGTTGCTCAGCATCTCCACTAACCCTTAGTGCTGTCAATCATTTTATGTCTGCTATTGTGATGGATATACATTAAATCTCATCATCATTTTAATATGCATTTCCCAGAGGATTGATAAGGGTGAGGATCTTTTCCATATTAGCCATTTGGAAATATTCTTTTGTGAAAGCCCACTCAAGTCTTTGGTCCATTAAAAAAAAAAAACAAGCAAAATAAAAACTACGGTATCTTGTTATTGATTTGTAAGAATTCTTTATATATTCAAGATACAAGTCCTTTGTTGGATATATGTATTGAAAATACTCTTACCCAGTATGCTATTTGCTTTTTGATACTTTTAATGAACAGAAGCTCTTAAGTTTTAAAGTAGTTCATTAATCTTTTTCTTTTCTGGAGTTCTATTTAAGAAATCTTCAGTTATTCCAAAGTCGTGATGATATTGTCCTGTTACTTTCTAGTCTCTTGAAATTACTTGAATTATGCACATGTCACTCTTAATTCATACCTTATGTTTTCCAAAGTTGGTCATGAGGGATCGTCCATGAGATTTCTTTCCATTTTCCTTCACATCTGGATGCTGAGTAAATAAAACATAATATGACTATTTCTCTTCCTCTCTCTTGTTTTTCCTTAGTTCTGGTGGAATGGTGGAAGTGCCCTCTCTGCCTTAGGGAGAACAAATGGGTCCTGTTCATTTCCTCCTGTTCCACACCTTCACTACCTCAAAGGTTGTGGGATCTGCCTCAAGAAAGGGAGACACTGACATGGAGAGGTCTGGGCACCAGTCAGGAGGTAGTAACTGCCAACAGCTTTCCCAAACTGGGGTCAAAGCCCTCTCAGTAATGCCCAGCTGTGCAGGTCCCCCCAGAGCCTGTTCACAGGGCTCTCTACAGCACAGGATGTATTCTTCTGATATGCCCTGAGTGGGGATAAGTCATCTCCAGTTAAAAAGTAGACTTAGGGGAGCCTGGGTGGCTCAGTCGGTTGAGTGTCCAAATTCGGCTCAGGTCATGATCTCACGGTTTGTGGGTTCGAGCCCCGTACAGGGCTCTATGCTGAACGCTTGCTCAGAGCTTCAGATTCTGTGTCTCCTTCTCTCTCTGTTCCTTCCCACTCACGCTCTGTCTCACTCTATCCCTCAAAAATAAATAAATGTAGGGGCGCCTGGGTGGCTCAGTCAGTTAAGCCTCCGACTTCAGCTCAGGTCACGATCTCACGTTCGTGGGTTTGAGCCCCACGGCGGGCTCTGTGCTGACAGCTCAGAGCCTGGAGCCTGCTTCAGATTCTGTGTCTCCCTCTCTCTCTCTCTCTCTGCCCCTCCCCCTCTCATGCTCTGTCTCTCTCTGTCTCAAAAATAAAAACATTTAAAAAAATTTTTAAAAATAAAAAAATAATAAATATAAAAAATTTTTAAGTAGATTTAATTTTGAAAAATGGCCAAGTCATTAAGAGCCAATTCTGTTGAATGAGAAAAAATAATAATCACACTGATTGAATACTGCTCTTTGGGATTTTTAAAACATTAAAAATAAATAAAATCCAAGCACATCTATTAGGTAATAAGATTGTTTTTGTTTAAGTAAACCACAGCAGAGCTTATCTGTTCATTGAAATTAATTCCCTTTGTGGTGAGCATTTGGAAGAGGTATTGTAGCCTCATGTGGGTTCATTTTCCAGGCTAGAGATCTCCTTGCTCAAGCCTCATTAGGGGAAAGAAAGGACACCCTTCAAAAAGAAAGGGTTGAGACTCTTTTTCAATTGTCATCCCTAAAACTATGTATTAGCTGGTTCACAGCTAATGACATGGTATAAGGACAGATTGACAGGGCCCATCCTAGGGCTCTGGCTACACAGAGATAATCACATAAATGCAATAAATGTGGGTGAGCAAAACTACTTAAAATCAAAAGGCCAGGGGGACATTGATATATATCCATAGAGACTAATCAAAGATGTAATTTGGGGCGGGGAGGGGAAAAGATTAAGATTGGTTGGGGAAAGAGACAGTTCAGAACATGCTAGAGGGGCGGGGATAGGGGGATTACAGGGTAATTTCATTTGACTGGTTAATGTATGCTGACTGCCTTTGAAGATCTGTTGAAGCTGATCATTAAGTGTTCAACAACTCTAGAGTTAAGAAGGTAGCCAGAGATTGTCATAAAAGTAACATCTCTTTACAAGTGAGAAGACCCAGTTCTGACAGTAAGTAGTTAAATGTCCTTTGGCAAGCCCTTTCTCTTGGCCTCAGTTTCCTTACCTGTGAAATGGGAGAGGAATGGATCAATTAACCTCAGAGTTCCTTTCTGCTTCTAATAGCCCATCTGCCGGTCATGGGACCATGTCATTTATTGTCCAAAACAGAACTCTTTGAAGAGTGAAATGAGGCACTTTTAATAATTACGCTGGGACAAGAGGTATGAAGCAGGGCTGTCCCATGCAAGTTGAGGTATATGGTCATCCTATTTAGTAGGCACCTACCTCCAAGGATTATGCTAAGTACATTCCATATTCTCTCATTAAATATATACAGCCACCCTCAGAGAGAAGTATGGTTAAAATCCGATTTTACAAATAAGAGGTACAGTGAAGTTGGATAATATACCCAAAGTTACAAAGCTAGTAGGTGATAAAACAGGAGTTCTGTGTTGCTCTACATCTTCTCTCTGCCTTGTTCCCACCAACTTCTCCCATCTCACACCATCTCTTTCCATAGAAGGGTTATACACACAAATACCTATCTCCAACTTGACCTCTCCCTGAGCATCAATAGCACATTTTTTATTGAATCCATGGATCAGACATTGTGCTAGGAACTTGGCATGTATATGAAGATGACTGCAAGGAAAACAGATGCAGCTTCTGTCCTCACTGGGCTTGCAATCTAATGGTGGAGACAAGTGAACACAACACTGTGTGACAAGTAATAAGACTTATGATGGGGGACAGTGCAGGGCATGGCAGAATGGCATGGAAAGGCCACCTACCCAGACTTGAGGATCAAGGAGGACTTCCATGGAGACATGAGGCAAACGCTGAAGCTAGAAGAGGACTAGACATTTTCTTTTCTATTAAAAGTCTTTTTTTTAGGTTTATTTATATTTTAAGAGAGAGGGAGAGTGCAAGTGGGGGTGAGGCAGAGAGAGGGAGAAAGAATCCCAAACAGGCTCCCACTATCAACACAGAACCTAAACGGGTGGCTGGAACTCATGAGCCGTAAGATCATGACCTCGTAATGGAATCAAGAGCCAACCAGGTGCCCCGATGGGTAGACATTTTCTAAGTGAGATGAGGAGGAAGAAGCGTATGTGGTCAAGGGAAGAGCAAACACAAAGGCCAAGTGCTAAGAATGTGGTACCTTCCAGGAGACAAAGTAGGGTGTGTGTACTTGTACATATGTGCACTGGTGGACAAGTTGAGCTGGAGCCAGAGCATGGAGAAAGGATCTTATGGGCTATATCCTGGAGTGTGAACATTATCTCCCAAACTAGGAGGAGACTTTGAATGGTTTAAGACACAAGGATGGCATTATCAGATGCACATTTCTGAAATATCACTATGGTAGTGGCGTACATGAGAAATTGGAGTGGGAAGGATGGCAGAAGAGCAGGAAAAGTCCAGTTAGGGAAAAACTATGGCCATCCAGACAGTTGCCACTGGTATGTAAAGAAAAAAGTAGATTCAAGAAGGCAGGTATCCTTCTTGTGTCTACTAAGTTCTTCCAGGCTGAAGGACGAGCACTTCATTCTTATTTTACTTCAGGGCTCTCCTGGGCCAAGACAGCACAGGAGAACACAGTGGTGCATTGCTGAATGACAGCCCAGCAAGAAGGAAGCTGGGGTGACACACGGCCATGAATCACACAGAATAACCTCAGCCTTGGATCTCAATATGCATGTGTATTCACCACAGATGTACTTCTCTCAACAGTAACTTGTCTTTGCCTGTCCACTGAACCAAAACCATGTTTTACAAACTAACAGCAGTGCTGAAAACCTCAACCCTTTACAGCCCACTTTATTAAAGTCACAGGCTCCACTTTATCAGTCTAATGCATCCTTGTAGTCACCCAGATTTAATGGAAAGTAAAAAATAAGCAAAAAGGGAATGAGTTTTGTTCCACCACATCTTGGAACGTTGAGATCTCTTACTATCTTCCCTGATAGGGAAGGTACCATTAGGATTTCTTTCATGAATAGCAAAAGAAAGATGGTTTTAATATGTTTTATCCAAAATCTCCAAGACCTACTGTGGCCTGTCCAATTGGAATGATCTAGGATGGAGCAAAAACATCTCCAAAAGCATCAGGGAGAGTGATTAGCCCAGATTAGCTAATGAGAATTCAGTAAGAACAAGAAGCAGAATCAAGCTGAGCTAACCAAATAAGCTACCTGATTTTATAGACATTTGTGTGGCTAAAACTTAAGTGGCTGGAAGGAGAGGGGGAGGGGGAGAAGCTTATTGCTATTTATAGAAATTTTTAAGAAAATTCAAAATTGTATGATCAATGGTAATGGCAGTAATGCTGTAATTTACATGTTGGTTGCCTCTCCAATATTCCCTTCTGCTCCTCTAACATGCAGCTTCGGAGGGGCTGACCTTGGCACCACTCCAGGAGTAAGTTCTCTATGGCCTTAACAAGACAATATTATCCTATATCCTTGGTAAGTTATTGTTCCAGGAAGGAACAATAGGTTAGGGGTGGGCACATGAGCTAAGCTGCCCAACCAGAGCTCAGCACAAACTCTAGAAAGTAACCGCCAACACTAAGTTGTCACCTCTGCCCGAGGATTCTTGGGTCTCTGAGGGACAGGTGGCCCTAGCAGGAAAGTCTGCTACTGGCCGAGCTGGTGAGTTCATGGATCTCCTCTAGGCCAGAATGAGTGCCCTCAATGCTCTGCAATGACAATAACAATAAACCCACCCTCCTTCCCTGCCCATTTCTGATATTTCTATTAGAAAGTAGAGTTAAAATTGCAGCCAGAGCCCAAATCATTCATTCATTCAACAACTTAATATGAAAGTCGTACTAAGGTCCAGGCACTGTAATAAGCCAGAAAAATAATGGTTATTAGGACTGACGTAGTTCTTGTCATCATGGAATCTATAATCTAGTTGAGAAGACAGATATTGAAGAAATAATTACAAGTGTGTAAAAAAAAATCAACCTTCATAAAAGAGAAGATATAAGAGGCTACCCTGGACAATATAAAGGGGAAAACTAACCTAATCCCAGATCAAGGCAGAACTCATTTAGGGCATCACACTGAAGCTGTAATTTAAAAGACTAAGTAGGAGTTAGCAAGAGCAGATGTAGGAATGGAGCATTTTGCGCAGAGGGAATAGAATGTGAGGAAGACCATAGCATACAGACAGTTGTGATTGGTGGGACAATGGTGAGAAGCAGTGTGACAGGGAAAATGAGAAGACCTGAGAGGTAGACAAGGATGAAATGACACCTTGAAAGCCTGGTTAAAGAGTCTGTCATTTATCCCAATCATAATGGGAAACCACTGAAGAATTTTGAATAGTAGAGTGACATGATCAGATTTACACTTTTAAAACATCATGCTAATTTCAGAGTGGAGATTAGATTGAAGGACGGCAAGAAAGGTCTAGGTGACAGTTGACACTGGCCTAGATCAGGACCCAGTCATGGACAAGGGAAGTAGACAGATGGAAGACACTCTCAAGGAGGTGCAATCAATGCAGCACAGAGGATGACTGACTGGAGAGGTGGGAGGGTGATGCATGTGGTGGACTCGAGCTCTTCCCTCACCAGAGCAGGCATGGGGAATATGAGTCCAGGGCCACTGCACTTTGTCCTGAGGAGCCCAGTGAAGCAGTATTTGAGTTGTTTCCACCTCTACCCATCCATTTTTAACAATTTCTCCCATCATTTTGCAATAGGAGATTTTCATTTCTCAAGTAATATGAGGATAGCAATGGAAGAAACTGGAGAAGCATTTCACAAATGACAAATGATTAGAAACAGGGTATGAGGTCTGTTCTTTTTCCTGTTAAAGGACAAGTCCAAGAGAGAATTGTATACCTGTTTCAGATGTGCATTTAAGCCTTCATGTGTGGCCTTCAGTAGTGCCCTCACTGTGAAACTATCAGGATCTTCTTTGTCTCGAATTTGAGATTCTTTTAACAGTGACTCCAGTTTTTTCCTTATGAAAGATTCCACCTGATGCTCAGTGGTCCCATTATTCTGCAAAGAATTAAGCAATAGAAATTATTTCCCTTATGAAACACAGAGTCAGTTAGAACACACCCTTCGTTCAAGCCACCACTGCTTCTATAATTTATCTTTCAATTACCTGTAAGAAGTTAAGCACATTTTACTACATTGGCTCTTCCCCTCCCCCAGCACACACACTGACCCCCCCCCCAAAATAAGTACTATGATTATATTCAGCTCTCAAGAACTTTATGTCTTATCATTTTCATTTCAGAGATACAGAATCTGATGTTTAGAGAAATTAAATTGCTCGAGGTTACAGAGCTAGCATGTAGCTGAGGCAGAATTCAAAAACAGGTTTCCTAAATGCTTCCCACCATGGTAGATTCTCTCTCTCTCTCTCTCTCTCTCCCCCCCCTTTCTTTTTCTTTCCTTCCTTCCTTCCTTTCTTCCTTCCTCTCCCCTGCTTCCCTCCCTCTCTCTTTCTCCCTCCCTCCCCCTTTTTCTCACAGGAAAGTGGGGGGGGGAGGGTAGTGGGGAGAGACAGAGAGAGAGAGAGAGAGAGAGAGGGAGGGAGAGAGAGAGAGAATCTCATGCAGGCTCCACATTGAGCCTCCAATATGAGGCTCGATCTCATGACCCTGAGATCATGATGACCTGAACTAAAACCAAGAATCAGATACTAAGCCACTGAGCCACCCAGGCACCTCTACATTGCACTGTCTCTTTTTAAAAAATGTTTATTTATTTTTGAGAGAGAAAGAGAGAGAGAGAGAGCAGGCACGAGAGGGGGAGGGCCAGAGAGAGAAGGGAACAGAGGATCTGAAGAAGGCTCTGCGCTGCAGACAGCAGAGAGCCAGATATGGGGCTCAAACTCACAAACTGTGAGATCATGATCTGAGCCGAAGTTGGTTGCTAAACCAACTGAGCCACCCAGGCATGCCTACACTGCATTTTCAAATAGAGGAGAAGCAAAGGAGAGCTTTTAAAAACTAAGTTTTCTATATCTACAATAGGTAAATTGGAGCAAAAAATCTGCTACTTTTTTCTTAATTTTTTAATGTTTATTTATTTTTGAGAGAGAGAGAGAGAAAGAGAGAGAGTGAACTATCAGCACAGAGCCTGACATGAGGCTCGAACTCACAAACTCCGAGATCATGACCTGAGCTGAAGTTGGATGCTTAACTGACTGACTGAGCCACTCAGGCACCCAAACTATGCTGGTTGTTTTGTTTTTTTTTTAAATCACTTCCTTCACTGAGGGGGAAAGAATGCTATGGAAATCTCTGAAATTGAAAATTATTCTGAGATAAAAATTTCTTTGGTATCTCTGATCCCAGTAATGAAAGGGAACTCACTACTTACCTGTGCTATGATTTGTCATTATAATTACCTTAAGATCACAAATGTTTTAGATAATAAAGCTATACTCACATCCAGATGACAACTTAGGCAATTTTTAGGTGAACAAGGGACATAATTTCCTTGAAGTCTTGTTTAGCATGGCTTTTTGGCCCCCTTGCTCTGCCTGACACCAGGGGCCCTGGGCTCCTCAGCTCCTTTCACACTCTCCCTAGACCCAGCAATTGTCCTTAAGTCTTCAGTCACCTGCTGGAGGCCAGCCCCAGCCACAGGGAAGGAGAGTGATCTTCCTTGTACATGTGTTACTAAGAGGTCATTATATTTAAACCCTGTAGAACCAGGCAGTTTTCTGGTAATGCCTTCCATTTTCACAAAATCTTATAAGAGAGAAGCAATATAAATGTCCCGAGGGAAATTTGGAAAAGTAAGCCTACACCACAGCAGGTTGCTGACTTTCCCTGTATGAAAATCACATGCACGAAGGTCTTTAATATATCTAGTTAACAAGGCACTTCACTTCACTGGAGGCCCTTAGGTCCTGAAGGAGAGACGCAAAGATGGGTAAGAGCTGCTCTGCATGCTGCCTGTGCCTGCAGAGATGCTACAGATGCCTGTGAAAGCACAGGCACCCGGTAAGACAGCAGTTCTGAGAAGGAGCATGGCATCCCTGCCTGAGTGACCAAGAAGTCATCCAAGAAGAGCTGGACATGCCTGGGGCTCTGCAACAGCGAGGAAGAGGGGGCATTCCCATCCTCCAGAGTTCCGGCAGAGGCTTCACCTTAATGATGTGTGCTCTGTACACTCAGGGGCAGATTAGTCCTCCTAGAGCATGAGTGCATGGAAGAGGGTACTGGCAGATAAAGCTAGAAATGTACGTTAGGGCAAGATGGTAGAGGCACTTGGATGCAAGAGGTGTGGAGAGTCTCTGGTAGGCATGTGTCTGAGTAGTACTTTAGCAATAATACTAACATGGCAGCATGGGCAGAAAGAGGACAGGGGTCTACAGAGGAAAAGCCAGACACACTGATTCCTCCTACCAGTACTAGGAGCCTAGGCCAATGTGCTGGGGATGAATTTAACAAAGATGTGGGTTTGAGAGCAAAATTCATGTTGCATAAAACAAACCCATCGAGCCGTTACATGCCAGGTGAGAAACATTACTAAGGCACAACCCAGCTGTCTCAGAACCCTCGGTGTCATGGACAAGACAGACACATGAATAGATAATTACACAAGCAGGTGAAAATGGTAGAATTCAGAAATGTCATGGGCATACAGAGGAGGGGGGTACCTCATCCAGCCTGGGGGAGGGTAGGAAAGACTTCCAAGAGTAGAGGAAATCGGAGCCAACCCTTAAACGACGAGTATAGTTGTTTCCTGTGGCTGCTGTAACAAGTTACTACAAATCTGGTAGCTTAAAACAACAGAAATTTGGGGGTGCCTGGGTGGCTCAGTCAGTTGAGCATCCGACTCTGAATTTCAGCTCAGGTTATGACCTCATGGTCATGAGATCAAGTCCCACTGTCAGGCTCTGCACTGAGCATGGAGGCTGCTTGGGATTTTCTCTCTCTCTCTTTCTCTCTCTCTCTCTCTCTTTCACTTCCTCTACCTCTGCCCCTCTCCCCTACTCATGCTCTCTCTAAAATTAAATTAAATTAAATTTTTTTTTAAAAAGACAGACGTGTGAAATCAAGGCATCAGCAGAGCTGATCCTCCCTTGCTTCTTCTAACTTCTGGTAGCTCCTGGCATTCCTTGGCTTGTCAGCATAACTCGAGCCTAGACCTCTTTTCTTCATATGGCCTTCTTCTGTGTGTCCCCTGCTTCTGCTGTGTCTTCTCTTCTTATGAGGACACTCATCACTGGATTTTTAAGGCCCACTTGGTTAATCCAGGATGATCTCATCTCCACAGCACTAACTTAATACATCTACAAAGACTCTTTTCCAAATAAGGTCTTAGGTACCAAGGGGTAAGACCTGAACAGGTCTTGAACCTCCTACAATGAATAAGAATTGATGATGTGGCAGAGAGTAGAGTGACAGCACTCCAACATGGGTAAAAGTGCAGAGAAAACCAATATTATCAATAAGAACTAGTAACCATATAAACATGGACAAAAGCATGAGGAAATATAGAAAAAGCAGCTAAGACTGTATGTTGTGCTAAGATTCACAAAGTACAGTAATATACTGATACTTTATCTGAGCTGCCCAGTACCCTTTAAGGTAGTGCTAGGGTTAGCCAAATTTTACTCATGATATAGAGGCAGAAAGATTCGAAACTTGTCCAAAAACACATGTCTAGGAAATGGCTGAATTGGGACTTGAACCTAAGACTTCCAATTCAAAGTTCTGTCTCTATTTCACCATATAATGCTGTAGCCATCCCTCTCATACTGTTACAGAAAAAGATAAATTCTTGAGTCTAATTAATCATAAGCAGGCTTATATTTTTACAACGATTATCCTTTTTTTTTTTTTTTTTTTTTAGTTTTTTATTTTGAGAGAGAGAGCATGTGTGCAAGCGGGGGATGGGAAGAGAGAGAGGGAGAGAGAGGATCCCTGGCAGGCTCCATGCTATCAGTGCAGAGCCCAACTTGGGGCTCAATCCCATGAGCCATGAGATCATTACTTGAACTGAAATCAAGAGTCTGCCACTAAACCAACTAAGCCACTCAGATGACCCTGACTGCCATTATTCTTATAGGACACCTGAGAACTATATCCCCACAATCCCTCTGTGGGAAATAGTAGGTTTTACTTATTAAGTTCAGAAGGAAAAGAATTCCAGGTGAACACATCGGATCAAGTGACCCAGAGCCTGGCAGGGAGGACCAAAAGAGAAGGCATACATAGCAGGCCCAGAGAGCACCTAGCATGCCCAGGTCATATGGAATGCCCCAAATAAACATCAGTCTCCTTCCGTGGCTCAGGGCTGCAGAAGCCAGAGATAGTGAAGAGATGAACTGTGGCCGCTATGCCCAGATACTTTCACTGTTAGCAAAGCAAAGCTAAAACTACAAAGCCTGGCCGACCAGTGCTGGAAATAATAAAGGCTTAATACAAAGGCTCTAATTATTCACCTCACATCCCCCAAACACTGCGAGTTGCTGAAGGAATGATATTACTGCCTGTTGATCTTTCTCTTCTCTGTGATGTACGGCACAAGAAATTCGTAGCCATGGAGAACAAATAAATGTGTGGCTGAGGTTTCATTAATGTGTTATCATTTGATCCTGGAACCCAGGAGCACTACTGAAAGAAAGCTGAGACAGACACTTAACCCTTCGACCTGTCAGCCACTGTGCAGCTGCAGCAGGGACTGCAGCTGAAAGCCACATGCATCTCGCTCTTTTGTTCCCTGAGCCAGTGGTAGAGGAAGGATGCTGCAGTTGTGGCGGGGTGAGGAGGGCGGTGGTGCAGGAAGCAGCCCTTTAAGATGGTTGGGAGTAGTTTCCACCAGAGAAGAAATCAGGGTTTCTAATTCCTGTTTCTGAGAGATAAATCAGATCTAGGAATGTCTACCAAAAATAAATAACACATTCTTATTTTTTCTCTAGTGCAAAACTGAAGGACTGGAAAAGTAGAGAGCCAGAACCACAGCTACTACGTCAGGCTGGGAAACAGCAGGAAAGGGGAAGAACTGGGTTGAAGGGGCTGCCCCTTAAAGATGGACCCTCTCAAACAGAGGCGCTTTACTTCTGCTGCCCACCAGAACCCCCAGGGAGTGTCCCCAAGTCCCAGACCCCACCCCAGACCAATTACATGGGAATCTCTGGGCTAGGACCTGGGCATTGGGATTTTTGAAAGCCTCCCTGTCATTCCAATGTGCAGTCAAAGCTGAGGACCTTTACTTTCAAACAAAACACGGAATATCTTACTGTCCCAAAATGCTGCTTTCCCTGTCCCCAGGCTAAAATCTGGAGACAGGAAGGATCATGTATTAGCCATCCTTTGTGAGGGCCTTAGAGCTTTCCAAGCCTGGTGTCTGAAGGTCTTGGGCTGAAGAACAGCTGCTTCTCAGTCATCCAAGTGTGTGTATTTACTGCTGTCCTCTACTGTCTCCTGCCTGTTCATTTAGCTCTCTTAGAGCACCCTCTGTTCAAGGTCAAGCTCAGGACTTACATTAGCAATAACTGTGCTGCTACTGCTATTCTTATTATGAACAATATCTAATATTTACTGAGCACAAACCATGTGCCAGGAACTGTTCTGAGTTCTTTATGAGGTGTGAAAAAGTTGTTACGTGTTACCGAACAAGGGCTCATTTAAAACTTGTTGGAAGGCTTAGTATTTATGGGATGAGCTTCATGTACAAGACAGCTAATATTTGTGCCTAAGAGGCTGGCTGAATATAGATTCACAGAGCACAAGAAAAAAGATAGTGAATAACTCAGTGAAGAAGAAAAACACCATTGAAGTTGAAATAGAGGGGTGGAAAGTTTGTAAGTCACATTGACATTAGAGGATCCCGTAAAGATGAATAATGGTGAGTTGGCCTCACTGAATCAAATCTGTTAGATAACTGTACTGTGGTTGAAAGGAAACTGTCCCCTGTGTGTTTGAGCTGCATGATTCTTGAGTCACTGAACACACTGACTTTTCCATGGGGCTTATATATCATGGGCCAGATTTTGTCTGTGGGTGAAGCCACAAAATATATCGGTCAGAAGCTTAAAGGATTCAATTAATTCAATAACTGAAAGATTTATTAAATGAGCCAAAAAAAATATTGGTGTGGTTTGAATCCCTTAGTTAGAAGTAACCACAGACCAGGAGGAATAAGAAGACCGGTGTGAGGGTCCTGCCTCCCACTCTGCTTCTAACACTAGGAAATGTGGGGTAACCTCAAGTCCTACTTCTGGACTTTGCATTGCTGTTCCCTCTGCCTGGAACATTCTTCCCCAGATATCAGCACAGCTAACTCTTCAGGTGTTTGCTCATATATTATTTTCTCTGTGAGACCATTCCTAGCCAACCTACCTAAAACTTCAATACTCTTCACATAGTACACATGCACATGCCCACACACACACATGCCCACACGTGTGCACACACACTCCCACACACATGCCCACATGCGCATGCCCACATATGCACTACACATACTTTCTACACTTTTTCCCTTTTTTTTCCTCTGAGCACTTATCACTGCTTAGTACCTTCTACAGGTTACTTATTTGTTTTATTTCTTATTTATCCTCCTCTTCCCCCAGTAATGTGTAAACTTCATGAAGGCAAAGATTTCAGTGTGTTTTGTTCACTGATATGTGCCCAATACCTACAACAGGATGGCTGCATTTCCAAAAAGAGAAATAAATAAAAAATGTGTTGAACATGCTTGTTCAATGGGTCTTGTATGTCTTGTGAGAGTCAGTGATCTGGTATTCATGAATGCTAAGTTAAAATTTTTACTTATTGCAATAATTCAGATATAATTTGTAAATCTAACCACATGCTGTTAACTTAAAACTGAGATTAAGAATTCCTCTAAGGTAATTATTGGTTTCACATAAGCTATTCACTGTACATCCTCTTTTGCAGAAATGTGATCGCGCAATTTACATTCAACACTCAGGTAAGGCATCTGAACCCTGTGCAGACAATAAGACTATAAACTGACTGATTACAGAATTACACTTTGGCTTCCTAAACACAGCACTGCCTTTTCTCAGAAGGGCTCAAAAATAGGAAAAAAGGATTTGAAAAAGTGGAGTAAAAACTTTATATATTTCCACTGGAATATTGGTTCCTTTATGTATTTTCTCTCCTAGAGTCTAGCAAAGAGATACCTGTAAAACTTCACAATTTAGGTGCCCTTTGCTTTTACTAAAGCCAAAATCAAAGAATCCAAATAAAAGATCATACCTATCTTTACAGAATCATGTTCTAAACTATCTACCTGTATGGCTTCCTAGAAACCAACTAGGAGCCTTTGAAGATGGGAGAATCGGCTGGGTATTTTCACAGGTGAAGTTACTGATTTGTTTCCATAAAACTACAGCAAATTCTCCTTTATAATTATAGATACTTCACATGAAAAGTTAGGGGCTTACTGATAGTAGAAGAAAAATTATATAACTGGGTGGATTTAGAAACTAGGACAAGCTGGGTTTTACTCAGAGCAGTAAATGACTACATTGTGATAATAGCTAAATTTCCATCACTCATTTTCACTAAAAACAGTATTTCCAAACTACATACTTTAGTCAAGCCTCTCTGTTCCCTGCTTTCAAATGATAGACTACTCTGAAGCTGGTAATCAAGAGATTTTGGAAAAATGACGCAAAGATAATGAAGATCAGAAACAAAAATTTGGTTTATAAAATAAAGCTTAAAAAATTGAGCTACATTATCCATAACTGTAAGTAATTACAAAAATAGTAAATATCCAGGGGCGCCTGGGTGGCTCAGTCAGTTGGGCATCCGACTTCAGCTCAGGTCATGATCTCATAGTTCGTAGGTTCGAGCCCCGCATTGGGCTCTGTGCTGACAGCTAGCTCAGAGCCTGGAGCCTGTCTTAGGATTCTGTCTCCCTCTCTCTCTGACCCTCCCCTGCTCACGCTGTCTCCCTCTCTCTCTCAAAAATAAATAAAACATTAAAAAATTAAAAAAAAATAAATATCTGAAAGAGTAAAAAGTAAACTATTTCATATATTAGCCATTTTCACTTATGTAAATCTATTTAGATTGATTTTCTATGACCATAGCCCTATCATTGGTATTTGATTGCACTAATATAAACTATAAAAGGCAACAGATTAATAATTAGTAATTTTTCCTTTTCGGCTCAAACTGAACCTTTCCCACTTCATCCTTTTTAAATTGCATTAAAGCCAAGAAAAACGTGTCTACTGAGACAACAGCTGTCATTGTACTCATGCCCCGTTGGTAACAATACTGACTCCCTTTGGTAACTACAGGAAGCCATGTTCATTACTATTATTTCAAAGAGAATGGACTGTTTTTTGCAATGTAATAACTGAATTGAAGGCAATGATGTAAATATGAATATTTTGTACAAAATTTATCTGTTTTTTTGAGGGAAGAATAATAGTCCTGATATTTAGAGAAATACCACTTATCCACAGAAATGAAACTGCAAACCCTATAACAAACTAATTGGGGGGTGGGGGGGAAGGCTACTCTCAGGCTGTCATGTGATTCTGACAATCATATGAGCTGTAGAGGTGAAAGGGGGCCAAGAAATTCTAGTATCTCTTTAAGCTCCAGGTTTCCATTTCCTTTAGATTACCTGGCTAAGTGACTTTTTTCTATGAAGGCAGCTCCTTGATTTCAGACAAGGGTCTGAAGCACCATTCAGACAGCAAACTACCCTATGCTATTTTATCCAAGACGTGGTAAATTAAAGATTTAGCCAAGAGTCCTGTTTCTGGAAGAGCTTGGAAACCCGCTGATGCAAAGTATCTTCTCAGGGCAAGGATGGGCATCCTAGAGGAATAGACCACATGCTGTTGGGTTCTGTAAGCCACCCTTGACAAGGAGCATAGTGGGGCTGCCAGCAAGTGGCAGAGGCGATAATGTTAAAGCCAGTTTCTTTCAGCAAAGACTGCGACATTTCCAACAGCAATTTGAGTTTTGACAAACTTATAATAGGAGAGGATTTGTCCCTAGAGAGAGGGTCAGAAAGGTTAATCATGAACATTCCTTCCAACTGTAAGACACAAAAATCCTTGACTCAATAAGCATCTGAGTGTCTGTTTCCCCCAAAACTAAGTAACTTTCAACAAATAGCCCTTTTACACTAGAGCCACCATATTTGTGAGGATTCCAACGCAGCAGTAATTTCTACTGCAACACACTGAGGTTAAAATTATAACTAAGTCTGTAACTTACATAATGGAGCTTGAATTTGCACTCATCTTCAATTTCATCTGCGCTGTCTTCATCAGAAACTTCCCCTTCCTCTGCATCATCCCCAAGGTGATAAGGCAACTTCTTGCCCTGAAATGGAGCAACACACCCAATTTAAAAATGAAGACAGTGTGGATGTCTGATGTTTGGGGTAGGTTCACTTAATTGGTAGCATCTAGAGCATGTGCCTACACCCTAGCTCTGAGAGGCTGCAAAAGCAAATGTCTAGCATGTTCAGCCACTAGGAGGGGATTCCTCTAAAATATAGAGATGGCGTGGCGGGGGGAGCTGGCTGGCTCAGTCAGTTAACCATACAACTCTTGGTTTCAGCTCAGGTCATGATCTCACAGTTTCATGGGTTCGAGCCCTACTTTGGGCTCTGCGCTGGTAGCGCGGAGCCTGCTTGGGATTCTCTCTTTCACTCTCTGCCCCTCCCCTGCTTATGCATTGTCTCTGTCTCTCTCAAAATAAATAAATAAACTTAAAACAACAACAACAACATAGGGAAGGGGGGAGTTCCTTAGACATGAAAGGATGGATGTTCATATGCTTCGCAGCCAAAAATAATGATAAACTTCTAAACACCCCAGACTGCTATCCACGCTGATCTCTAAACTCAAGAGCCAGTGATTTCTTGTTCTCCCACTCGTCACACCATTATTGGCCCTCTTCAGCATGCTAGATTTTTTCCTCACCCACCTCCTCTATGCACAGGACCACCAGCATAGTCAGGTTTTCAGAGAACTCTCCGTCCCCATTTTCTTATACCTTCCCTGATACCCAGAGCTCTTGACCTTGGGTCTTAGCACAGTGATAGTTTCAAAGCTGATTAAATCATTTATATAATGAAAACAAAATTTATATTAAGACTCTAAAGTCTTGGGGTTTGGATACTTAAACGTTTTCTTCAACTTATAGAGGGTCATTTATAGCACTGAGAGGGTGAGATTTAATTTCCCTTTGTACTGGTATGTATTATACTCCTTATTTGTATGTGCTATCTGCAAAGTGAAAACTATACTCTTTCCTTTCTTTTTCACACAAACATTTGTAGAGATATAGATACATAGATATATACATACATATAACTCTAAGTAAATATGGCACATTTTTTCACTTCCTCTGTATCATTAATAACAAAACAGGTCACAATTAAAGCATTTGTGTCCATATATTGATTTGTTTTTCCTGATACAGAAGACTTCCATAAAATGAATTTATTTTTCTTTATTTTAGAGGGCACTATGGAGTATCTATGTTAATATTGCAGCATCAGAGATAAGGTACTCAACTAGTGGTGACCAGACATGTTTCAGGAATGTATAGACATCCAGTTAATGACCTCCTTCATTTATTCACCACCAACTATTTATTCAGAGTCAACAATGTTTTGGGTACAATGACAAATCCAAGATGGATCTGTCCACAAGACATTTGAAATGTAATGATAGCAATTCCCTCTTTTAAATAGAACAAAGCCAACATATTTTTTACATGTTCAGGAGAACAGAGCTAGCAAATATGAGAAGTAACATCTGCAAGTAAGGAGTAACAATCCTTGAATGATATAAACAGTTCTGATACCACAAGATGGAAACAAAAGTGTAACCGTGATGGGCAAGCACTGATAAGCTGGTAGGGCAGCTGCACCAAGCTTTACTTCCCCTTCATTTAAGTGTGGTGGCAGGTGAGGGAACAAAGACAAAGCTGCCTGCTCAGAGCACCCATAGGTACCCTAATTTTCCATCCTAAAATTGAATTAAAAGACACGAGGGCCATATTTTTTTACCAACTCTTCCACATCTCTGGTTCTCAAAAGATAATTTATCCACGCAGATAGGAAGAAAAGCAATGCAACAGAACATTGTTTCTTGATGCTTCTTATCAACAGTTACACCTAAGGAAAATTATAGAATAAATTAAGGCAGAACTTAATGTGACTTAAGGAACTTAGCTGTGGTCCAGTAGGTACAGTTGCCTTTTAGGGATCTCTTTCTGATCTACATACTATTTCATGCAGGAACATCAAGAATGAGATTAATTGGTCCATTATACATAGAAGTATTGCTAGAGACTGGAATGATAGGTCCCATTCAGCTCCAACCTATATGACCCAAGGACAGTGGTAACGACTCTGTGATTCACATCTGTAAAAAGTAAGAAGCTTGGACCAAATAGTTACAGTTTCTTTCAGCAATAAGAATCTATGGAAAATTATTGTTTGTTATTATTTTTGTTCAAAAGCAAAGTTTTGTTTACTTTTTAGGAGATATGTGTGTATGTGTGTGTGTGTATATATATATATATATATACTTGGAAAGTATGTCTATTATAATTAATAAACAATTTGTCAATCTCTAAAGTGTTAAGTCACCACGAAAATGATGCCTTTTGGTTCAAAGATTGTTCTGATGTTAAAGGAAGGTAGGGAAACCCATTCCTTTATTTTTGCTTCAAATGGAAATGCATTGGTCAATAGATCTAGGAGATCTCCTTCAAGTCTGAAGAATGTTGCTAGAAAATGAACCTTAGATGCCTTCAAATGCTCGCAGTCCACACTGCTGCTATTCCTCCCACTGAGTGCCCCAGATCGGCTGTTTCTGGTGCATCCTGGTGCCCATAAGCCCTAGGACATTCTATGACAAATGACCCAAAGTCCAGTTATGCAGAAGGGACTTGGTTCATAGCAAATATCTACCTTAAATTCCACTGTCCAAAAGGGAAGTATTTCAATCAAATGGACTTACTCTGCATTTAACCTTATGACTGCTTGCTAAAGACTATAGGAAACATGGAAACATTTACAAGGCTACTAAGGTGACATTAAGCTTTCTAACCCAGGAATCAGTTTTTACCACAAGGTTTGCTTTAGCAAGATTTCACGAAAATTGACTTAATGTTATCACTTACATTATTTGGAGCTTTTATACAAAATACTTTCACACATACAAATGCCTGACAATACCTCTTTGATGAATTCAGTCTATAATTTTCATTTAACTGATATAAAAATGGGTTTTGACCTATTCCAAAGATGAATATTTCACATCTTTCCTATTTGCTCCCCTCTGTTAGGGATCCTATTAAAGTATTCCTAGGAAATTACATTGTTTGACTTTCCTATGCCTCCTTTGTGATATTTGGGGATTTGGGTACACATTTCTGTTAAGTAAAATATGACCTAATTTGAATATTAATACCCTGCTGCTCTTCCTTAGATTTTATGTATCAAAATAATACACCTATCCAAGATGGAGTTAGTCCAAACACATAAAATTAACTTGAATTAAGTAAAATCACAGTCAGCCCTGTGAGATTTCAAGTAACTGTTTTTCTGGCTATTCTTTGCATTAATAACATTCATTTCGGGTAGTAAATTTCCTCCCTCAGAAAATCTGTTCATAAAATGTCATACTCTTCACCTACTGCTCCTTCGCATACACATGAGTCCTGTGGGGCATTATGTCTGTGCCTATGCTTTGCTGTGAAGTGAGCTCTTCTCACTTACATAACCAAGGCTGATCAACCGTAAAGACTATTGTTTGTTTTTTCTTTTTCTTTTCTTTCTTTCTTCTTCTTCTTTTTTTTTTTTTTTTTTTTTTTTTTTTTTTTTTTTTTGACAGACAATTATTAGAGCTTGAAATGGGAGAGAAGAATCTGAAAGAAATGTTTTCGGATATGGACACAAGGAGCCTTCTCTTGCTCCTATACACATACTTCTGGCCAGTGTAAACTATTACAGACTCAAATATTAAACATTTGGCTTATAAGTATTGATATTTTCACGTAACAAAAACAAATCTCAGAATATGTGGTTGGTTAATAACAAGCTCTTCTGAAGGTATAACTATTAATAAATTGGAACAAAATGCATACACAAATCTAGGCGACCCTTCATGGACTGACTCTATTATTCTCTTGATAAGCCAGTGTTTAGTCCCTAAGGGAGGGAGGGCTTAGTTGGTCATCAATGTCTTTTACTGCATTTCTGGAGGTAATTACCTTCACTAGGATTTTGCCTTTCAAACTCTGAGGGCTTGGAAGTTGTTTGGTTTCTCCTGTGTCTACAGATGACAGGTCCAGTTTGTCTCCAAATATTCCTTTCAGGTACTGAGCAATCTTCCTCTGCTGCTGGACACTGCAGTGATTCTCAATGGACAGTATGACCGGGAACCTAAGGGGATAGCGACATATTCTAAAGGCATCAAGTACAGGCAACTTGCAGGGGTATTTGAAAGTCACTCTAGATTCACTATGCTCTTATAATCCTAATGACAGTATTTGTGAAAGTGGTAATGACTAAAATGAGAAAGATGAAAGGTGCATTTTTAAAGAAACTCCTCTGGCCAAATATATTTTGCCAGGCATGATGGCAGAACAGAATACCCACCATGTGGGATGCCTTCACTTAATATTTTGCATTTTAAAAAAGGTACATACATTATATCTCTTTTAAAAGAAAAAAAAGAGAAAATTTTAAGAGATAACCCTAAAAAAAGAAACTCAGATAATGTAATTTTGTCTTATCTATTCAAAAATCTAAAGGAGGAAAGAACCTACAATAGGGGAAAGACAATCTCTTTAAAAATGGTGCTGAGAAAAACTGAACAGCAACATGCAAAAGAATGAAACTGGACCATTTTCTTACACTACACTCAAAAATAAACTCAAAATGGATTAAAAAATCTAAATGTGGGACTTCAGACCACAAAATTCCTAGAAGAGAACACAGGTAGCAATTTTTCTGACATCACCTGTTTCAACATTTTTCTCGATAGGTCTCCTAAGGCAAGGAAAATAAAAGCAAAAATAAACAATTGGGACTGTATCAAAATAAAAAGCTTTTTCACATGAAAGAAATCACCAGCAAATAAAACAAAAAGGCATCCTACTAAATAGGAGGAGATATTTGCAAATGATATATACAAAAAGGGGTTAAAGTGGAATAGATTAGAGAGCCCAGAACTGGACCCACGAATGTACGGCCAATTAATCTTTGACAAAGGAGGAAAGAGTATCCAATGGCAAAAAGATAGCCTCTTTAATAGGTGGTGCTGGGAGAAC
>CM053573.1:102836466-102969434 GCA_028646485.1 Cryptoprocta ferox | reverse complement strand
ACACACCCGTATGTTATAGTAGCATTATTTACAATTGTCAATATATGGAAGCAACCTAAGTGTCCACTAATAGATGCATCAGGAAGATGTGGTATACATACATGTGTGCACATGCGTGCACACACACACGTACATACATACAATGGAATATTACACAGACATAACAAAGGATGAGGTTGTGCCATTTGCAATAACATGGATGGACCTAAAGGGTATTATGCTAAGTGAAATAAGACTAAGAAAGACAAATTCCACATGATTTCACTCATACATGGAATCTAAGGCAAAAACAAAAAAAAACCCACAAATGAATAAACAAACAAGAAGGAGAATCAGGCCTATAAATACGAGAGAATAAAGTGATCGTAGCCAGAGAGGAGGAGGATGAGGGGTTGGGCAACATGGGTGAAGGGGAGGGGGAGGTGCATGCTTCTAGTTATGAAATGAGTAAGTCATGGAAATAAAAGTCACAGTATAAGGAACACAGTCAATGATATTGTAATAATGTTGTTTGGTGATGGCTGGTAGCTACACTTGTGGTGAGCATAGCATCATGTGTAAACTTGTCAAATCACCATGTTGTACACCTGAAATTAATGTAACATTGTGTGTCAGCTATACTCAAAAAAATAAACTTCAGTATGAAAACTTAAATAAATTCAATTTTCAAAAAAATGTCTATAAACATCCAAGAGACCACAATGTATCATTATGTGCAGATGTGGATTTACTCTAAAAATATACTATCGGCCCCCAGCTTGAAAATTACTATTGAGGATAAAGTACCATAATGGAATTTTGTGATGTATAGCATCCTATGCCAAGCAGTTTAAAATTATTTGTATAAAATTATATACTAGTCTTTACTTTCAGAAAGGAAAAAAGCCAAACATTCACTCCCCACAGGCCCTCAGGTTTCTGTGCAGAGTATTTGAAACCCAAGTAGATTGATTACCAAGAACAGCCTGGGGAGTTGGTGACCAAGGCAGAAAGGGAACAAGGACTGATTACTGGTCTTACTCTTCTTCTGACATTTTTTCTTCAGAGTAATAAATTATTTCAAAATTAAATTGTTGGGTTTTTTTTCTACTTTTCCATCACATATCTTCTGAAGTAATAGGGAATATCTATTTCCCAGAGTACATAAGACAATATTTAAATCAGCTAATATATCTATGTAGAGAAAAACAATTTATTTCTGGGCTTGTCTGACAACAGCACATGCTCCACAGTGGGGCTATGATCTTCTGAAACTACATTCTTTCCTCATTAGTAAAACCTGATGCCAAAGGTAATATCAGAGGATGAACCTTTGTGATTGGAGTGGGTTATCTTGCTATAGTCTGTTTGCTTTTGTAAGCACATGGGTTTTACCCCAGAATGTTAGAGAGAAAAAGAACAACAAACGAGCAAGAGATTTTCTATGCAATCACATCAAGGAGTTCTAACAACGAATTTTTAAATTCTCAATTTGTTTGGGGGCACCGGGTGGCTCATTTGGTTAAGTGTCTGACTCTTGATTTTTGGCTTGGGTCATAGTCTCACGGTTCATGGGTTTGAGCCCTACATCGGGCTCTGCACAGACAACGTAAGCCTGCTTAAGATTCTTTCTCTCTTTCTCTCAAAATAAATAAATTAAAAAAATAAGTAAATAAATAATCAATCTGTTTATTAAAAGCCTTAGTGTCTAATGTAGCTAAACATAAAGCAGTGCTTCTCAGCAGGGGAGAGGGCAGACTGTGTGGCACCCTTCCCAAACAGATGTTTGTCAATGTCTGAAGACATGTTTGGTGGTCACGATACGGGGGAAGGAGGGAGTACTACTGACATTTAGTGTGTAGAAGTCAAGGACGCTGCTAACCGTTTTACATACACAAGACAGTTCCCCATGACAAGGAACTATCTGGTACAAAATGTTAGTAGTGCCAAGGTTGAGAAACCCTGGTATAAAGAAGGCCTAAGAAAGAAATGAAAAAGACTGAACTTTTAAAATGTGCTAAACAAGCATAGCAACTTTTAATGTGAAGTGCTTTTTTTCTAAGTATTCCCAAACTTGAAGCACTGTCAAGATGTCAGAAGGTCCTCCAAGGTGGCAAATCTTTTCAACACGCAACTTCACGTTTTGGAAAATAATGGCAAAATCACTTCATCAACTTTGCTAAATCTAGTAGCAATCAGGGTAGAAAAGATCCATAAGAATTCAGTACTTAGGACTCTTCCATGTAGCAGATGCCATAAGCTAAACCTGCTATGCAGCAAATGTCTTCCTTTATAACAGCATTTTAACCTCATGGTTAATAAATAAGAAGGCCAAATATTAAAAATTTTAAAGGCCACTAACTTCTATAAAATTAATTTTATGCAACTGTCATTTTGTTTCTTTTTATTCAAAAATCATTTCTTAGCTTTACAGTATATTGCAGGCATCTGCTAGGCAGTAAAGAATGAATAAGGCATAGCTCCATATTTTCAATGAGTTCTTGGTCTTAAAGACCCAAAAGAAGGCAGGAAGTCAACAATTGTAAGAGGGTGCTACATATATATATATAATAGAAATATGCTCATGGTGCTAAGAGCAGAGAAAGGAGCATTTAAATCAGATGGTGTAACAGTAAGTTTGCCGGAACGACAATGTTTAAGCAGTCTTGTAGGATGAATAAGAATTAGACAGGTGGAGTTAGGGGGAAGAGTGTGCCGAGAAGAGGGAACAGCATATGCAAGGTAGGGAGATGTGAGAGAACTGGTGTCACCAGGGAATCTGAAAGACAAAGGCAGAATCCTCCATCTCTGTGGAGCAATGGTGGAAGACGACCCTGGAAGAGAAAGAAGAGGCCAAACCTTGAAGGGCACTTAAGACATGACTGTTTACTATAGGGAGTTTTGAAGGAGTTTAAGAATTACAACATCATGCTTATAGTTTCAGAAAGAAAAATATTGCACAAGTGGGGACGATGGCCCAAAGGGAAATGAAGAGAAGGCAGTGGAGTCAAAAGATAATTTAGAAAGTAGAATTGACAAGAATTGGCTGAATTTAGAATGACTCAGTTTTTGACTAAAGATACTGACTGGTAGTAAGTGCTACACCTAACTAAAAGGAAATAGAGATGGGGCGCCTGGGTGGCTCAATCGGTTAAGCATCCGACTTTGACTCGGGTCATGATATCACGGTTTGTGGGTTGGAGCCCTGCATCAGGCTCTGTGCTGACAGTTCAGAGCCTGGAGCCTGCTTCGGATTCTGTGTCTCCCTCCTTCTCTGTCCCTCCCCTGCTCACTCTCTCTCTCTCTCTCTCTCTCAAAAATAAATAAACATTAAAAAAATTTTTAAAGGAAACAGAGCAAGAGAAGGTTTGGCAGAATGAAATGCTGAGTTTGGTTTGAGATGTGAGCTCCCTGATGGTAACAGTCATCTCTTTTGCTCAGTGTTGTGGTTCTCTGCACCTGTTACAGTATGCCTGACTTAGAGTAGACACAATTAAATATCTGATTAAATAATAACATTCGTTGATTTTGAGGTACCTATGGGACACTCAGATGAATTTTTACTAAGATTTTTGCTACATAGGTCTGAAACTTAGGTAAAAGTTCTGGACATATAATTAAACAATCCCAAAGGAGAACAATGGCAACAACTGAAGAAATAGTGACTACTAAAGGAAGGAGGAAATGGAATAGAAGACCATAGGTCAAAAAACCAACCAAACAAACAAACAATACACAAGAGAGAGAAGCAATGACAGCATAGAGTAGAATATTATAATAGAAGCTCCCAAAAAGCAAGTATTGAGGAGAAAAGAGTCACCATTATCCAATGCTAAGGAGGAGTCAAGTACCACAAGGGTGCTAGACATTTCAGTATATATAGAACATCCAGCAAGTCTGAAAACCTAGCTGTTATTATTTTACTGTATTGTAATATAATATCAACAAACTATTTATCACGTATAGTAACCTGCGTTTCCAAACTTTATGAACACTCTTTAGAAATTTTGAGGTCAGTCTTTGCAAGAACATGCTTCAAGGAAGCAACGTCTTGAGAGAGAGTGGAGTACATAATACCTGGAGCACAAGAAAGTACAAACATGGAGCCCTATTTGCTCACAATGCTTTGTTGGCAAGGAGGGAGAGATGAAGGTAGTAGAAGGAAGATGAAGACTCCAGGAAAGAGCGTGTGGTGTTGCAGTCATAGTACGTCAGCCAGTGCTCTGCGTGCTACCTTAGCTCCCAGGGGTCGCTATACTTACTCATTCTTCACAAAGGCGTGCCTGTTGATGGTCTCTACAACATCTCTGAAGAGAATTTTTGAAGTGAGAGTATAACCGTGGTGTACTACTGGCTCTCCATCTGGGCCATCCCAACAGTCAACTGTCAAAAACAGAACTTCACATCAACAACACAAAGTTTCTGGGTTTGCTAATATTTCTGGAAATATCAGACAAATATTATTTTAAGTTTATTACTTGAGATTATGCATATTATGATCATGATAAAGATATCAGATGGAGAGATAGGTGTTCTGACATATTTATCAGAATAAGGAATTAAAGATAATAAGTGATTTGTTTCTGAGTACTTATAGTTAACAAAAATGTCACATTTGCAAGCAGCCCAGCATTTACCAAGAATGCTCATTAGAAATCAGTCTAAATCTAATCAAGCTGCCCAAGGATAGTGATATTTCTTAACAGGTTGCTCCTCTAATTTCACTTCGTATACTTCGGTTTACTAAGGCAGTCCTCCCAAATCGATAACAGGGTTTTTCATTACTGTTCACTTAAACTCATTATGTTTCTATTGCATTTTCATTTTAATTCTACAATAGCTATAAAATAACACTGACTTCCTAAGTTCAAATCCTCAGGCCCTGCCAAGATTTATGTGAATATGGGCAAATAATTTAATCACTTAAAGCCTTGCTTTCCTTGCCTATAAAAGAAAATAATAGTAGCATTTGCATCACAAGTTTGAGTGATGACTAAGTATATGTAAAGCTGCTTATAATACTGCATGAGAGATAGTAATTATAATTGTTATTAATAATACTGATATTGTTGTATGTATAGACAGACTCAGTGGCACCCAGCTAGAGAAAGACAACCACTTCCTCACCATCCACCCTGACTTAGACTTCATCTTCTTTGTTTTACACTCTACCACCAGACAAGTTTCTCAAAACAACGCTTTCACCATGTTCCTTTGCTCAAAAGCCTACTCAGTACATAACACAGCATCCAACACATACGCAGTATGTACTCAGTAGACACATGCTATTTATTAATATCCTATAGCACCTCCTCCCTGCTTAACCCCAAGGTCCTTATCTCTTGTGCTACAGACTGGCTTGCCATTCGCTCAGTTGTATCCGCTTTTGCCCTGGCACACAGCAGGACTACACTGCCCAGTCTTCCCTTGCAGTGGGATGTGATCATCGAACTGTGGGCAGAAATTATGTGTACCACTTCCAGGTCTGGTCTGTGAAAACTTTCCCTACTAACCCAGCCAGGCTCTCTCTTCTTCTGCTATGACTGCAGAAGATGTGTGCTGAAGATGGCACGGCCACAAGATGGAAAAAGCCTAGACCACTAAATCTTTGCTTGAAAGACTCACCTGTTAGGAACACCTATTTTGGACTTTACATAAGCAAGATATAAACTTCAGTTGTTTCAAGGCATGGAGATTTTAGGTTTAACTCTTCAAGGAACCACTATTGCCTTAATTAATATCCTAGCTTCTCTGTCTGACAAATTAATCTTTTCTCCTACCCCTGAACTCACAGACTTATTCTTCCATTAGGTAAGTTTCCTCACATAGGATCCTTCCTGTCTTTCATTTAAGGTCAACCAAAATGTCCTCTTTCACTTTCCTTATCTAAATCCCAGTCGAGGCTAAGCTAGGACCCCCCCAAGAACCCTGCCAGCTCTCATAACATTGTCCCTCCTTGTAGCACAGTCTGGCAGCTCTGGTTGCCAGAGTCGAGAGGTCAAAATTCTAGACCTTACTGCTATGAACTTTTCCAATTTTCAACTATTGGCAATTAATCCATTTTTTAAATTACAATATGAGTCAAACATTCTGCAGGCTAGATTTGGGTAATAGAATGCCAGTGAAAACTCAGACTTTTAATTAGGGCCAGATATTTCATGACCACACCTGTTCTTTATTTTAGTAGTGCCTTCCTCATATGTGTGCTCTCTATACTACGTCTGGAGATGCTATGTCCGTTTATTCTAAAACTTTCAAATTGTTCACCATAACCATAATGTGATTCAATGGTAAATGTTATGTGTCAACCTTGTTAGGCTACGGTACCCACTTATTTGATCAAACACCAGTCTAGATGTTGCTGTGAAAATATTTCTTAGATGTGATTAACATTTAAATCAATAGATTTTAGGTAAAGTAGATTATGCTCCATAAGGTGGATGGGCCTCATCAATCAGTTAAAGGCCTGAAGAGTCAAGACTCCCATTTCCTGAAGAAGGAATTCTTCTCAAGACCTTAACATCAACTCCTACCTAAGTCTCCAAACTGCTAGTGTGCTATACAGATTTCAGACTTAGAAGTCCCCATGATCATGTAAGCCAATTTCTTAAAATCAATCTTTCTTCTTCGAATCTCTCATATATATGAGAGAGATCCTATTAGTTCTGTTCCCTAATACAGTCACCTATATTACAATTAAACATTGGCTATAAATTATCCTTAGGGGAAAAAATGAAAAAGGTAAAAGAAAAAAACTTCCAAGGTTAATACCATAGGAATATAAAAAACAAATTTTAAGAATAAAGATGCTATTGAGAAGATCAAAGGTTTGGGGATACTAGGATAAAGAGTTGTACTATTCCTTTGGGCCTGCAAATGAGGTCAAATGTATTAAAAACATTTTCTAAGAATAGAAGCTCCATCCATCTTTTGACATGTACTTGACATTCTTTAATTTGTCTTGGGATATGGGTGTGGAAAGAAGGAACAGATGTTTCAAAAGTTAAGTAATTTGAACAATTTATACCCTGATTTAGCCCCCTTGTGGAGGAAGGGGGTATAACAGTTCCTCATAAATGAACTAACATCCTTTCAAAAAGAATGACTGTGAACAAGGCAATGCCCTGCCTGATTTGATTATCATGTGCACATAAAAATAGCTCTTAAAACTACATTGGTCATGAAAGACGGTGCTCTTTTGCTATTATTTCTAACATAGGCAGAATATGCATAGTTGAGGACGGCTCTTCTAATAATGTTCACACTGTAGATCTATTCCATCACCTATCTGGTGAATGAGGAAACCACATTCCCAAATGACACCAGCATCCTAACATGTGGCAATCATAGCCAAGTTCAAATGACAGGGAAGTTTCCTGTAAGAGCTAATTCCGTAATGGGAATGCTGGCAAGGTAGAAACGCTCTAACCAATTCCCATGCCCACAAAACTGCCAGTGGCCCATTTTTCAATCATGTCACATATTAGAGCCCCTGAAAGCACTCTGACGAAGAGGTGGTTAGTTCTGCAGGCCAGATGAGCAGCTAAGATGACAGCTTTTCATAATGGAACTTAAAAGTGTTCCATCCTGATAGCACTCCCGGAGATAACAGGAAAGGTTGTAAACCGATTATAGCTGTGATGCAACATCAGTTCCATAATGAGAGTGAAAATCCCCTGGACAGAACATCCATATTTATTAGGCAACTTGGGCTGAAAATCAAAGGAAGGTAAGGCCATGTGAAAAATGTGATCAAATTGATTTGCTGACAAGCCCACTTCACCAAAAAAGACTTATTAGTCTTCCCCAAGACTCTCTATATATCCTGACCAAGGACATTCCAACACCTGTACTAATGGAGATGGAAAACACAACATTATGAAACTAGAAGCTTGAAAGTGGAGAGATTCTTCAGGTCACAATACCGTGAAGAACCTGTCCAGAATCATTATTCTCTACCTCAAAGTGCTATCCTTGGCAAAAGCTGCTTCAGAGAAATATCTGTGGTACCTGAGATTTTCAATCCACGACCTGCAACATTCTGTAAATCAGGTTCTTCAGATCTTAGCTACATCTATTTAAAAGCAAAAACAACTTCATCTGGACCCAAGGTATATGACATAACACTGGGTATATATACATTGATGTCTCCAGGCCCAAGCTTCAGATGTGAACTAAGAACTCGAAAGCACAGCACTGACAGAAGTTGTTAGGAAAGCACAAAAGATCACGTCATCAAATTCTAAGTCTTTGGGAACAACTACTTAGTTAGATGGTAGTCCTAATCTTGAACTGAGCAAATTCCTTCTTCTAAAGCCAACCTCCCCTCAGTGCTTCACTTCACTTTCTCTAGGCTTATGTGACTGATGGTCCTCGTTTGATCCCTGTTAGGACTGATCATGTCATTCAAGCTTCCTCCTCCATAAAGCACATAGAATTCCTTGGAACAAGTGGAGCAGGCAAGTTAAATCAACTTGAGTCCAAACCCTAGGTTGCAAGCTTCCTAGCTATAGAAACTTGAGCCAGTTAACCTACTCCAAGATGGGGTGTCCTCTTAAGGAGATTACTCTATCCCCTTAATGTTGTAAGAATGAAATGAGAATGTATAGAAAGCACTCAGTCAGGACCTAGCTCACAAAAGGGGCTGAAATCATGGTAGTTCCTTCCTACAGTACATTCAAAGACAACGTGATAACCATAATTTGAAACAGGAAATAGGTCAAGGACAAAGCTGATCAAGTCTCCAAACAAATAAAATTCTTCTCCTCAACAAAAACCTTCCAGAAATAGTAGTTTGACTTTCACTGTCCACTTACAGATTATTTCAATAAAAATAACTTCAAGTAAACCAAATACAAGGGGAGGAATTTGCTGATACGAGCTGGTAAGGGAGATATTTGAGAGATTGCATGTTCTTTAAAATTACACCGTAACTGTATGTATCCTGAGCTTGTGTGAGTATCTGGAGCAGACAAGCTCCTATTAGAAAAGGAGAGCCAAGTCGCTTCTTTCTATTACTTTGGTGACTAGCAGTTAGAAAGAAAGAGGGGATGTACAAGAGAAGGCCCGTATTCAATATCATCTACTGCACACAATTTCTAAACATTCTCATTTTAAAATCAAAGACCCTAAAAAAAGTTAAGATTAAAAATCATTTGTACCTTACAAAAATCATTTGTACCTTGCTATAAATTGTCTTAATCAGATAACTTTCCTTCTTAATACCCCAAACAAAGCTAGAGGATTAGGTGTTCTAATTCAGTATAAGGAGTTGATCATGGGAACATGGTTGGGCTTGGGTAGGACACTGATTTTGGATTAAAAAAGCAAAAAAGAGAAGACCAGTTACCTGAAGGACTTGAAAAGCAAAAGAAATACCGTATAGAACACAGCAGTTAACAAAACTGCAAAACTGTCTGGAGTTAACTATCACTTCACGGAGTCACTACAAGTCATTTTCCATACTTGGCCTCCAAGGAAATGTCACCATTTAAAGGCAACCATTACTGTGAATCCAATGAGGGTATGTGCCCAGGGAATCTCTGTGCATGTCAGACATGTAAAATTTCTTGAGTACTGAATGAACAAAGTGTTGAATAATGGCTGAGAGCAGAATGTCATCTTGAGACCTTCTAAAAGGTTTTTCTTTATGTTAATATTTTATAAGCATCTTCATTACTCTGTTGCTTAAGCCACTCAATTGTCAGTCACTCATTGTCAGTAGGTGTTCTTTGCATCAACTGCAAAAATGCCATATCGTAAAGCATAAATTTCCAGAACACCAACTTTGTAGTGGTTCTAATTGTTCTGTGTGTAGACAGTTCTTAATGCCTGTCCAGTTTGAAAATGTTAATGGACCCTGATAACATGCCAGAAACTATATGACAAAGACCCATCCAGTTACTAGTCTTATTGCCCTACAGATTTACTCATTTCCCCTACTCTGTTCCACCACCTGGAAGAACACTGTTATCCACTGCTAACTCCCAGCACATCCCCACCAAAAAGTAATTCCCCTTTGTTCCATGGAATCTCCATTCCATCACAAAATAACTCACTTTTATCAGACTCTTTGGAGTTCTCCTTCAACCTCCTCATTGTAACAATCAGCTTACCTTGGAGAACACTACCATTCTCCACAGATGTTTTTTAGTATAAATCACAGACCAAGAGGGATTCTCTAGGCCTTTATTGCTACATTTAAACAATTGTTCTCCTAGATTCATTAAAAAAAATTCCTTACTTTTGAACCTCACTTTATCCAACTCTACCTTTCTGACATCTTCCAAGTGCCTTTCCTATAGTATTCTTTTCATACTTTAAGTATCTGGCTTATAGGTTTTAATCTCCAACTTTTAATCTTTAAAATTTTTAACATTTAATCTACCTGTCAACATCTGTTGTGAGTTAAAAGTCCAGGTGGGCAATTTACTCAATCTTTTAGCTTTGCCCTCCCCAATACTAACAATCCCATCCTCACTCTACTTTATTAATGTCCACCCAAGACACACCCTGAAAACAGTCGTCACCTGTAACTACATCCAAAATCCCGCTCTGTGATAACAACTCTCTGCTCTTATTTTGTGTGTATAACAACTTTCTCCATATTTCTATTTCTTAGAGTCTTCTAGTTTCCTTACCTCATTTTATGGCCCCTTATTCCCTTACTTTCCTTTGTTGGACTCACTGACCTACTGACTAATTACTTAAAAGAGTGTACACCGACACCTTGAAGATATTTTATATGATCTAGAAATCTAGAGCCTTGGATCAATTTTATAATCTATCTTCACTGCTCCTGTATCTAATCTGTTGGGAATGAGGTGAGAAGAGTCTAAGCATGAAGATCTTATATAACAAAAAGACTGTTTCTGAAAGTACATAGGACTTCCCCAGTTTATCTTGTCAACTCCTGTCCCATTGTTTGTTGATCTTCTTAAGCCCCCAAGCTAACTTCCATTTAACTGCATTTTTCTAATGCAGAAAAATTCCAAGTGACTAACCCACAGCAGATTAGCTATCCCCAACTTCCCACTAACATGTCACCAAAACTATCCATCAAAAGACACCGGGGTGCCAGGGTGGCTCAGTTGGTTGAGCGTCCAACATCAGCTCAGGTCGTGATCTCACAGTTTGTGAGTTTGAACCCTGCATCAGGCTTGCTGCTGTCAGACCAGAGCACACTTCAGATATTGTGTTCCCCTCTCTCTCTGTGCCTCCCCCACTCCCGCTCCCACCCTCACTCTCAGAAATATGTAAAACATTAAAAAATGTTTTTAAAAAGATACCAGTGAACTCCTAGCTGTTAAATGCAACCAGATTGGAAAATTAGTCTTTACCTTATTCCCTTATTTACTTTTCTGTGGCATGGGACATTTATCACAATTTCATCCCTTACTATTCTGTGTTAATCCCCATTGGTTACCCTTGCTCTTCCTACATATAATGCTGGATCACTTCATTCCTCAGGCTTCATTCGCTTGTCCACTACTCTCTGTAAGTGATCTTGTACACTTTCATGATCTTAACTATCAAACACAAAACTCGGAATTATGGGGGTGCCTGGGTGGCTCAGTCGGTTGAGCATCCAACTCTTGATTTTGGCTCAGGTCATGATCCCAGCATTGTGGGATCAAGCCCCATATCAGGCTCCATGTTGAGCATCGGGCTCTGTGCTGACAGCTCAGGGCCTGGAGCCTGCTTTGGATTCTGTGTCTCCTTCTCTCTCTGCCCCTCCCCTGCTGGTACTTTATCTCTCTCTCACTCTCTCTCTCTCTCTCTCTCTCTCAAACATAAATAAACATTTATAAAAATAATAAATAGATAAACAAACAAATAAATAAAACTAAACTAAACCTCAAAATCATGGAATCTTTATCTTGCCTGGATCTTTCCATTGAGTTCAGATATTATGCAACCAACTGATAGAAATGTCCATGTAAATGTTACAAAGTCACTATAAACTCAACAGAGAAAAACTGAACTCATTAATGCTCTCTCCCCAGATTCCTTATAGTATGTGAGGACACCATTCATTCACTACAGCTCTCGCCCTCATTCCTTACATGCTTTTTCTCTTGCATCAGGTCCTGCTGAGTTTACTTCTTGAATATCTATGTAATTGTCTTTCCAACTCACTTAGTCCAGGTTTTTATAACCCTTCCTTTGAATCACTGTAATAGCCTTTCCACCATTCTCCTCGCTCTAACTAGTGTCGCAGAGCTCACATATGCTAAAAAACTTCTCCTCCCACATCGTGACCCAAGTGATCTTTCTAAACTGCAAGTCTGATCATACCACCATATGTATTAAAACCCTTCATTGAGGGGCACCCCGGTGGCTCAGTCAGTTAAGCATTTGACTTCCTTTGGCTCAGGTCATGATCTTGCATTTGTGGGTCTGAGCCCCGTGTTGGGCTCTGTGCTGACAGCTCAGAGCCTGAAGCCTGCTTCAGATGCTGTGTCTCCGTCTCTCTCTGCCCCTCCCAACTCACACTCTGTCTCTGTCTCTCTCTCTCAAAAATAAACATTACAAATTTTTTGGAAAAAAAAGGCTTCATTGAACTCTTGTTACCAAAAGCTAGAGTTGAAATTCCTCACCACAGCACTCAAACCCTTTAACTCTTTATGACTAACCCAAGTTTACCTTCCCAGCCTACCTATTTCTCATTGTATTTTACCTCACATCTTACTCTTTGTACCAACACTTCTTAACATGTATATGATTTGCCTGGTGGAATTCTCACACTGTGCTACTGTTTTTAATGGCCACCCATTCTACAAGACTGTCCTTGAAGGCAGAAATCATGTCCTACATCTGTGTCCTCACAATCAAGACCCCACAAGAAATTTAATAAATGTTGCTGACTGACAGATCATGAAGTGTCTCAAAATCAAATAGTTGTCCTGAACTACTTTGGCATTGTTTAAACAAAAAATTTCTTTCTGGGAAAACTTTCATTTTCATCACAAATTTTTAGCAACTGAAGGTGTGCTTCCTAACTTCTAGTACATCTCTTTCTCTCCCTCTCTCTCTTCCTGATTGGATAATAAGGAGGATCCAGAGAGCACCATGAGCAAAGAATAACTCTACAATAAGCAGAAAAATGGTTCTGATTAGCGTGAGCACATATTTTAGGTCTCTACTCTTCAGACTAGACTTGACTGGCTAAAGGACACGTCCATCAACACACAGCAGAGCTCAGACAAGGCACAAACCTTCCACACAGCGACAGCCCTCTTGTAGCACCCGTGCATACATGTCCACTTTGGACTGAGAAAGGAGCTGGTCCCCGGTCAGGTATGTGTTGTGAGAGGAAGCGATGTAGTAGTTGCACAGAGGCTGATCCATGTCCTGGTACACTTCATGGTGCAATGGGTTAAATATGTCACAAGCAGGACTACGCATGAAGTTCGTGAACCCTTTGGAAGAAAGAAAGAGTGAAGTACTATAGCTTTCAAAGAGTACCTAATTGACTCCATCAGGAACAACAGAGATCAAAGTATGTTCATACTGGGGCTCCTGGATGGCTCAAATGGTTAACCGTCCAACTTCAGCTCAGGTCATTATCTCATGGTTCATGAATTTGAGCCCCACATCAGGCTCTGGGCTGACAGCTGACAGAGCCTGGAGCTTGCTTCAGTTCTGTGTCTCCCTCTCTCTCTGCCCCTTCCCCACTCATGCTGTATCTCTCTTTCAAAAAATAAACATCAAAAAAAATTGGAGGGGGCATGCGCCACGGTGGCACAGTTGGTTAAGGGACTGACTTGGGCTCAGGCCGTGATCTTGTGGTTCATGAATTCAAGTCCTGCGCCAGGCTCTGTGCTGACAGCTTGGAGCTTAGAGTCTGCTTTGGATTCTGTGTCTCCCTCTCTCTCTGCCCCTCCCCACTCCTTGCACTCTGTCTCTATCTTTCTTTCTCAAAAATAAATAAACATTAAAAAAGATTTAAAAACAATTTTTAAAGTATGCTTATAATGATTATCTTACTTCCACTCAGGACAGATACTGTGAGGAATACTAAGGCAATGAGAGATTTGCTTCAGGTCAAATAGTGTCAAAAACTGAAATATGACTGGGGAATAGCAGTTGCAACATAAGCTACAGAAAAATAAGTAGACTTTTCAAGAATTTTGATTGAGTATGGGAGAGGGCTTATTCCAAAGCCATTCAGTAACTACTGAACTCAAGCTGGGATTATGCAGCATGATCTAATGGATGACTGACGCAGTGTTAAAGCAATTTTTATACAAAGTGCTACACTGAGCAACCATCAATTTGATAATTTATTCATTTAAAAAAACAGTATTGTTAGTAACATAGGTGAAGTAACAGGTCAAAAATTAGACGCAAACTAAATTCAGAGTGTGGTTATTTGACTATGAAATTGGTTTGGGAAAATGCTGCTGATAGCACATTTTATAACTTTAAAATAATGTTTAAAGATTATGCAGAAATACAGAGAACAAACTGATGGTTGCCAGAGGGGAGGGGGATGAGGCTGTAGACAAAATGCGTGAAGGGGAGAGGGAGGTACAGGCTTCCAGTTATGGAATTAATAAGTCACAGGAATAAAAGCACAGCTTAAGGATTATAGTCAATGATATTGTAATAGCAATGTAATAAGACAGACAGTAGCTACACTTACGGTGAACATAGCATAAGCTATAAATTTGTAAAGTCACTAAGATTTACACCGAAAACTAGTGTAGCACTGTGTATCAGCTATATTCAAACAAACAGATACTATGTAGAAAACCTAATCAGTTTTTCTACAAATAATTTCAAAACATAATATCTAGGTAGAAGAAGCATTCATTTAATACATGAATAGTTGAATGACCTCAAGTACTTAAGTGGAATGATTATCAGGTTAAATTGCTCCAAGTCTTTGGGGTACCTGAGTGGCTCAGTCGGTTAAGATTCTGACTTCGGCTCAGGTCATGATCTCACAGTTGATGAGTTCGAGCCCCAAATCGGGCTCTGTGCTGACAGCTTGGAGCCTGGTGCCTGCTCCAGATTCTGTGTCTCCCTCTCTCTCTCCCCCTCCCCGCTCACACTCTGTCTCTCTCTCAAAAACTAAACAAACATTAAAAACATTTTTTTTAATTGTTAACAAGTCTTTAAGAAACTGTATCTATAAATATCCTTTGAGACTCTAGATTAATTCCATTTTGGGTGGCCCACCAAGCAAAACATTCATTTCTTGGTAAAGAAATTGCCCAAATTAGTTTATCTTCTCTAGGTGTTTTTAAAATGGTTCTTAATATATATGTTTAAATTATTCCTTTCTTTTAATTACCCTGCACCCCAGGAAGTAAACATGTGGTATCAAACCTCCTTGTCCACACTAAACCTGAAAGCAGGGGAGGTGGGGAGGGGAACAATGAAAAATAGTAAGATAAACCATGGCTTTGGATGGTCTTGAAGGCAATGGGCGGCTTTGGTGGTCCTTCAGCAGATTATTGGTTCTGCCTGGGTTTGTTCTTCTCTTGGGTAGCAGCCTGAAATTTATTTCTCCACATATTTTAAGTATATATAACTTACACATACACGTAGCTTTATTCACATTTATGTGTAAGATCCTTGAAGCTACATTCTAAGTATATTACTCTGGGAAAATTACTTAATTTCCTTGAAAGCTTCACTTTCTTCAACTATATAATGAAGTAGTTGTACTAACAAAATATGTGGTTCCAACAACATCTCCACTGCTACCGACTAGGTAAAAACAAGTTCACTGCCAAGATTTTTTAAAAAAACATACTTTCAAAGTCACTAATGTCATATATTAGTTATTTTAAGACCAAATTTCCTTTTTTTGAAATTACCAGGTTGAATCTCTTTCCAAAATTAGCCATTTGAGAAAAGCCCAAATATTTCTTGACATCTGTCACACACATGGTGGCATCAGGTTGACTTGCTTAGAGTGGAAAATGCATATCATTATTGCCAAAGTAAGAGAAATAGCAGTATCACGCCATCTCTTTCAAAGGAAAATACGTTGTTTTGTGAGTTTTATTTGAATCACCCGGAATCCATGAATGTCTCCTGATTTCTTTTACTAAAAATTTTGCTAGAATTTAACTTAGCAAACTGAATTGAAAAATAAGAAATTAAGAATATTAGTTATTTTACCTTCTATGCCAAGAACATTTTTCGTCTTATTTTCTTCTGAAACTTCAAATTTCCTTATGATGTCAAGACAATAGTCTGCTGTCACATTGTTCATCTAAACAAAACAAAACATTAGTAGAGTATCTGCAATTTCATGAGATATTTTCAAGGCACATTGATTTTTTTAAGCATTCATGATACAGTGCAAGGTGGTTTAATGAGCAGCATTTGAGATCACGGCAACTTTATCTTTGGAAAATGATCATCTGAATCTTCCCATGTTACCCTTCAGATTTAATCAGTGAAAACAACGCTTCAAGTACTAGACAAATGTACTCCATGAAACAAAATTGATAAAATTAAATCAAAAATCAGTGCAAACCGCCATCAAATCTACTTACTATAAGCTAGCAGCTATCTGCAAATTAATGTTTTCTACACAAACACTACAGTTTGCTAATCATAAATATATACAGAAAGAAAATGATTCCCTGGCAAAACAGGATGTCCTAGATAAATATACTCATTGGTGTGCAGAACTACAGCTCTTTCCATGGAATCACAAGAGCAATCTGCCATGGTGATTCAAGATCACAAAGGTTGGCAAGAGAAAATAAAACAAAAACTTAGATGAAGCAGCTAGCATAACAAAGAACACTGGAGCTAGATGTTTTGTCCAGATTAGCCATCTTATATTATTAACAGTGGGATCCTGAATGAGTCACTTCCCTTCTCTGTGGCTACCTTATAAGGTGGTTGTGAAAATTAAATGTATTACTATTAACATGTGACATCATTACTATTAACACATCAAACATAGCAGTGCATGCTATAATTATTGAGGCATTCTCAAGGTAGCTGCATGAACATTACATACTTAGTGCCACTGGGCAAAGTAAACTCTTCAGGAATAATTAATTAAATGGCAACATGAAGGATGTGATATTTTGATCAAAATTCCATTTTGATCTAACAGTGACATTTAAAAATACTAATGAACAGTGATAGAGGAAGCTAATCTTAAGAGCCATTTTTCAATATTTCCCAAATATTCTATTATCTCTTAGGTTTGATACTTATGTTTTAGTGAAATCTCATTAGTCTAAACAGTTTAAATAGCATTTAAACCTTTTGCAGGGGAACAAAAGCTCTGTTTTGCACCTATTTTTTGCCTGCTTGAAATAGCATAGAATGCTTCCCCCCACCCCCTGAAAACTAGCTACACAATGGCTGATGCATCCATTGAGTAAATTTTACAGTCCTTACTATATTCAGAGGCTTATATTACCGGACAACACCAGAAAGTATCATAAAATAAATGAAACCATGATAACCTGTAAAAACTCTACTGACCTAGTCGGACTTTGAGCAGGCCATTAATTTGTCTCCTATATACTCGAGAGATTTATCACATGCAATCTAAAATATAAATAATTTCTCACAAAATAAAAAAAAAAATGGGGGCGCCTGTTTATCTCAGTCGGTTAAGCATCTGACTTCAGCTCAAGTCATGATCTCACGGTTCTGTGGGTTTGAGCCCCGCACCAGACTCTGTGTTGACAGCTCGGAACCTGGAGCCTGCCTCGGATTCTGTGTCTCCCTCTCTCTCTCTGTGCCTCCCCTACTTGTGCTCTCTCTTTCTCTCAAAAATAAATAAGTAAAAATTATAAAAAATTGATTAAAAAATAAAATTCATGTGCCGTGGGAAGCCTGAGTTTACACTGCAATTATTTGGTTTATGAGGCTGTTTGCTCAGAGATGCAGGGGCCTTGTCCTGGACTTAGGTCTACCAGGAGCCCATGAGATCTAAAAACCATAAAAAATACCATCATTCTGGGATAAAACTAATTGCAGACGAGCAGAGAACATTATACTAGTTCAAGATACAAAGCAGAATGTGTTAACAAAAAGCATTGTATTCAAGAAGTAGTCAGTAAATTAGTAAAAATATTAGTAGGCATTCTAGGAAGCTCACAATTTTCTGGGCATTATATAACAACAAATGGGAAATAATCCATTTCCTACCAAAATTCAAGTATTAAGGATTAACTCAGTGAAATACAGTAAAACCCCATAATAATGAGAAATGAAATGTACAAGTCAATCAGCTTCCCTCCTTCCCCCAACCTGTGGTCTAATTTAATTAGCTCCCAATAGCAAAATCCTGAATTTACAAAACTGAATTTTTCAGACCTTACTTAAAAAGCTACTGGAAAATTTTACTGTATGAAAGAAGGTTCGACATGGGTTAATGCTCTTTACTGTTCCTTTCCCCTTTGTTTTGTTCCCTATGTCATATAGCTAATAAGGTGAAACAGAAAAGAACCCTACTCTACTCCTGTTTCTCATGGAGCTCATTTGAAAGTTTTGTTTGCTATCAATATCTGAGCCACTTGCTGTTTCCAACATGAAGGACTCCTACTACACCAGGCAACTGGTGCTCAGACTGCTTTAAAAACCCTGGATTTAATAATGATTCTTTACATTTATGTAATGCAGTCAATGCTGTGCAGTTTATAAAGAGCTTTTACACATAAAATCTTAAATACTTCTTACAACAGTCTCATAAACTTGGTGTTTTTATCCCCGTTTAAAAATATGCAAATCTATGCTAGAAAAGGTTCACTATCTCAAAGTCACAAAACTGATAGGAGGCAAAACCAAGGTCCAAATTTTCATTATTCTGACTTCATAGCCAAAGCCTTTTCTTTTACATTATAGCTATTGTCTCTGGATGGTTTTCTTCATTTCTACTGAAAAACTGAAATGCTTACTTTCAAAAGTGATTGTTTTTTCAATATAGCTGAAACTCCTAAATCTTCTTAACTTTTGAGACGCTTTAAACCGTCAAGTCAGTTACTATAATTTGACTTCTTTGATTATTCCAAGTTGGACTCCATTCTCTTGTCCTAGTTTGCTATAATACTTTAATCTCATCCAAAAAAGACTAACTGGCCTTCATATTAAAGGCCAATCCACTTCAGGTGAACTAGTTGAAGAAACCAAAGTCAGATCTCCATACAACATACTAGTATTCTGATACTGACATTTTATCCTCAGACTTCTTGTAAGTTATCTGGCAAAGCTGTGACAGTGAGTGTGAATTTCAAAACAAAGTCAGAGTAAATAATTATATTTCTTATAGCTATGATTCCCAAAGCACATAAACCCCAAAATCATAATTTGCAGAGAATTTTAATACTGCTAAACTCTTTTCAATTTATTTTTATCAAATTAATATATGTTCATAATTAAATAAGTCAAAACTAAGCTTACAATTGAAAGCAGAATTCCCCCTTCTAAACAGACAACCACTCTCCAAGAAAAATAATGTCAATATTTCTAGATATTTCTGTTGGAAGGAGTCTTTATATTCCAAATGGTTTGTTAATGATGCTATTTTCTATTTTTATATACCTTAAGCATTATCTATGGAAGTTTTTATTGTATTGGATAAAAAATTTAGCTTGTTTGGGCCAGCAAAACTAACTTTCTCCCTCTACCCCTCCACCTAGAATAGTTATATCTTAATTTTTTTATTTAATTACTATTCAGTGTTGAATTTTTCTGATTATGCAAATGTTAGACACTGAGTCTATTGTATAATGATTGTGTTTCTTACAGATTTTTTTTTCAATTTGTTAATTGCTGCTATTTCTACCCATTTGGTTAATTTTTAGTGTCATCTCATAAATTCTTCCTCATGATGCTAATAGTGTCTCAGTTACCAAAGGCACAAAACAATGCATGAATTCCAATTTTTTAACCCCATAAAGGTGGTCTTTCTTCCAGGCTGCTGGGATTCCAGCACTTTATTCAGGTTTTGGTCTGACTTCATTCTGTCACACTCATCAGAGAACGCTTGGAAAGTAAATTATTTATTTCTTGCTTGTGTTTCTGTGTTCTTCCGTGTGCGTTTTACTCTGCATGCACATTCAGTTGGCAGACTCACCAGGCAGAAAATTCTAAGTCAAAAATCATTGCTCCTATGTTTTTGATTTCCAGAGTTGCTATTGAGAAGTCCGATGCCATACTGAATCTACTCCTTTTACAGGATCTGTCTTTGCTCATTAATTGGATTAGTGCTTTTTCCCCTTTCTTTCTGCAAACTTTTAGGGTCTCACTCTATCCTTGGCATTGTGAAATTGCATTATCATTTGTCTCTGTGTGCATCTTTTTACATTCAGTGCGCTTGGCACTGAGTGGTCCTGCCAGTTGAGAGAGTTCTATCTTTCCACGCTAGTCATTTTTTGAATTATTTATTTTATAATATCCCTTCTATTTTTTTCTTATCTTTTTCTGTAACTCTGATTATTCAGAGAGTGGACTTTCTGAATCAATCCACTAATTTCATTATCTTTTCTTTCTATTTTTCATTTCTTTGTATTTGTTCTATTTTATGAGCAATTTTCTCTTTATCTTCTAAGCCATTTATTGAGTTTAGTCCTCTGCTCTTCTTCCTCAGAACCATCTTTTCCCATAGCATACTGCATTTGCTTCATGGCTGCAATTTTGTGTTTCATTACTCTTATGTTAATGGCAGTTTTTAAAATTTCCTTCTCCTACATTGCCTCTATTTCCTCCAAGTTTCTCGATGCTATTTGTTTACCTTGGTCTCTGATTTTATAGCCAAGGATTTCCTCCAAACATGTGGTAAGCCTTGGCTATTTAAAACCTGTTTTCAAAATCAGCTACTGAAAAAATGTATTGCAAATCAAGTCAGTAATAAATTGGTTGGAAGCTCTGTATTCATGAGGAGAGCTGAGTGACTGGGGGGTCTCACTGTAGAATTCCCTGACTGAACTATTTTATTAGAGGTCTGATATATATCTCTTCAGGTTTTGGGGGTTTTCCTGGGGCTTGTATATTAGTTTCCTAGGACTGCTGTAACAAATTACCACCAGCTTGGCTTAAAACAATAGAAATTTATTCTCTCATAGCTCTGGAGACTGGAAGTCCAAATTCCAGGTGTGGGTAGAATTGGTTCTCTCTGGAGACTAGAGGTTGAATCTGTTCCATGCCTCTCTTCTTGCATCTGGTGGCTTCTGGCAAACCATGGCATTCCTTGGCTTGGGGCTTCATAAGTACAGTCTCTGCCTCCATGGCTTTCTTCTGAAATCTTCTTTTCTGTCACTTATAAGAGCACTCATCATTGGATTTAGGGTCCACTCTAAATTTAGCATGATCTCATCTCAACATCCTTAATTTAATCATGTCTACAAAGACCCTATTTCCAAATAAGGTTATACACAGAGGTACTGGGAGTTAGGACTTGGACTTATCTTCTGGGGCCACTATCCAACCCCCTATAGCTTATCATAGTCTCCCATTTCCTACCTGTAATTTCCCCTATAGACACTGGGAGCAGAGTGTTAGAAGAGGGTTATGGTTCTCCCACGTCAGTGCACAGACGTTCACTTCGTCCTTGTACTCATTACCTATTGCTCTGAAACTAGCCACCCAAAACTTAGAAACTTAAAACAACAACCACTTTTTTAAAAATCACATTTGTGCAGGAAGGCAGGTGGGACCGACCGGCTTTGGCTGGACAGTTATTTTGCTGTTTTCGCCTAGGCGTTATTCAATTGCCCATAGGCACCTGGTCCCCAGGATACAGCTCAGTGTCTAAGGGGGCCTCCCTCACATATCTTGGTTGGTGCTGGCTGATGGCCCTGGGCCTCTTTCTCTGAGTAGTCTCTCATGCACAAAACCCTGGCCTGGTTTCCTCACGTGGTAATCACACAATCCCAACAGGGCAAGAATGAAATCATCAAGGCTCCCGGAGGCCTAGGTTCTTTGTACATCATATCTGCTACAATCTATTAGTCAAAACACATCCCAGAGCTAGCTGAGATTAAAGGGGCAGGAAAACAGTCCACTTCTTGATGGGAGGAGAGGCAAAGTCACCTGCCAAGGGGCATGCATATAGGAACAGGGGAATTACTACAGCCATCTTCACAGACTATCTACCACAATCCCCATGTTTTCAGTACTCAGGTGTGCCTGGTATGCCTCAGTTTAGACCCTTCTGGGCCATCTTTCTCTAGTTCTGACTTTTACTTCTATGCCAGGATGGAAGAGGGACAGTTTCTGCTGCAAGAGGTAGGAGAGAGGATCTAGAGCCCTACTTCCAACCAGTGCTTGAGTTTTTGACCCCTCCTCATCTCCTATTTTCAAGAGCATCACATGACTTCAATTCTTAAGCTTATCAGGGGTTCCTCTGGACTAATAAAATTCCTGCTCTGTAGACTTGAGTTTCAGTGCTCTGGGGTCTCCTTTAAATCAGACAAATTTCAAGATTTTGTTGTTCCTGTCTCCTCCCCCATCTCTTTGTCTCCATAGTTTTATACAGAAGAAAAAGTCTCTTTCCTGTATTTTTGGTTAATTTCAGAAGGGAGTGGAGTGGAGAAATATCTCTCAATGAATAGTCCTTCAGTTTTCAACTGAATAAGTAAGAATTTTCCTCCCCAAAATGGCTACCTCTAAATCATCCTGAAATTAAATCACAACTTTCAAAGCATTTGAATATATGACTATTTCATGGAAAATGCCATTTGGGGAACTATATTCCAGGCTGCAAAAAATTACAAGATGTAATTACTCTGAAAATCTCTCAATTGCTTCAACTGTGAATAATTAAGTAAATGAACAGAAACTCAGGAATGACTCTTAAGGAATGCTTTTATGATGAAGAAAATGCATTAAAAAAAGTAAAACAAACAAGATAGAGGTACACTAGCCCCAAAAGGGGTAGTTCTAAGCAAAGAAGAGTTTATAAGTATTTCTCATAGAGAGGTATGGTTAGAATGCCCATGACTCTCATGGAATCATTCTGGATTCAGTAAAGGATAATGAAGGGAGATGGTACAAACAACACTGATAATTGGATTAGAAGAATCAAGGGAATATTTTAGCAGAGAGATTAAAGACACAAAAAGAGCAAATGTTAGAAGCACCACAATGAGATAATGTATAGATCTATGTCAGATACACACAGATAAAATAAGAGGGCCCTCCAGCATGAGATCAGTAAAGCTCTGAAAATTCCCCAGGAATTAACCACCTATATGCATATTTCAGATAAAAGTGATGCAAAAACAGAAGTCTGCTTCTGGATTATCCATGGAGATAGCCTTTGTGCTCAGGAAACAGCTAGCTGGTTTCTCAGACTCTTAAGGATGCTTCAATAGTCCTGCCTTCTCTTCCTCTTACCTCAAGCCACAAGAAACAAAAGGATAGAAAGAAAGTAGAGACTTGTTAAGAAAGGCTGTCAAGGGGAATGGGAGAATGAAATCCAATTATAGCTCCTGAACCAAAACTCTGAAAAAGCATTGAACACAAAACACATTCTGCCCCAGTGCCGGTAAATGGATAGTAAATCTGGAGGAGACACAGACCGCCTTTTGGCAAACACAGGGGGGAAAATGAAACCAAAAAACCTCAACCAAACCTAGTACTTTGGAATCATAAGCTAGTGGATATCAGTGATCTTTATCTATGGTTGCAAGGAAGCAATGAAAGACAAATGTCAGCCAGCTGATCTCTTCTAATTGGCACTTCTTCATGGATATAAAAGACAGAATTTCCCTTAGCACATACATGTTTTAAAAATGAAAGACATAATCAAACAGCATTTGGACCTGTCAGAGTATAAATTCAATTTTCAGAGAGCTTCATTGAAATAAAAATCTGACCCATGGGCCAATATTTGATTTCATATCATCTTTGACAACACATATGGCCAAGAGTGATATTTTATTTCACAACTGAATAAATCTGTAAAAGTTGAATACTCTGGTGTCTACACCAATCCTATGCCATCAGAAATGAATGAATTACTGCCATATGAATGGTCAAATTGCCTCCAATTTGTTCCATTGTGAAAATTCCATTTTAAAATTCAAAATCCTACAAAACCCTGAAGCAATAACTCTCATGCTACACATTTAGATTGTTTCCAATTTTTCTCTATTTTAAAATGCACAAGTGGGGCACCTGGGTGGCTCAGTTGGTGAGGCATCCGACTTCAGCCCAGTTCATGATCTCGCAGTTAGTGAGTTTGAGCCCTGCGTCAGGCTCTGTGTTGCCAGCTTGGAGCCAGGAGCCTGCTTCGGATTCTGTGTCTCATTCTCTCTGCCCCTCCCCCACTCACTCTCTGTCTGTCTGTCTCTCATAAATAAACATTAACAAAAAAAATTTTTTTAATAAATAAAATTCACAACTTTACATACTTCTTTTTTTCTGTACACAATTATTTCCTTAGAATGAATTATTAGAAGTAAAACAGATTGGTCAAAGTCTTATAAGTTATATAAAATTTGATAATTAAATTGTCTGATAGAAAGATTGTACCATTCCACAACTTCACTAGAAATATAAGAATGGATACCATGTCTGATAGTATTTTTTTAACCTTTATAGTGTGGAAAAGATCTTTTCATTTTGTTACATATATTGAATTACTAATGAAAGGTGAAATTTCAATAGGTTTATTGACTTATGAAATTTTTCATGTTTCAAATGTTTTGCCCCTGTTTCTATTGGGTATTCATTTTTTTCCTCAACTGTCTGTGACAGTACTTTCTATATTAAGGAATTTCACTATTTCTCCCTTTGTATGTTACAAATACTTTCCTAGTTTGTGCTAGACATTAACTTTATGGTGTTTGATAAATTGGACATGTAAACTTAAAGTTTCAAGACATTAATATTTTCCTTTATGGTTTACACGTCTTAATATATGATAATTTTTTAAAAAATTTCTTTCAGAGTATGCCCATATGTAGCTTCAAGCTAATTAAGAAAATTAAACTGGATACAGGTAATTATCCACCAGAAGCAGATGTCATAGAACACTGGCTTCTGTTTTTCCCAACTAAAATCTACTGGTTAAATGTCTATATAACCAAAAGGAGGAAAGAAACACATGCCCCCTAGCAAGTAACATCCACTATTGCTATTCAAATGGACTGGGTTACTTCCACTTGTCCAAATTCTGGGTTACTTCCACTTGTCCAAATGAATTTGAAGTCAGTACCTTTATATACTGTAATTTTAGTTTGTCACATTGCTATGCTTCCAAACATCTATGTCAAAGAGCCTTCACATTCATCATTATGATCAATGTTCAATTTGATACCGTGAGATAGGAAAGGTAGAAATTAGGTCCCTTGTATAGATAAGGAAACAAAGGCTCAGAAACAATAATGAATGATCTGCCCAAGATTCTCCACCAAAAATGCTTGTAAGATGTGGAAGGTAGGTCTTCTGGGCCCCTGGTCTAATGTTTTCTCTACCATATTAGAAGAGCTCTCCAGGTGAAAGTGGAAAAAGTAGTCACCAGAGCAGAAAACAGAAGAGTAGACATGTATGTAGAAGAGCATATTTTCTGGGCAAAACAATAAATCTTTTATTCCATCCCCATGTTCTACCTATGTTATAGCTAACTTTGTTAATGGAGAATTGCTGCCTTTGCCAAAATAGCAAACTAATCAAAATAACTGATTCTGATACAAACATTTTGCTAACACTTAATCCTTAGGAAAGCAACAGCAAAATTCATTAAATCTGAATCTCTTATTCCTAAAATGTGTGTGATTAAGGAATGGGGTAAAGTAAATGAATCATTACCACATCTAGTGTATTTTTTTCTGACACCTACCAAGTTTTAGATTCTCTGGCCCTAACTGGGTATCCAACAATACAATTTAGTTCTGACATTAACTACCTGGAGTTAGCATTAGCCCCCACAAGTTAAGGGTTCAGTCCCATAGACTGACCTACCTCAGTTGCCAGATGTGAATGAGGTGTTCAGGCTACCCCCATTTCTGCTTGGCCTACTACAAATGTGGGGCCTCTATCAAAGAAAAAACAGACCTATACAGCAGTTAAAGCAATTAAAACAGATTTTAATCAGTAGCTATTGCAACAGGGGAAAAGAGAACTCAGTACTGGCTCAGTTCCAAATACAGGATGGACAAGGGGGATTTATAGCCAAGGATCAGGGTGGGGGTCAGTGGAGGAAACATTAGGGTCTTACGTAAGAGGGGGTTCTGGCTAAACCTACCTAACAGGGTTCTTTGCTGAAGGAAGGAAAGTGATCAGATATCACATGGGAAATGGTGAAAGATAAGGAATTTTATCAAGGATGTAGGGTTTGGTTAAGGGTGTTAGCAGGATTCTTGCTACAGCTGGACTCTTTGAGGACAAGGCCAACAATAGGGCCTAGTCAAAAACGGACTCAGAAAAGCCTGTCTAGAGTTTAGTCAAGGAAACGTCTCAGTCAGTTCCCATAATTCACTAGAATGACTCACAGAACTCAGAAAAGTGCTTTATTTAGTAGAGCTGGTTTACTACAAAGTGTACAACTCATGAACAGCTAAATGAAGAAATGTATACGGCAATTATGGGGGAAGGTGTTCAGAGCTTCTGTGCCTTCTCAGAGCACACCCCTTCCCCTTCCTAGGCCATGCCCGTAGCCTCAGCAACCCAGAAGCGCTCCAAACCTCATGGTTTAGGGGTCTTGGTAGGGGTCCCATTATGTAGGCATGATTGATTAAATAATTCCCACCATTTGTGACATGTTTAAAACCTAGAGGAAATTATGCTATGTGAGATGACACAGAAAGACAAATGCTGCACGATCTCACTGATGAGTGGAATCTAAGAAAGTCAAAATCATGAAAACAGTAGAGTGTCAGTTGGCAGGGATTGGGGGGAAGTGGAAGATGTTGGTCAAAGATACAAAAGTTCAATTATGCAGGAAGAAGAAGTTCTAGAGATCTAATGTAAAGCGTGGTGACCAGTTAATAATACTGTATTATATACTTAGAATTTGATAAGAGAGTTTATCTTAAGTGTTCTCATCCCACACACACACAAATCAGAACAGTGTGAGGTGATGAATATGTTAATTCAATTGATTGTAGTAATCATTTTACAATGTATACATTATATCAAAACCATACATTGTATACCTCAAACATAGACAGTTTTTATTGGTCAAGTATAACTCAATAAAGCTAACTCCCTCCCATCACTTATTCTTCTACTTTAGTAAGAAACAGAGCTTACGGCAATACAAAAAGAAAGTAGTATGAGAAGACCAGCCTTGACCACAATTCAGCCTACATGGTATTAAAATTAAAGGGTCTTGTTTTAAATATATTTAGGGATTCTCTTTGCTAATCAGGGCTTAATTTCTTCTCATATGATCAAATGTCAATTTCCTATCAGAATTATCAATGAATTATTATATTGCTAGCTAAAAATTATGTCATAGCTGGAGCACCTGGGTGGCTCAGTTGGTTAAGCGTCCAACTCCTGATTTCAGCTCAGGTCAGGATCTCATGGTTCACGAGTTCGAGCCCCATGTCAGGCTCTGTGCTCGATAGTGTGGACCCTGCTTTAGGATTCTCTCTCTCTCTGCCCCTGCTCTGCTTGCATGTGTGAACATGTGTTCTCTCTCTCTCTCTCTCTCTGTCTCTCAAAATAAATAAATAAACATTTTTAAAAAGTATAAAAAAGGAATTATGTCATAGTTAACAAATACCTACCCATATTATTAGTATAAAGAAAACATAACCATTTATCTAAAATGAAACACATGAGTTAACATCCACTACTTCATGGAAAAACATGGATTTCTATACTCAACATAGTTAAGGTAAAAAATTATACAAGTGTTCAATTTATCGCTCCCTCTTAAAAGCTGCTAGAATCATGTTATAAATAACTCGTAAATAAGGTTTTCTGTGTGGAATTGTGATATTTACTCATCTCTCCTAAAGATAAGGTATACGTCTATCCAACACCAGCAGCAGCCTGTATATTCATAAATATTCCTAAGTAAACATGTAATTCGACAGTCTAGTGATACCTTTTGTTCCACCTTCAAAAACTGAGCCAGTTCTTCCACAGTTAGGTGATCTTTCTTGTCACTGTAGCTCAAGAGCAACAAATAAAGGTCCCGTCTCAGTGACATCATTTTGTAAAAAACACAGAATTCTTCAAATGTCAGAGTTCCCTGATTCTCATCTGTATCAGCTTCCTGAAAGAGGCATAGAATAAACAAGGCAGTGTGAGACTTTGAAATAGGATATTTGGTACTGAGACACTGAGAAATAATATTTACTATAAAAATATTTATATAAAATATTTAAAAATCAACTATTTATTAGGCCACAGAAAAAGTTTCGTGTTATAAAGAATCAACCTTATAAAAACCATTTTCTCTGATCACAGTAAATTTATAAACCAACAAAGAAAGCTTTAAAAAGAAAGTAATTAGAGGGAAATGAAGTTTTCAATTTATTAGAAAGCAAGGTAGCTTAAAAACAGGTAAGATAATAACTCAATTCAAAAAGCTAGAAAATATTAAGCTAAAGAAAATATAAAGAAAAAATTATAAACAGATGCAAAAGCAATGAAATAAAAAACAAATAGGTATATCATCAAAGGGAGAGCAATTAAACCAGAAGCTGATCTTTTGAAGAAACTAACGAAAAAGAAATCTTGGAGAAGACGAATCATGAACAAAAGAGAAAAAATACCTAACACATTATGAAAATACCAGTCTCTAACCAGCCTCTGAACTGTAATCCAATCATATGTAATCTTTAAATATAACAGAATCTCTCTTAATTTGACAAAGGTAGCTTATTGCTCTTACAGCCATCAGGATCATTGATACCTCCTTGTTTGCTCTCCACAGAAGTCTGAAAAATCCATTTAGACTGATGTCTAGTTGAAATTACTTGTTTCTAGTAATTATTGAGCAAGAATCTTTCAACATGTATCTTCCTTCTGATTGGCTGAATTTGTCAGAAAACACTAAAATTGTAATCCATTTACATGATCTACATTTTAAATGAACACAGTTGTAACTGAACCAAAACTGACAGGGAATGAATGGTATCTTGAAATGCATGGGTTTTATGACATATACTCAGACGTAGGGGGTTTTAAAGATGGCTTTGAAAGTCAATGTGTTCATAAAAAATTGATTTTTTAAAAACTTTATTAGCTTTGGGACAATTATGAGCACATACTTTAGCCAATAGTTAAATCATACACAGTTTCGTTGTAGGGCTGATTGCTGTTGCTTTCTATCCTTTTAAAAGTAGAAGGAGAAATGGTCTATAAAATATCCACATTTTTGGTATGTGAGATGCTTGTTTGTAGTCACCGCATTTTAAGACACTGGGTCTAATGTTCAAATTTCTGCCATAATTTTATTTCAAAGTATCTATCCCTGGATACAGAGAAGAAACATTTTTTTTTACTTCCTTGTAAATGCTATAACAATTAAGAACAGTAAAACTCTGATATTAAACAATAGTATCTAAAGACTTCAAAAGGAGCTATCCATAATTTAAAAGATTATTTTTAAATTTTAGTTGAATCTTGCTCTGCAACAAAAAAGCAAAGACAACTCTAGAAAGGCTTTAATGTCTGTACCAGCAATTCCGTCAGAAGGATAATGTTCCTGAAATAATGCTAAGATCTTTGGTCCTCTCACTCCCACCAAGGGCATTTACACAGCACTGCTAGATGCAAGACTACAGTAGAAATGTTCTTAGTCACTTCTGGCTTGGTAAGTCTTTAAAGGTCACAACAAGAGATCCCTGATGTTTTCTTAAAACTTGTCTAAAGGATTTACTTTAAATGCATAAGACATTTCACATAAACATTTCCTGGTTTACCCTCCATAGTGTATAGTGCATTAGAAATAAAAAGATGTTGGGTCACCTGGGTGGCTCAGTAGGTTAAGAGTCCTACTTCAGCTCAGGTCATGATCTCATGGATCGTGAGTTTGAGCCCCGCATCGGGCTCTGTGCTGGCAGCTCAGCCTGCTTCAGATGCTGTGTCTCCTTCTCTCTCTGCCCCTTCCCTACTCATGCTCTCTCTCTCTCTCTTTCTCTCTCTCTCTCTCTCTCAAAAATAAACATTTAAAAAAAATTTTTAAAGAAATAAAAAGGTGTCTGAAGGAAGAAAACATAGAAGTAAAAATGGATCAATAGCTTATGTTATTCCTTTATCTGACTTCCAAAATGTACTCCCACAGGATTATTTTTGCAAGTATAGACTTTGCCTTTCTCTTTACGTTTGGCCCCTCTCATTTAATCAGCAGCTACTCTTCAGTACAATGAGCATTTTCTATGGAAAGGAACAGATGGGGGTGTGGGGCTTACAATAGGACAAAAGTAAGATGTCACAGGGAGTACCAGGAACGTGGCAAACCTTTCCATAGAGCTAAAGGACAGTTCACTCTATTTGTGACAACCCATTTCCCCTCCAAAGTCCCTCACTCCATCTCCAGGATCCCTTCTATAGCATATTTCTTCATCTTCTTTCCTCTCTCTTATGTTGTTCTCCAGTGCAGTGGGACCAAGTTCCCTTCATTGCAAACCATGTCCAGCCAAGAGCTTCCCAAGGACAGGCCCACTGTTAGAGGTCACAGAATGCAGCCAGCCTCCACCATTCCTTACTTCAACTCATCCCTCATGTTGTGTCTGCCCTTACCACCTCTAAGAACAAACGGTTAGAAAACAAAGGAAACACAAAACATTAGCCATCATATCACACCCTCTGCTTTTCTTATATGTACAAAATATCACTTAGAACAGAAAATTATTGTAAAATATGGATTGTAGGTATGACTTATCTCCAAATAAGAGCACTTCCTAAATTAGTAGATTAGCTATTACTTATAATCTAACATTGTCTTTGCACCCACTTAACAGAGCTCACTTCTGCACCTTAGATGGAGGACGAAGTACAATCCCAGCTGGCTGCCACAGAATAAGTCTGGGCCCAAGGATTTTCCTCAAAGACTGACCAACAGGGAAAGAGCGTGTCATCTAATACCAACAGGCAGTTGAATGAACTTCTGGAGAGCTCCCTAAATGGTAGGGGTGATGTAGCACTTCTAAGCATCATGGATTCTAAATCTTAAACTTCTCTGAAATGAAATAGAGCCTCTTGAGGACTTCAATAAGTGCTAGTTTTTCATATTACTAAGTCTTTATTCTGATCCTCACAAGAGCTCTGTGAGGTAGGCACAGGAGATGTTATCATCCTCTCGAAGGGACTTCATGGAGTTTGCTCAGTATCTAAGTGCCAGGTAAAGTGCTTATAATTACTCCCTGAAAAGAGCAGCAATAAAAAAGCATTTTAGGAAGTGAAACTGTGGATACATGGTGAGTTTAGGAAGTTTTTATTTTTCATTCATGACACTAAACACCTTTCTTTTCATCAAAGAAAAATAAAACACTACCAAGCAGGTAATACCAACTTCCAACATAACAAAATAGCCTTTGAAATATCTAAGTACATCAATAACCTGCAATGTGTATTTTACATGAGGCCAATCCATTTGTGAAAACGTACCTGAAACATTTGTCGGACTTTTCTTCGGGGCAGATTGACATTTAGTTTATGCATCAATTGGTGTATCTCTTCAATATTCAATAAGCCATCACCATTCTTATCAGCTTCCTCAAAGGTCTGCTTCACCCACATGAAGAAAGGTCAAGAGAAACACTTTTTTCATGAAAATAAAAACTGCTCTTTCACAGAGTACTCCCAAGGACATTTATCATTAACACAGAACTTGAGAAGAAATTCTTTTGAGGAGGCCCTGCCTGTAATCCATGGGCCAGTGATCTGCTAACAGTGACAACAGGCAACAGGGGAATGGGTGCTTGGAGGTGATTCCCTTCACTTTGAAATGAGAGTCAAACCAAGTTCCTATGAGAGTTTCTTTAACTCACACATTTTTATACAATCTGTTAAGGAATATGATGTGATGAAACCTCAAATACACCAAATTTATGCCTTATCTTCCTCCTCTATGACCTTCCTTTAGTATATTTTTACCTTCACAATACCCCACACTAGCTAATTTTTTCAGTTCCCTTTTCTCAGTCCAATCCTACATTTAGAAACTGTCTAGTTCAATCTCCTCATTGTTCAGATGAGGATATAAAACTAGAGAGGAAGGAGAAATTTTTTTTAATGTTTATTTAGTTAGAGAAAGAGAGAGCAAGCAGAGGAGGGGCAGAGAGAGAGAGGGAGAAAGAGAATCCCAAGCAGGCTCCACAATGTCAGTGCAGAGCCCAGTGCAGGGCTCAATCTCACCAGGTTTCCCAGGGCCCCCAGGCTCCCCAGCAGAAATTTGTTAAGGATAAATTAGTAAGAGATCCAACTTTTTGGAAACCTAGTCTAGTATTCTTGTCTCCTATACAGAAGATCTATCTCTATACTATATTCATTTTCTTATTACTAGCTTTGAAAGTTCTTATCTAATAGCCTCAAATTTCTAAATCAAAAGCAAGCTTCATATGTTAGAGATTATGCTCAAAATGCAGGTCGGATATTCAGTGACTGAGTGTATGAAGCTGAGTTTAGATACATTAGGTTTACATCATGTGACCTGAGGTTTTAAAAAAACCCTCAGGGGGAATGACTCTTGGGTTGTTACACATCATGAGGAAACAGAATAAATGGTAACCAATGGTAACCAATGGGTGAGCTGGAATGTTTTTTAAATGAATGATTCAAGGGGCACCTGGGGGACTCAGTCAGTTAAGCATCCAACTTTTGATTTCACCTCAGGTCATGATCTCAGGGTTCAAGGGATTGAGCCCTATGCCATTAGAGCACGGAGCTACTCCAGATTCTCTTTCTCCCCCTCCCCAGCTCACGCTTGCGCTCTCTTTCTCTCTCTCAAAACAAATAAACATTTTTAAAAAATGGATGATTCACAGTTATTGGGGGTAAATTGCAGAAAGCAGGAATCATGTGTATACTTAGAAAACCAAACTGAGCTTCAAAATTTGAAGGGGAATAAAGGTGGTGGAAAGAAAACAGAAAATCAAAGTAAGGGAAGGCATAGGTTTAAAACCAACAAATAGGAGAATGAGAGTAGATGAGAGTAGGTGAGAGAGGGGAAATGGATAATATTTGCCTATCAAGCAGATGATATCAAACTGATTTTCATGTTAAGTCAAAGTACTAACAGTATAACATAGCACATTTACATTTCTTAGGCGATTCAAATTATGACTGTAGGAGACTGGACCTCAGGAAGTAAAAACAACCATAAAGTCTTACTTCTTCTAAATTTAAATACCTAAATACTATAAATACCTTGTTTCACAATTTGTTCCCTTTATAACATTGGAAAATAATCAGCCCAATTCTTTCTAATTCAACTTCTCATAGAGTTCTGGTAGGACCTCATTATACATTATGAAATCTGGAAGTTAACAGGTGACTCAGGACAAGGGTAAAAATAACTGAAGAATCAAAAGAGTGAAACATTTGGGCCAATTATTAATAAATACCTGAATCTCATTATTTTTTTCTGTTTCTTGGACACACAGCACCCATCCATTTCTATTTCTTTTGACTGTGGACACTGCTCCGTGTTCAAAGAAGTCATGAAATGAGTCCAGTAGCAGGCATATTTTCATCCTTTTATTTTAGACTTCCTTACCAAAGCCTCTCAAAGACTTCTTCAGAAAAGAGGCAAGGACAAGCAAACCGTAAGTATGAAAAATCTGCCAGGACAAATCCTAAGGGTAGGCCTGTGTCTGTAAGGCCTTCTTCAGTGTCAACATATAAGCTGGCCTTGACAGTTGATTTAGGGAATATAGGATTGGTAAATCACAGAGGTAGAATCCGACTGAGAAATGTAGACTAGTCTTGATTCTGTTGACCTGGCACTGTGACAGTGGGTCACTTATGGCACTTCTTGGGCCTTCCATTTCTTCATCTATAATGTCAGTGAACACAACTAGATGACCTTGAAATCCCTTCCAATTCTAAGATTCTATGAAAGGAAAAACGATTCTCTCCCAGTAACAGCACACATGGTATACAATTACAGGTAAAAGTAGTCTGATATCTTAAAGCTATTCTTCATAATTAAGATATGAGTACTCAAGAAAGCTCTAAATTAATTATTCACATCATTATACAGGGTGAGTTTAAGAAGAGAAACAATCTGAGGGCGGAAGGGGGAGGGGGAAAGGGGAAGGAGGGTGATGGTCAGGGTGGAGGACACTTGTGGGGAAGAGCACTGGGTGTTATATGGAAACCAACTTGACAATAAACTATAAAGTTAAAAAAAAAAGAGAAACAATCATTCTGCAAAGAAAACTGGGAAAGTAAAAACTGAATGAAAAGTTATGGCCTAGAATTTTCTATCAGAAAGTTATAGGAAACTGTAAAGTATTGAATGGTTACTATAGGATTGGGCAAACTTTTTCTGGAAAAGACCTGATAGTAAATATTTTAGGCTTTGCAGCTCTCAACTGCAATTATTCAATTCTGCTATTGTGGCACAAAAGTAGCCATAGACAACACATAAGTTAACTGGCATCATTATGTTCCAATAAAATTTTATTTATGGACACTGAAATTTGAATTTCAGATAATTTTCACAATTTCACAAAATATTCCTCTTCTTTTGATGTTTTTTCAATCACTGAAAACCATTTCTTAGCTCAGGACCACACACAAAAAAGGCAATCGGCCAGATTTGCCTACAGGCTATAGTTTGCAGGGCCCCTGATTTATAGGGAAGGTGTAAACCATTAGTTCACAACATCCATAAGGGACTGCCTAAAGTCTTCGAGAGGTAATAATTTCCCCTGTGGGATCAAGAGATGAGGTGGGGAAATCATGGAGGAGAACGACTGATGGAGAAAAATGCCGAGGCTTTCATGCTGGAGCCACAGAAATTTCAGAATTAATCTGAATAGGAAAGCAAAAGATTTGCCAGTCCTTACCTCTCTTTAGCAATAAAAATAGTAGCTAATATTCATAAGCATTTAATATGTGCTGGACAGTGTTGTAAACACTTTGTGTACATCAACTCATTTGATTTTCATACAACTACTACATAAGGTACACACTATCATTAACATCATCACCATGTGAAAGACAAAAACTCTGGGGCAAAAGAGTTTAAGTTACTTTCCAAAGTTACATGGTACATGGCAGAATTGGGGCCAAATCCCAGGCAGTGCAATACTAGTCTGAGCCCTTAAACACAACACTATATTGCTTTTAATAGATATGAGTACTGCATCTACCTTCATGAAACATGGCCACATTGCAGAAATAACCTAAATTACATTTTACACTGTATGTACTTTTTCATACAGCCACTTAAGATTCATTATTCTTACTATTCATTCACAGTTGAAATTTTCAGGCCTATTTGTAATGTAATAACAATGAATACCCCAAAGCTGTTGTCTTCAACTAAGGTAATTACATGTATGTCCAATCAAGGATGCTATTCTGTTATTAAAATGTTACCTACAACCCTATCAAATCCTGACAAATGTGTATGAGAATTGTCCTCTGATTCAACATAACTATCGCTATTTTTGACATCAGCTTCTTTATTATTCATTAATTTCCTCTTTCCTTTTCTCTCCTCACTGTCACAAGCATCAACAGCTTCTATATTTCTTTTTATTTTATTTTATTTTTTATTTTTGAGAGAGAGAGAGAGAGAGACAGCATGAGCAGGGGAGGGTCAGAGAGAGAGGGAGATACAGAATCCAAAGACAGGCTCCAGGCTCTGAGCTGTCAGCACAGAGACCGATGTGGGGCTTGAACCCACAAACCACGAGATCATGACCTAAGCTGAGGTCAGGCACTTAACCGACTGAGCCACCCAGGTACCCCTCTATATTTCTTACAAAATTATTCCCTGTGAAGTTCTGGGGTACACTTGCTTTCCAAATAGCATATTTTCAGAATATGAAATCCCTCAGCTGTCAACCTGGTTAATCCAAACAGGAAAACTTTCTACTGCCAGTAAACAAAAACAAACATATTCAGGTTCAAAATACTATTGAGCTAAGCTGGTAAAATTCAAACTAGAGTATTATAGCTTTAGGATGTTAAAGGTAATCCCCATGGTAACCATAAAGAAAAGAGATATAAAATATATATAAAAGGACATGAAAAAGGAATTTAAAATTTCACCATAAAAATATCAACTAAACAAAAAAAAGACAGTAATGCAGGAAACAAAAGACAAAAAAGTTATAAGGTATATAGAAAGCAAACAGTATAATGACAGAAGTAAATCCCTCTTTATCAGTAAAGACTTTAAATGTAAATGTAATAAATTCTCTAATCAAAAGACAGACATTGCTAGAATGGATTAAAACACATGATCCAACTATATGCTGTCTACAAGAGATTCACTTAAGATCCAAAAACATGAACAGGTTGAGAGTGAAATGACAGAAAAATACATTACATGCAAATAGTTAAAAAAAAAAAAAGAGAGAGAACAGAGATGGATCTACTAATATTAGACAAAATAAACTGCAAATCAAAAAATGTTTCTAAGAGATAAATAAGGACATTATATATTGATAAAAGGTTCAAAGATAACAATTGTAACAATTACCTATCTAATGATAAATCAAAATATATGAAGCAAAAACTGACAGAATTGAAGGGGAAGTAAGACAGTACTACAGTAATAGTTGGAGAATTCAATACCCCACTCACAATAATGGATAGAAAAACTACAAGGTAAGGAAATAGAGAATATAAACAACACAATAAACCAACTATGTCTAATAGACCTGTATAGAACACTCGAACCAACAATAGCAGCATACACATTCTTCTCAAGTGCACATAGAATATTTTTCAGGATAGATAATATTGTAGGCCATAAGTTAAGAATCCAATTTTAAACACAGACGTCATTCAAAGTACCTTCCTTGACAACAATGGGATGAAATCAATAACAAAAGGAAAACTAGAAAATTTACAAAATTATGGAAGTTAAACAACATACTTTTAAACAGCCAATGGATCAAAGAAGAAATCAGAAGGAAATTAGAAAATACTTAAAGATGAATGAAATGGGAAACACAACATACTAAAACTTATGCAGTGTTATGGGACAAATTTATAGCTATAAATGCTTACATTCAAAAACAAGAAATACACTTGAAGCTAATGTAATTGCATGTCAACTATACTTCAATTAAAAATAAGTTTTTAAAGATGAAAAATAAAATTTAAGAAAGATCTCAAATTAACAATCAGCTTTACAACTTAGGGAACTAGAAAAAAGAAGAAAAACTAAATGCAAGGCTAGCCAAAAAAAAATCCCAAAGTTAGCAGAAAAGGCAGAAAATAAGAAAGATTGGAAGAAAAAGCAATGAAATAGAGATAAAAAATAACAGAGAAAAATCAATGAAACCAAAAGTAGATTTCTTTCAAAAAAAAAAAAAAGAGAAATGATTCAAATTAATACTAAAATCAGAAACAAAAGTGAGGACATTACTACCAATTCTACAGAAATAGATAGGATTTTTAAAAAGTACTATGAACAACTGCATGCTAACAAAGCAGATAACCTAAATGAAATGGACAAATTCTAGAAACACAAAACCTATAAGGACTAAATCACAAAGAAAATAAAATGTGAATAGATCTATAATTAGTAAGGAGCTTGAATCAGTAACCAAAAATCTCTCAACAAAGAAAACTTGATACTTGAACTTGATAGCTTCGTTAGTGATTTCCACCAAACATTAAAAGAACTAATACCAATCCTCAAATTTTCCCAAAAAATTGAAGAGGAGGGATCATTTCCTAACTCATTCTAGAGGCTGCCATTACCCTGATACTAAACCCAGGCAATGATACTACAAGAAAAACAAAAATACAGACTAAATAAACAGTCATGCAAAAATCCTCAAAAAGATACTAGCAAATAAAATTCAGCAGTATATTAAAAGAATTATATACCATGACCAAGTGGGATTTATTCCTTCAATATAAGGATGGTTCAACATATGAGAATAGATTAATGTAATATACCACATCAACATACTGAAGGAAAAAACCACATGACCATCTCAATTGATACAGAAAAAAGATTTGACAAAATTCAATACCCTTTCACAATAAAAACATTCAACACAATAGGAATAAAAGAAAACTACCTTAACATAATAAAAGCCACATATGAAACAAAAACCACAGTAAATATCACATTCAATAATGAAAGACTGAAAGCTTTTCCTCTAAAATCAGGAACAAGGCAAGGGTGCCAGATTTCACCATTTTTATTCAACACAGTACTAAGTTTTAGCCAGAGCAATTAAGCAAAGGGAGAGAGGGAGAAAGGATGGAAGGAAGGGCATCCAAATTGGAAAGAAGTAAAATTATGTTTGTGGATGATACGATCTTATATGTAGAAAACCTTAATGACTCCACAAAAAAAAAAAAACTATTAGGATAAATGAATTGAGCAAAGTAGCAGGATACAAAGTCAACACACAAAAATCAGTTGCATTTCTATATATGAACAATAATAATATGAGAAGGAATTTCAAAAACAATTCTATTTATAATCACATCAAAATAATAAAATACTTAGGAATAAAGGAGGTAAAAAAGCTGCACAGTGAAAACTATAAAACATTGCTAAAAACAATTTAAGAAAACATAACTAAATGAAAACACATCTGACATTCACGGATTGGAAGACAATTTAGTTAGAATGTCAATACTATTCAAAGCAATCTACAGATTCAATGCAATTTCTATCCAAATCCCAATGACATTTTCTGCAGAAATAAAAAAACCCATCCTAAAATTTGTAGGAATACCAAGGGACCCTGTGTAGCCAAACCATCTTGAAAAAGAACAAAATTGGAAGACTCACACTTTCTGATTTCAAAATTTATCTCAAAGCTACAACAATCAGAACAGTGTTGTATTAGCATGAAGACAAACATATAAACCAATAGAATAAGAAAGCCCAGAAATAAACCCTCACATCTATGGTCACATGATTTCTGACAAGGCTGCCAAGACCATTTCATGGAAAAAGGACAGTGTTTTCAACAAATGGGCCTGGAAAACTTGGATATCAACATGCAAGAGAATGAAGTTGGACCATTACCTAACACTATCCACAAAAATTAACTCAAAATGGATTAAGGACATAAAATACGAGACCTAAAATAATAAAACTCTTAACAGAAAAGAGGACAAAATCTTCACTGCATGGGATTTGGCAATCAGGTGACAAAAGAAAAAACAGATAGGGGCACCTAGGTGGCTCAGTCAGTTAAACTCGGACTTTGGCTCAGGTCATGATCTCAGGTCATGATCTCATGGGTTCGAGCACCTCCTCGGGCTCTGAGCTGACAACTCAGAGCCTGAAGCCTGCTTTGGATTCTATGTCTTGCTCTCTCTCTGCCCCTCCCCTGCTTATGCTCTGTCTCTCTCTTTCTCTCTCAAAAATAAGTAAATGTTAGAAAAAGCAGACAAATTGGGCTTCAGGAAAAATTTTAAAATTTTGTGCACCAAGGACACTATCAATAAAGTAAATACACTAACAGAATGGAAGAAAGTATTTTCAAATCATGTGACTGATAAGTGATTAATATCCAGAATATACAGAACTCTTAAAACTCAACAACAGAAAAACAAACAACCTGATTCAAAAACGGGGTGGGCGAGATAAGGGTGTGCATCAAATTGTTAACATCAGTAACCTTGGAGAAGAAGGTGCAGAATTGATAGATAAGGGTCATGATTATTGATCCTTTGTTTATGGCAGCTCTGTATTCTTAGGCTTTACTGCAATGAGCATGCATTTCTCAGGTAACTAGAAAGATCTAATAAAGGGGGAAATTTTGCCACCATTTAAAAAGAAACAATATGCCCATTTCTCTTACTGGTCTACTTCAAGGCTTATGAAAGGCACTTATGTAAGTGGCTAAAAGCTCTGGAATATTGTGAACTTGTTCTAGTTGACTGGGTGAGGATAGAAACTTTTAGAACTGATTGTCCTCCCCTACGGCAATTTTCCTTCTTTCTTTCTGGTTGAAGAACCTCTACTTTGTTCAGGTAGGCAAGAACCATGAACTTTAATGGAGGCAGAAGGAGTATCTTGATGAGCCTTAGTACAGCTGTCCCCAAAGTATAATCCAAAGAGTCCCCATAATCAATAGGAGCCCCCTTTTCCAACTATTTATGTGTGTGAGGCTAAATTTTCTTCATGCATTTTCACCAAAACAATACAACATGCAGATTGAAGGCAGAAACAGACAGGAAAATGTATGTGTTCTATCCAGACAGGCATTAAAGAGACTTGCAAAGTGGAAAGGAACACTACTCTTTCTCACAAATGTGTTTTGCTTTGAAAAATAGTTTTCGGGGGTGTCTGGGTGCCCCTGGTTAAGCGTCTGACTTTGGCTTAGGTCACGATCTCACCACTCGTGAGTTCAAGCCCTGTGTCCGGCTCTGTGCTGACAGCTCAGAGCCTGGAGCCCACTTCAGATTCTGTGTCTCCCTGTCTCTCAAAAATAAACAAACATTAAGATGAAACCCACATAAAGAAAAACTCTTTAGAGTCTTTAGTTTTTAAGCATGCAAAAGAGTCTTGAGCTCAAAGTCCAATTTCGTTAACTGATTTATTTTATCAAAGACTGGTTCAGGAATGGACCTGCAATAGCAATTCTGACCAATGATGAGATTTATTATTGGTGGGGGGTGGGGGGAGGGAAGCACGTCCTGGAAAGATTTACTTTGCTGTTAAAAAGAAGCTTTGTGAGAAGAAACTATGTTCTCTCTGGGCAGGGCTGTGTTTGGAGCTGCTGCTCAAAGCAGCTGTACCTCTGTCTGACCAAGTGGCAACCTGCCGAAGGACCAGGCCAACATGCTGAGAATGGGAGAACCTGGGTCTCGGGTGACATCACTGAGCCACTGATTACCAACTCTTGAACTGCGCCATCTCACATCTTTTGTTCATGAAAAATGAATACTGTTTTAGTTCAAGGCACTGTTAATATGATTCTGTGGCTTTGCCCAGAAAGCAATTTTATTCAGCATTTTTGTTTTGTTTTTTTTTACCAAATGTTAAGGAGTTAAGAACCAAATTAATAGAATAAAGCACAGAAAGTTCCTTTCTATGTTTGTGTTTTGTTCATTTATGAATCCCAGGTGCCTTTATCTGCATGCTGTGAATATTGATGAAAATATCATGGCTCATCAGCTCAGACCTTCCCACTGTCAAAAATCCTTTCATGGGCTGAATATTTCCCCTCTGCTCAAACAATACCCTGGGTTTGGAATTATAACTAGAGCAGCACAAATTTATCACTATTCTGGGAGAAAAAAATCAGGGCACACATTCCAATGACAGCAAGGAAGTAGGACTATTCCCTTCATAGACAGAGGGCACATGTTTTAAGACCTTCAAAATGTACAGAAGGGAACCAAAACAGTCAACGACTCTATCGCCCTCACTTTACACATAAGGAAATTGAGGCCAAAAAGGCCATGTCACGTGACCAGCTCAATAGCAGCAGAAGTGCCTTCAGACCAAGCATGTTAACTATTTATCCTGTCAGCACCCCAGGACCTCAAGAATCGGTTTAATTAAGAAGGGGACTCAGATGAGTCTCCCAGTTTCTTGAAGAATTTAGAGAAGGCAATGGTATTATGTAAAAAAATGACTTCCCCTTTAGCATCAGTTTCCACACTGTAAATTAAAAAGAGAGAGAGAAAGCAGGAAGGAGCTTAATACCGTGTATACAATTGGAACTCAAAAGTATTTGTTCAACTAAATTGACTTGATTACAAAGCAGGATTTGTAATCAAACGAACACTTTCCCAGCTACCTAATCTCTCTTAGGAAACATTAGGCTGCATTTGGAGACCCTCTCAGATTGTGGAGCTAAATCCAATCTCCTCAGAAGAAGCTTGCTCCTGAGTTCATGCAAGCCTAAGTTTCTATATGTTCTACACATTCATTCACTTGGGGTGAGAGTGAGGAGGAAGCAGAAAGGTGCTAGGGGTAAAGAAAGAGAAAGAAAAGAAAAGTAGCTTTAAGCCTCAAAATTAGAGGAAAAAATAAAGTACAGTCTAATACACACACCACACACACACACACACACACACATACACAGCTCAAAATTAACATTCTAGGGAGGATATTGGTCGTGGGTCCTCTGCCGCTTGGCAAGGGAATCTTCATCACTGATGCCGGCCATCAGGTACTTGAGGCCTGTGATCCAGGTGCGGGCCTCCTCAGGGTTGGAGGTGATGAGATCCAGAGACTCCATGTGGTTGCCATGGTAGATGGTAAAGCAGCAGCTGGGATCGAAGTGGCCCTCAGCTTGTCTGTGGAATATTTCAGACTGCCGACCTTCGGTGACTTTGTAAATGGAGTCAATGAGTACTGTGAGGAAAGTGGAACGCAGTTATATGGCAGGTGAAGATATGTATGTGGATTAAGGGAAAAAAAAGCAAAATCATCTTAAATTTTAAAACTAAGCATGAACATGGGGCGCCTGGGTGGCTCAGTCGGTTGAGTGTCCGACTTCGGCTCAGGTCATGATCTCATGGTTTATGAGTTTGAGCTCCACATTGGGCTCTGTGCTGACAGCTCAGAGCCTGGAGGCTGCTTCAGATTCTGTGTCTCCCTCTCTCTCTGCCCCTCCTTCACTCATGCTCTGCCTCTCCCTCTCTCTCTCAAAAATAAATAAGCATTAAAAAGAAAAAAAGCATGAACAAATTTGCTGTCTGTGAATCGTGGTATTAAGTTCAAATGTGAACTACAAGCCCTATCATTTCCTGCCAGGAGCCCTCCCCATATACCACTTTACCTTCCTGGGCAGACTGGGTAATGCCCTCTCAAGTTTGAGTCAGAATATATTGAAATTTATGCTAGGAAGATCAATGTATGAATCAGGGCAAAAAAGACTGGTAGAAAAAGACAATGAATACTTCAAATTTATAGTTTACATATTTGCACAGAGAAAACATACAAAGACCTCAAACCAACCTTGGAGTTTTACAATACATATAAAATGACAGGTAAAAATTGGAAGGAAGAAAACATTTGGGGGTAACCGAATAGCATAGCTAAATGTGACTAGTATTGACAGAAAGAATGCTAGGATGGTGAAGGTAGAGCAGGGCTTGGAGAGGGAGAGAGAAACAAGGTGGCATCCTAGAAGAAAAAGCATAAGATACAGAAACATGAGATCCATTCCAGGGATGTTAAATAGGCCACTTACACCAAACTGTAAAGCTCAAGAGAGTGAAGAGGGGGAGATAAAGCTAGAAAGGTAGGTAGAGGCTAAATCAGAGAGAGCCTGATGCAAGAGCCCAGAGATTGGCATCCTACAGGTAAGAGAGCAACACTGCAGGTTTGGATCAAAGAAGCACAAGCAGGGATGATTACTTTGGACTAAAAAGGTACTTTTTTCTTTGTTTGCTCGTTTTTAAGCACGAATCAGAAGGGTTGCAACCTTATTGCACCATCTATGCACCATCTCTTCCACTCTGCCTTAATGGCAGAGTCACAATTTTCTTCTGGTATCAACTCATTCGCCAAATGATTCACAAGGGAAATGAGCCCACACCCACTCCGGGGCAAGTTCTGGTGAGTCTAAGCCATTGGAGTGGCCCCATTCCTATTTCCTGTGATTGCTTTAGGTGTAAGAATGTAACTCAGTTTTAACCAAGGAGACATGGGTAGTCTGCTTTGAGGGAAAATTCTGGAAAGAGGTCCTCTCTCCTGAAAAGGAAGCACCATGTTGCTGCTGCCTTGACTATAGGGCCAACACACAAGGGACAGAGCCAAGAGTACTTGGGAAAACAGAGCTAGAGACTCAATGTCCCACGCCTGGGCCTGTTGATGTCTGTCTTGTTATGTGAGATGATATATTTATCATGTAAGTCTAATTAGTTAAAGTCTTGGTCTACTTGAAGATGGAAGTATCTTAACAGACAAAAGCAAAAGAAAGTAGCAAAATGGAGGTTGGTTAGAAAGTTTCTCAATAGGCCCAAAAGGTGAAGAGACCACAGACCAAGGAGGTTCCAATGAAAACGGGAAGGAAGGAGATGAGAGAGCCATTACACGGGACTCAATACGGACTTGGTGCTGAGTATACAAAGTGTGGGAGAGAGGGTTTAAGTAGGAGTCAGATCAAAGCTCTTTTCTTGATAGCATTAAAATAATGTTGTTAATTCACTAATCAGTTACTGTGCTCAGAATAATGCAATACACTTTAAAGCCCAGTGGATTCATGATATCCTTCACTTTTTATTAAAAAAAGGCATCAGGTTATAAAACATCACTAAAAAATATAACATGTCTCCAACACAGGGGAAATATTAACATTTACAGCATTCATGGGCAAGAAAACTTTTAGGGATTGAAATTTCCAAAGAATTAAAAAGGCAAAAATTGTCACTACTTATTCAGTCTCCCTGCATCCTTTAGCAACTGAGTCCAAAACTTGCAAAAATATCGAAGTTTCCCCGATCTGAAGCTGCCACAGAGCCCAGCCAATATGACCCATGTATTACTATATCAACCCACGGAAAGAATTCAAAGGTTGGTCTTACTTTTTGCCTTCTCACTCTTCCTAGAGGGTCTCCATCGGAGGCGGGTCCGATGTTCATCCAGGTAAAAGAGCCGGACAAGCCCTTTGGTCCCACGTTTCAGTTTGATCATCTGTGTCCCGGACTGCATCACACTCATGCATCTTTCAACTACAAAAGAGATTAGAGCACTTTCAGCTCTTACACAATGCACATGCAGATTGGTGTTCATAAATTTCACTATCAAATAAAACCTCTGATTCACCCCTAAAGATTTCAAGGACCAGAAGACAAAGTTGGTAAAGGAAATCTAGAAAGAACTATTGAGGTATTGATTTACCAGTCTTAAGCCAGTAAAAAGCCTTCCTGATTGAAATAAAATTCTACTTCCAGATAAACAATGCATTAATGCTGCATAGAGCCATCTTTTGTTCTAACAAGCAACATGTTTCTTTTTTTGTATGAGATTGATCATTTGATACCTGGATTTATGTTCCTAAAACAATTCTCAGACTTCATATTAAGTCTGGTGAGTTTTTATATAGCCAGTTGTAAAAACATCTTATGATAATGCTTTCAAGGGGTGCCTGGGTGGCTCAGTCAGTTGAGCGTCCGACTTCAGCTCAGGTCATGATCTCACAGTTTGTGGGTTTGAGCCCCACGTTGGGCTCTGTGCTGGCAGCTCAGAGCCTGGAGCCTGCTTCCAATTCTGTGTCTCCCTCTCTCTCTACCCCTCCCCTGCTCATGATCTGTCTCTTTCTGTCTCTCAAAAATAAAAAATAAATGTTAAAAAAAAAAAAAAGATAATGCTTTCAAATACAATCAACAGAAACAAGATTGACAAAATGTTAACAATTTTTGAAGGTGGATAATGGTTACTTATGGGTTCATATTATTATATTTTTGTGCATATTTGAAAATAGATAAATATCATTTTTTAAATGTGGTCAGAAAAAAAATGTTTTCACAATTGAACAAAAACAACTGTTGATTAATGAAATAAACTGCTAAGATTTTCCACCTAGAAAAATAGCTTAGTGACTGAATTCAGGTAATATCCAAATCACTCAGTGTCAAAGTTAAAACTACCATTTAGGGGCGCCAAGGTGGTTAATTTGGTTAGGCGTCCAACTCATGATGTCACGGTTGATGGATTCATGTCTGTGCTCATAGCGCAGAGCCTGCTTGGGATTCTCCCCCACCCTCTCTTACTGCCCCTCAAAATAAATAAATAAACCTTAAAAAAAATAAAATCTTTTTAAAAAACTGTCACTTAAATTCTCTCTGCTTTGAGATGAACCTTGTTAGAAGTGGGCATCTGTTGGTGTTGCCCGTTTCCCCTTCTTTGGTGACTAGAAATACTCCTTTCTCATTTCATGTGCTATTAGTGGCCCCAAACTAAGAAATAGGCACCTGTCTAACTTAAGCTAAGAGCAAATCTGACTCCCTTCCAAAGAACACAAATCCTGATCTGACCATTGAAAGAAAACAGAATTGAGCCGTTTCAATGGCCAAGACTTAAGAGATACTCTTGCTTTGTCACCTTAAGATGCCATAGTTGTTAACAGTTATCCTTGAGGCTGATGTTTTCCTTTTGATTCTGTAAGTTATCCAATACTCTTCCAAATAATTTCTTATTATATTAGCCAGAGATAGCTTTTATTTCACCAGCTAATACACAGGCACATATATAACCACTAGAGCACTAGAAACATCTGGCTCTGAGTACCTATCTTATCAAGCAATACGCTGTTAGAAACAGATAAATGAAACACAGAAAACGGACTCCAGCAACATCAGACTTCAGCTTTTTTGACTAAGTATCTTGCCTTTACCAAGAGAGATAATGTGATCTCAAAGCTTAACATTGTATGTGCAGGGTACTTGCTAAAAGTAACTTCAACACAACCAACTTTCACTCTTCTTCACATGAAGAGCCTTTTCTTTCCCAAAGAAATTAAGGAGGAACTGCACAGTGTTAAGTATTGCTTTAGGATTTGATATTGCAAGGAAAGTGAAGTATAGGTTGCAATTTCTCATTACCTGACATATCAAATATCCAAAAGTAATAACAATACAGCTTCAGAAAACAAACACGAACTTAAAGTATTTACTTTGAAGCACAGAACAAAATTTGAGATTTGGTTTTGCATGCTTTAGGAAAGTTACCCACTACGGAGCACCATTCATTTAGGTAAGAAAAGCTCAGATTTGAATTCTTGGCAGTCACACTGACCATCTCACACCAGTAATTAGAGGAACAGAGAGCAGCAGTGTATCAAGATAATATCATCAAATCAAACCAACAAAGCCGAAACTCCTAGAAAGAACTGAGAACTTGACTGACCACCAATTATAATGATTGGTCACATCAGAGCACCTGGATGGCTCAGCCAGTAGCACATGTGACTCTTGGTCTTGGGGTTCTTAAGTTCGAGCCCCATGTTAGGTGTAGAGATTACTTTAAAATCTCTACATGGAGGAACATGGATACATCCATGAACATGGATGAACATGGATACAAAAACTCTCAACAAGATAACTAGCCAACCGGATCCAACAATACATTAATTATTCATCACAATCAAGTGGGATTTATACCTGGGATGCAGGGCTGGTTAAATATCTGCAAATCAATCAATGTGATACATCACATTAATAAAATAATGGATAAGAACTGCATGATCCTCTCAATAGATGCAGAGAAACCATTTGACAAAATACAGACTCCTTTCTTGATAAAAACCCACAAGAAAGTAGGAATAGAAGGATCATACCTCAGGATTATAAAAGCCATATAAGAAAAAGCCACTACTAATATCATCCTCAATGAGGAAAACTGAGAGCTTTCCCCCTAAGGTCAGGAACACGACAGGGACGTCCACTCTCGCCACTGTTATTCAACATAGTATTAAAAGTCTTAGCCTCAGCAATCAGACAACACAAAGAAATAAAAGGCATCCAAATCAGCCAGGAGGAAGTCAAACTTTCACTCTTCACAGACAACATGATACTCTACATGGAAAACACAAAAGATTCCACCAAAAAACTGCTAGAACTGATCCATGAATTCAGCAAAGTCACAGGATGAAAAAATCAATGCACAGAAATCAGTTGTGTTTCGATACACTAATAATGAAGCAGCAGAAAGAGAAATCAAGGAAACAATCCCATTTACAATTGCACCAAAAACCACAAAGTACCTAGGAATAAACCTAACCAAAGAAAAGAAAAATCTATACACTGAAAACTATAGAAAGCTTATGAAAGAAATTGAAGAAAACACAAAAACATGGAAAAATATTCCATGCTTATGGATCGGAAGAACAAATATTGTTAAAATGTCAATACTACCCAAAGCAATCTATGTATTCAATGCAATGCCCATCAAAATAATACCAGCATTCTTCACAGAGCTAGAACAAACAATCCTACCATTTGTATGGAACCAGAAAAGATTCTGAATAGCACTAACAATCCTGGAAAAGAAAACCAAAGCTGGAGGCATCACAATCTTGGACTTCAGGATGTATTACAAAGCTGTAATCATCAAGACAGTATGGTACTGGGACAAAAACAGACATTTAGATCAATGGAACAGAATAGAGAACCCAGAAATTGATCCCCAAACATCCATGCCAACTATTTGACAAAGCAGGAAAGAATATCCAGTGGAATAGACAGTCTCTTCAGCAAATGGTGTTGGGAAAACTGGACAATGCAGTTTTCAATGCAGAAGATTGAACCTGGACCACTTCCTTACACCATACACAAAAATAAACACAGACATAAGACAGGAAGCCATTAAAATCCTAGAGGGAAAATAGGCAAAAACCTCTTTGACCTCAGCTGCAGCAACTTCTTACTCAACATGTCTCCGGAGACAAGGGAAACAAGAGCAAACATGAACTACTGGGACATAATCAAGATAAAAAGCTTCTGCACAGCGATGGAAACAATCAGCAAAACTAAAAGGCAACCGAAAGAATGGGAGAGGATATTTGCAAATGACATATCAGATAAACAGTATCCAAAATCTGTAAGGAACTTAACAAACCCAACACCCTAAAAACAAATAATCCAGTGAAGAAATGGGCAAAAGACATGAATAGACACTTCTCCAAAGCACTGGGTGTTACATCCAGATGGCCAACCAATACATGAAAAAATGCTCAACATCATTCATCAGGGAAATACAAATCAAAACCACAATGAGATACCACCTCACACCTGTCAGAATGGCTAAAATGAACAACTCAGGCAACAACAGATGTTGGTGAGGATGTGGAGGAAGAGGAGCCCTTTTGCACGGCTGGTCGGTATATAAATATGTGCAGGCACTCTGGAAAACAGTATGGAGGTTCTTCAAAAAATTAAAAATAGAACTACCCTACAATCCAGCAATTGCACTACTAGGTCTTTATCCAAGGGATACAACTGTGCTGTTTTAAAAGGGCACATATACCCCCGATGTGCTATCAACAATAGCCAAAGTATAGAAAAAGCCCAAATGTCCATCGACAGATGAATGAAGAAGGTGTGGTATATATATACAATGGAGTATTACTCAGCAATCAAAAAGAATGATATCTTGCCATTTGCAACTATGGATGGAACTGGAAGGTATTGTATTAAGCAAAATTAGTCAGAGAAAGACAAATATCATATGACTTCACTCATGTGGAATTTAAGATACAAAACAGATGAACATAAGGGAAAAGAAGCAAAAATAAAAACAGAGAGGGGGACAAAACATAAGAGACTCTTAAATATAGAGAACAAACTGAGGGTTGCTGGAGGGATTGTGGGTGGGGGATGGGCTAAATGGGTAAGGGGCGTTAGGGAAGACACTTGTTGGGATCAGCACTGGGTGTTATATGTAGGGGATGAATCACTAGATTCTACTCCTGAAACCATTATTGCACTATATGCTAACTTGGATGTAAATTAAAAAAAAAACAAAATTCCATCACCAGCTACACGTGGGTGAGCAGCAGCCTTTGCTGAGTCCCCCTGAGTCAATGAGGGAACATGTAATTGCTGCCTCCAAAGCTATAAGATGGGCGGCTGGAAGGCCTGCCACAGTTCTCTCATAAATGAAAAGATGAATGGCAAAGTGTGAGAACTTTTCCGTGAGGCTGACAAAGTCCGAACCATGCTGGTTAGGAAGATTTAGGAAGAGTCACTGCAGACCTACCTTTTCACCTACAGCAGTGTCTATGACTCCGTCAGCATAGACACACTGTCTGACATGTTTGAACTGGACCTGCCCACTGTGCACTCCATCATCAGCAAATTGATCATTAATGAAGAGTTGATGGCCTCCCTAGACCAGCCGACACAGACAGTGGTGATGCATCTCATCGAGCTCACTGCTCAACAGAACCTAGCTATGCAACTGGCCAAGAAACTGGGCAGCCTGGTGGAAAATAATGAGCAGGTGTTTGACCACAAGCAGGGGACCTATGGTGGCTGCTTCCGTGACCAGAAGGACACCTACCACAAAAACGAGCAGCAGTCTCAGACAGCCTACTGATCGCTTCCTCTGTTCTTATGGCCTAGCCCATTCAACCCTGAAGTCCTAGACTACACCCTGAGTTATTAAAGTTCTGTTTAGAGTTGTTACAGTTGAAAGAAAGAAAGAAAGAAAAGAAAGAAAGAAAGAAAGAAAGAAAGAAAGAAAGAAAGAAAGAAAGAAAAGAAAGAAAAAAGAAAGGAAAGAAAAAATAAAGAAATGCTCATAAATAAAAAATAAAATAATAATTTAAAATATATAACAATAATAATAGGTCACATCAATTTTGGAACAGCACTTCCAAACACGGGGTTATGTAAGGAAGTAAAGCAGAGAACAAGGTGACTCTGTCTTTGACTTAAACTGGTTTAACTTTAAGAGAATACACATCTAAAGGGAAAATTTATTAATGGTAGTTTAGAGCTATGATCAAGAACACAGAGTCTGAATCTAGACAACCTGGGGTAGAATTCCAGATCTGCCACTTCACTAGGTTTTCTATCTTGGGCAAGTTACCTAATCCCTGTGTGCTTCCATTTCCTTATCAATAAAATGAGGATCATAATCTTGAAATGTTTAGGATTGAATAAGTCAATTCACGTAAAGTACTAAAAACAGTGCCTGGCACATCATAAGCACTATAAATAGTAGCTACTATTATGGTTTTATTATTGACAGAAATACTATGGGAGTGCACAGAGAAAGGAGAACACAGTGGGCTGGAATGGGGAAAAGTGTGGTAATAACACAGTATCAATAATGCCTGGACACAGAAAAGAGTAGAGGTAAGCTCAGAGGATAGGGAACAATGGGTCTTCAACTTTGGGACTCAAAAGGAAAATGACAGAATATGATTCTGTGGGCTGGATACAACTAAGCTGTAGGGAGTTGGGATGTGGTAGAATAAGATCTTAATCCATTGGCAATGAGAGATTCACTAGACATTTCTGAGCAAAGGATGGGCAGGATAAAAACATAATTCAGGAAGATGTCTCTTTGGGAAGAAAGAATAAAATAAATTAAACCAGAGTGGAAAATTGAATTAACTGTACTATCAAAGATCTAACAACAAGTGCTGCTTATACATCTGACACAGTGTCCTCTACTTTGTTCACACTGCCTCTTCTTTCTCTTTCCTTTTCACAGTATCCCCTCACCTTTTTTTAACCTAAAATGGAACTGCTATAGTTATAACATCTCAACACTTTAACAGGGAAAGCACAATGATATAGAAGCATAATCAGTTATTTGAGCTAATAAATACCACTTACCATTCAGCAAGCATCATTCAGAGAAACCCAAATATTTTGGACAGTAGGATCCAATCCTTCAATATGGAAGTGCCTTTATATTTTATATTAATATCCACTAGCTTCATATTTATCCCACAACTCAGCCATGAGCTGAGACTTCATCCACTGCAGTAAACAAGCATATACGATGGAAACATATTTGGCAGAGCTAGGATCTGAAACAATGTGCTGCTTAACTTGTTTATGTAGCTGCTTTTGCTTCTTATCACATAGAAAAGCCATTTGGTTAGAGTCGAATTGAAAAATCATGTTCAGTGGAGTCTTAAGAGTCATCTAACGTATCTCTCCCTTCCTCAAAACCTCATTGTAGACAATCCATTGAGTTGTAAAGCTAACCACAAAAGGACCACCCTCAGTCATTCTTTGTAACTCATTCAACGTTGGAGATAAAATATTTTTCCAATGTAATCTAAATTACAAAATGTCAGCTCAAGCCAATTTCTTTATGTTCTGCCTTCTGCAGAGATAGATAACAGTAGTTGCTACCCACATTCTCCAAACACCCAAGATGGGTAGATTCCATAAACTAGGACAAGAAACAAGGGAACAAAGGAAGACTTCCAGTGACAGGTAAACAAGGGAAGAGATCCAGGGGCTTAGAATGATATAACCTTATCACGCACATTCCCAGGGCTGGAAGGGGTCTGGGAAAGTCTGCAAATGTAGGTCACAAATTCAGGCAACTACCAACATAAGCACAATCCCTTTGATTCTACATTTTGTCTATGGTAGCCTTAATATTTTTAGAAAGGAAGTTTATTTTGATACAATACAGCAACATTAAGGAATATTAAAAGAGAAACACCCATAACACACATATTGTTTTTGTCTTTTATGCTCCAGACTTCAATATGTACACAAATTCGACATACTCATTGCAATCATGATATTTAGGTCATTTGGCACACTGCTTTTTTTCATTTGTATAATAAACAGCTTTCTATGTTTCTACACAGTCTTAATAATTACCATTTTAATGGCTGCTTCACAAAATAGCATAAATATTTAAAGAGCAGAACAGATGAGGAAAAGACTGTATTTCTAACTTTATTACATAATTAGAGTTTTAAAACTCTGTTAACAGAGTTTTATCTGTAAAATGAAAGGCCTAACAAAGTGGTCTACAAGGTCCTTTAGAATTCAATTCTTTAAAAGTATTAAATCAATCATTTCTGCCAGTTTAAAATAAGTACATTTCCTTAGGGTTTATTGTTTCACTAAAACCCTCAAGCAGAAAATGCTATAAAAAATATACTTCTGATTCGAAGTATAATAGAAAGTACATATCATTGGAGGAGAGATTCCCAACATTTCCACAAAGTGCATATGACATCTAAGAAGGTTTAACTCTTTATGCCATGCTTGAATTAGAGGTCATCGCATTCTAGTAGGAATGTCTTATACACCACCTGATGTGAATTTTTTAACAGCTTTATTGCAGTACAATTTATATACATTAAAATCCACCTGTTTTAAATGTACAATTTAATGCCTTTAGTACATCCACCAAGTTACCAAGTTGTGATCCTTTTTTTTTTTTTTTTTTTTTTTTTTTGAGAGAGAGAGAGCATGTGCACGCACATGGGCACAAGCAGGTGAGGGCATAGGGAGAGGGAAAGAGAGAATCTTAGCAGGCTCCATGCTCACCACAGAACCTGAAGTGGGACTCAATCTCATGATCATGAGATCATGACCTGAGCTGAAATGAAGAGTCAGTCACTTAACCGACTGAGCCACCCAGGAGCCCCACTGATCTTATTCTAGAACATGTCCATCACCCCAAGAAGAAACCCCATGTCCACTTGCCATCATTCTCCATTTCACCCACAGCCTTAGACAAACACTAACCAGCTATCTCTATAGATGTGTCTTCTCTGGATATTTCACATAAATGAAAATCTTAAAATCTGTAGTCTTGTGTGTCTGTTGAGTGTAGTTCTTTCACTCAGCATATTTTTGAGGTTTCTATAATGATCGTGCTCATTTGTTTTTTGTTTTCTCTTCTCCCTCCCTCATATCACATTAAACTCTTCCTCAGCCATTTAGGGTAAAAATCATCCTGAATAGGAAACTGGTTGAATAAAATAATATATACATACATATGGTAGACTAGTATATAACTGTAGATGAGAATAAAAAAGATCTCCATAAATTGATATGGAATAATTTCTAGACGATATTAGTACGTGAAAAAGGCAAAGTATAAATAAGCATATATATATATATATATATATATGTATATATATATATATATATAAAGTATGCTCCTTTTGTGTAAGAAAAGCTTGGGAATTTTTTTAAATATACAAATATTTATCTTTACAAAAAGAACACAAGAAGGATAACCCACAAAATAATGAAGCTGGTTACCTGCAAGGATGAAAGAATATCAAGTGGAAGGGATACAGGAGGGATGTCTCTTAGTATCCTACATGTTCAAAATTAAAATTAACTCAGTAAGAAGGAGAAGCAGAGAAACAAACATAGAAAGTAAACAGGAACATACACATACATGTATTCATGTGTATATATTTACATGTTTGTATTTGTATGCATATATGTATACACACACAGACAGACACCTGCATATGTTTCCCAGCTCTGTTCTTTAAAAGGCCAAGAAGCAACACCACCTCTATCACTAATAAGTAAAACCAGGGCCCTGTTCATTCTCTGCTCTAAATGTCACCTGGAAACACTTTCTCACATACGGGGTCACAACCATGCCTGTGTTAAGACCATATGAGAATATTGCTTGCGCTCTTTTGTAAACACATTTATTTTGGGACAGTGCCCATCAAACTGTGCATTGGCAGGCAAAAAAAATAAAATGAAATAAAAAAAGGTCCAGATCCCCTGCAAGAGAATCTTTCAGCAAAAGGTACATGAAAAATGTGAAATGATTTCTTGCCAGCTTCCACAGATTAGAGTAAATCTGAGTGACTGAAAGGGATTAGCTTCTGGAAACAATTTCATTTCTATGTGGAAAAAGTGTCAAATAATGCAGATAATGTTTCTCTCAGAGGAAGGAAAGGGAGATTTCCTAAAATCATCAGAGCAGATGATTCTCCACACAGATCAAAACATATTTTGGGATCCTTACCTATTGCCCAGTAAGGACTGAGACAGCTTATGGTTGGGCCATGCAGCTGGGTCACAGGGGCAGTCCACAGAGCTGGGGCAGAAGCAGAGGGGCAAGAAGAGTTCTGGTTCTGGCTCTGTCACCAACTGGCCATGTGCATTTCAGAAGGTCATAGAATATCTCTGAATATCCTACTACCCTCAACCTAAAAATCCATTTTCCTCTAAGCTGTACGAGTCTATAAAAAAAGTTGATCTAGCCTTCACAAGTAGTAACATATCTTTCAAGAAGATAAAATTCTAGTTCATCCAAAAGCCTTTCAGAATAACTTTAAAGAAAAAAAAACTGATTAACATCTGGGTAGCTTACCAGAACATGAATTTTTAAAAAAGATCTTTATATAAAATATAACTGCTCTTCACACAGAATGGCCTCACTTGAAAAGCTCCTGCTTGCCAGCAATGGAGCCTTAAAGTCAAATCATATCAGCTTATGAATAAATGTGCTTACAAACGACCATGGAGTGCTCCACTCTTACATCCTGATTCTTCCCAGTAAAGAGCAAACAATGTAGAGTTCATTGATTTTTCTTTCCAATACCTAAATCACTCCTGTGGAGAAGATTATTTGAAAGGCTTTTAGAAACTAATTGGTTGGCACTAACATTTTGGAACTTGTTTGCAAACTTTATATCCACATAGTCAATTTGTTTGCAAAGTTGATAAATATGTATGGGGGATTTAGATCAAAGAAAAAGGAATTTATCTGTAATTTTTAAATGTCAGAACCTTTTCTTCTATTTTGTTAAAGGCTTCCAGATAACACTGTCTTTTTTAATGAGTCCTATTTTGTATTCAACAACTGTTTTTGCTCCATAATTGTTAGCTCTGGGAAACAAATGAGATACAAGAGAGAATTCATAACAATATGATTTTGTTGGTTTTATTTAATGTCACTCTATGGGGGAGGGGGATATAAATTAATTTCATAAATTCTAAATTTAGTTCCATCTAATATGTAAAGAGTTTCTGCTTCAACATAAGAAATGGCAGTGTTGCCACCATTCCACAAAATGATTATAAAATACATACACATAAAAGCCTAGATTTTTATTCCATCATTTATTAAGTGATAGGACATTGTACTGGATATTTGGAAGCAGAATTCCCAAGCCACAATAAATACTGGCCTTTACGTACAGGGAATATTGCCAGCTAACAAGGCCCCCTCGTGGTTCTCCACTCTGGCTACAATCAAAATCACAGAGGGACCTACTTAGAAGTATTGGACATAAAGCCCTACCTCGTACCAATTAAGTCACCATCTCTCAGAATGTGGCTGAACAGGGATTTTTCTGGGAATCCAGAGTTAAGACTACTGACATATTATCTCAATTATTCCTCTAAATATCCCTGTGAAGTAGAAATAATTAAATGCCCCTTCCTGTAAAGTGAATGAACCAGACTCAGAGAAGTGAAGAATTATCTGAGATAATAAAGCTAGTAAATGGCAGACAAGCCTTGACACCAGCTACCCAGATTTCCCAGATCTCTCTCCATTTCAGTACACGAATGTCTGCCTTTACATCCTGTCCAGGCCCCTAACTGGCTCAGCACTGGTAAGCTTTTTAAGAAGTCTTGATTCCAGTGTTCTGATCTATAGAAATAAGGAATCAGCTTTGCTGACTCCTAAGACCTCTTCTACCAAATACTAGTCTATAACATACCAGGTCTAGCTTCTAGAAACTTCATGTATCATGGTGATACTACTTCATATAATGACAAGGCTGGTAAGTAATATGTAAAAATTAACAATAAAATAGGGAGTGGGATGTAAAAAATAAGGACAGTAGGACTAAGGAGGGTTGGGGTGAATTGAGGTGAATCCCAGAGGAGACAGAATTTAAGCCTGGTCCCTGAAGATCATAATAAGAACACTTGGTGTATTTTTTTTTCAATTGTTCTTGTTCTAGACCTGTGCACATTTTCCCTCCAGACTTAGAATGTACAAATGGTAGCAGTAACTATTTTAAATGAACTATAAATACTCTGCCACATGAAAAAATTAGACTCTAGGGGTACCTGGCTGGTTTAGTAGGTAGAGCATGCGACTCTTGATCTTGGGGTTATGAGTTCAAGCCCCACACTGGGTGTAGAGATTACTTAAAAAGAAAATCTATAAAGAAAGAAAGAAACAAACAAACAAACACTAATTGTTGTTTTGTTTTGTCTTTAGAGAGAAAGAAAGCACGAATGGGGAAAGGGAGAGGGAGAGAGAGAATCTTAAGCAGGCTCCATCCCAGCACAGAGCCTAAAGCAGGGCTTGATATCACAACCATGAGATCGTGAGCTAAGCTGAAATCAAGAATCAGATGCGTAACCAACTAAGCCACCCAGTGACCCTAGACTCTAATTTTTGTTCTTAGTAACTAGAAAGCCAGTTTCACTTATTTCTTATACCTAATCTTGATGGCTGATTTCTTGGGTGACACTGGGCAAGGGCAGTTTATTCAGCTATATGAGTAAGACTTAACCTTCTTGAAAGCCAGCAAGATATTTTCTCTTAGTTCTATAAGCACTGTCATGGCAGAGCATGAAAGTATTTCTACTGAGTATGTTAAAAAGAACAAGAAGTTTACCATATTACACATTAATTTCAAAGTGCTAGCTTATTATGTGATTGGCAGTTAGGTCAAAATGGAAGCGTACATGGCTATTAGGAGACAGAAGCTGAATGTGCTCTTTGGACAAATCCAACTTCTCCTAAGATAGCAACTGGTCCCCAATCTTGGCTTTCTTTAAAATACAGACTCCTAGACCACATCTCCAGAAATTCTCGTTTCTTAAGAATATGCATTTTAAATGCTCCTCTTAGTAATGCTGAGACCCATTTTTGGAGACCACAGCTGGACACCATCACTTAGCATGGTGGTCAATCGGAGACAGTTTCCCAGGCACAGCACTGGGACTTAATTCAGTCACTTACATGAATGAAGCAAGGACTGACTGCTCAGTTGCCTATTAAGACATTAGCACAAGGTTTTGCCCCCCACTGATAAAATATGAAACATCCCAATTTAAGCAAGGACTAGCAGATATGAAATTCTGATATTCAAATGGTCATTTGCGATTGTTTCTCTATAATCTCCTGTTTCCTTGGCAGCTGCTCAATAGATCATTCTCAGATCTGTTATAACTTGTAGATAGTTTCTGAATAGGACAGAGTGCTAAGCCTTAATGACCAATCAGCATTTTATCTGACCCCACCCACACCCCAACCAGTTGAAAAAACATCTCTACAGGGTACTGACACAGTGTGCTACACATAGTACATACGCAGAGCAAGTATTTGTTGAGGTGGGTATCATCTTACTCATTTCTTAAAACGCACCTTCTACTCACCTCCTGCATCTACCTTAATTACATTTTAAAAGAGAATGTCTATTCTGTATTCCAACAAAATTCATATACCCCTAGTAGCCCCAATTCTTACATTTCAGCCCCTATTTCCTTCACTAACTATTGACTGATGGAGTTGATTGCTCTTTTGGTCAAAAACAACAGTAACAACAACAAAAGACAAAAAAAGCTTAACGGATTTCATGCAAACTGTCCTAATTTGGTCCATTGAGGTTCTATTTTAAGGCTCTCCATCAAGCAGTGAAATAATAGAAAATGGAACAAGAGATCACATTTCTCTAGAAAACAAAGTATCCCTCCCTCCAAGCCTTTGTTGCTTTCAGGCCAATGGCTTCTCGGGAGGTTTCAGAGACCACCTTCTGAGCTAAAGCAGGCCTGGCACCTTCCGGCCACACAGCCTGTTGGAAAGCGAGTCATAAGGCATTTAAAGCAGGCAACTTATTTCTGGGGCAGGTGTTTTTGTGGGGGAAAAAAATCCATGCTAAAAAACATAAAAATAGATCTCTGTGTGGTAAGGAAAATGCCTAGGAAAATCCTCTCAGGTTTATTTTTCAAAAGTCATTTGTCCTCATCCAAACCCTGGTCCTAATATCATAAGCTTCCCATTTTTTTAAATGTAATACCACATAAACATCACTGAGTAACTGAGTATTCACACAGCCTATTAGCAGCAATTGTGATTGGAGTTGCTATCTCTAATCACTGCACTATAGATCTTAAATCATTTATTTAAATAGAAAAATCTAAAAATGGGAGAAAAATGAAAAAAAAAAACCTGAAAGCTTCTTTCAAGCAAAGTTGGCATATATAATCAGAGCAGATGTGCTATAAAGTTTTCTAAATAGTCAATCCCAGAAAAAAGGGCCAGCATTAAAACCATAACTATCTGGATACAAAAAGAATTCTTGAGTCTCTCCATTCAGAAATAATTGCACACACTAACACATGCGCATGTATGTGAATATCAGCATTCACATACTTCTTTAGCAGTGCAAGGGGTGACTACACAGGGCTCAAACTCATGAACCACAAGATCATGACCTGAGCCAAAGTCGGCAGCTTAACCGACTGAGCCACCCAGGTACCCCCAGGGTTAAAAGTTTAAAGTCAAGACAAGATAATATTTTATCAATAAGCACCAATTTTAATGTTATTAAAAGCCATTGTGGATGAAGTTGTGGGGCTGATAAGATTATAAATTGAGTAACATTATTTGAATCAATTTAGCAATATTTCTCTAAATTTAAAAGAAAGATGCATTTTGACCTTGCAATAATAATACCAGGGATTGATCCTGTACAGATATTGGCATAATGAAGCATAGAGATAGAGATAAATGGCTGATCACTGCCACTTTGTTTGTAATTGTTTCAAAACAAACTAGAAATAATCTAAATGTCCATGAGGTTAACCATAAAATGAAATATTAAAGAAATTATGGGTGTCATTAAAAAGGATATCAGAGATTTTAATTTGCTGAAATGGAAAGCTGTCCAAGATATATTATTAAATGGAAAAAAAGTTAACGGACACTTGGGTAGCTCAGTGGGTTAAGCATCCGACTTCAGCTCAGGTCATGATCTCGTGGTCTGTGAATTAGAGCCCCACATCAGGCTCTGCGCTGACAGCTCAGAGCCTAGAGCTTGCTTCGGATTCTGGGTCTCCCTCTCTTTCTGCCCCTCCCCCACTCACCTTCTGTCTCTCCGTCTCTCAAAAATGAATAAACATTAAAAAAATTTTTTAGGTTACAACCATTATGACATAATGATACTACTTGAATGTATATATAGTCTCAGAAAACCTATGGAATTTGTAATAGTACTTGAAGAGATAAGGATACTTAATTCTCACCTTAAAATCTTTTGTATTGTTGAGGATTTTTTTTTCTCTTTGCCATGAGCAAGTACTGCTTTGAAACATCTTTTTAGAAACATATGTGCAATGTTATATTTACTTTAAAATTGCACATAATTTGCAAGAAAAAGCAAAGGAAAATATTGCCATTCCTTTGTAACTCTGCCTATCACAAACATGATGAAGCAAAAAGCAAGGCAAAAGCCCTGCATGTGAATTCTGGATTTACTGCTCAGTCACACTGTCACCTGGCTTATTCCGTTGACTCTGAGCCAGTCTCCTCACATGTTAAACACAAAAATAAAGTACAAAAAAGATCTTGTTCAACTCTCAGTACACATTAGACTTTCAACAAATACTAGTTTTTTCATTCTTCCTAAATGATATCAGAACTCAGAAAAACCAGCGACTCAAGGTATTGTAAGCAGATTCTGAATCATTTAAAATTCTAAGGCAGGACAATAAAACTGCTTCCAAATGTTGAAGGAACTTGAATTCCTATGCTACTCCAAGCAATGTGGCCTATCCTGGAATATTAATTTTGGTCTCACACAAATGACTTCAAATGTAACTCTCTAATACCATCCTCTGCCTTCAGTTTTAGGCTTATTATGTTCAACTGCCAGATGACAGAGATGGGATGACTAATAATCTTGAACATAAGTCCTAAAACCTGCTTCTCTCCAGCCTCTCTATCTCAGTAAATGGCTCCACTACCCCCAATTGTTTGACCCCCAAATCAAGAAGTCATTATTGTTTCCTTTCTCTATCCTTCACGAAGCCTTGACTCCATTTAAAGCACAACTCAACTTCACCATGTCTATCAGGATGGAAATCCCATGACCCAACCCCCCCATCATCTCTCTCCTGGATGTCTGAGCATTCCAGATGGCCTGCCTGCTTCCTCGCTCCCCATAAGCAATTCTCCATGTCATAGCTAACATGGTACTTTTTAATTAGACTTTTTGAAACAATCCAACAGCCTCCCACAGGAAGTATAACTAACTCCAATAGGGTGATAATACTATCACTCTAGCCAGTCTCTCCTTTTCCTCTTCTTATTGATTACTGGGATCCATATAGTTCCCCAGTATGCTTTGCACTCGCTGCTCCTCCTCCCTGGAATGTTTCTCTGCCCCACCCCCGCCCCCAGACTTTTGCATGGCTGAGTCCTTCTTGAAATTCAGGTCTAAGATTAAGTAACCCAGAGGGTAGATCCTGACATCCAATCAGAACACGCCTCCTGGTTGCCAATTATTAATAGCATTTGTTTGTTTTCTGTTTTTGCACACTAAAATGTAAGTTCCATGAGGACAAAAATGTTTTATTCAGCCATGATTTCATGTGTCTAGAATAGTGCCTGGCACACAATAGTGATGTCATACGTTTTTGTTCATTGGATTAAGGAATTTGTGGTTCCCAATGAACAGATATAAACAAGATCCCCAACTCTTCCATGTTACCATGAAAAAAAAATTAAAGAATATTTTATGAATAAAGGCTGGGGATCAGTTTATGTTTATCTCACAGTGATTTTTAGCATTTAAACTTAAGATTTGACTAAGAGTCAATACAACTGTGAGAAATAATAACTATTAGCTTAAACAGTAATCAATGGGTTGTCTCTTCTGCTAAATATTGAAGAACATGATTTGGAAGTGTTTTATTATATTTTTCAAAGTATTGTGGAATAACTCAGCTGCCTGGAAAATGTATCCAATCAAAATATTTTATTCTCCTAAAATTCCAAGTTCAGGGTAGGTAAACTTCCTAAATCAGGTCTTTGGGTTGTCCACGAGATTTCCCTATATTATAGGTGAGGCAGCATTATTATAGGCCCTTTCAGTTTTTCTAGGATTTACTCCCTCATTTGGTGTCTACCATCTACATGTGCTTTTTTCTGACTCCTGCACTAGGTGAACCACACAAAAGTGAGGCTCTAACATTGCATTTGTATACTGTAGATATGGAGAAAGGAGAAAAGACTAAAGGCCTTTATACCAAAAATGCCAACCAAAGTTGTTTCTGGATTACAAAGCTACAGATCACTCATAATCTTCTTTATTCTGTTCTGTGTTTTTCATTTTTGGGCAGTTAACAAGTGATTTTTTAAAATAATACAATAAAATTAAATAACTAATTAATTGGGGCACCTGGGTGACTCTAAATATCCAACTCTTGGTTTCAGCTCACCACGTGATTGCACAGTTTATGGATTCGAGCCCCATGTTGGGCTCTGCGCTGACACTGCAGAGGCTGCTTAAGATTCTCTCTCTCTCTCTCTCTCTCTCTCTCTCTGTCTCTGCCCCTCCCCGGCTCTCACTTTTTCTCTCAAAAAAATATTTAAAATAAATAACTAATTAAAATAAAACTAAATTTTTTAAACTAATATGCTATTTGCCCATATGGAATAAGAACTGAAAAACGATTTGAAAATTAAAAGACAAATAGTAAACCGCTTTAACATGATGGAGGAAAATTTTAGAATTCAAAATATTCTTTATCACTCACCACAAAACAACTTCTAATTGTTAATTTTTAAGGGAAAATATCTGCTTTTTCTAAAAGTTATTTATTTATCTGACCCTAAAATTCAAATCTATGTTTACTATCAAAAATTATACTAGTCCACATTTATGCCCCACATGCCCGACTTAGAGCCAGAACTAAACATAATATAGAAAATGATTCTGGTAATTTGATAAATTCACAAGAACACAGAGTAGATGCCCAACAAACAATAAATTACAAGCTTTAAAAATGGGATGGTGCCTCATTGTATACACTGTATGTTAGCTAACTTGACAATAAATTATATTTTGAAAAAAATTTAATGGGATGGTGCTCTTGCATGTAAGTGATTTTATCAACCCCCATATAATGCTGATTGTTCCTAAATGCAAGGTATGCTATATTTGAACATGATGCATGCACTTGAAACATTAGGACTTCAGTTTAAAAAAAATTTTTTTTATGTTTTTTTTATTTATTCTTGAGAGAGAGAGACAGGGCATGAGCTGGGGAGGGGCAGAGCAAGAGAGGGACACAGAATCGGAAGCAGGCTCCAGGCTCTGAGCTGTCAGCACAGAGCCCGATGCGGGGGTTGAACTCACAAGCCATGAGATCATGACCTGAGCCGAAGTCGGACACTCTACCGACTGAGCCACCCAGGTGCCCCTTAGGACTTCAGTTGAAAACAAAGCACTTGAGGTAGCAGTACAAGTCAAGACCCAGGAGATGCACAAGGAGATGCACAGCCTACTCACCCTACCTGGGTCACAATATTCAGTAGACGAATGAATAACATACAGGCCCTCATCCCATGAAGCTGCTTCCCTCAAGATCTATTCACAGCACAATTATGTCCCAGTGTGCATACTATTTTGAATTTGTGCAACTGATTCAGCACTCCAATTGCTGATAAGTACTGTAATCAGAAATTCTTTTCCTCTACAGAACAAGGGCAATTCAAACATCAGAATTTGTCCCTACCATCCCCATCTGAAAGATAAAAAAGCACCAACGAGCCCTATATCTTCTTCAAATCTCAGTAAACGTTTGCAGCACTGTGAAAGCAGTGTGATTCTAATGATAGAAGAAACTTTTGATGAATAATGCAAAAGCATCTGTCAGCATTTAGGAAACAGTTACCACTACTGGCCATTTAACCAAGTCCCTCCTAGGTGAACAAGTGACCGGGACGACTCGGTTTTGTTTTATGGTACTCGGCTCAGGAACATAAAGATAATCAACAAGGTTCATTTAACTGAAATCACATTTCTGATCAATGTACCCTTCCTTTTGTTCTTGCAATGTGTGGATCCAAGGTTTTCGCCACACTGGCCAGCCTGACTCGCCTAAAGCAGTTTTCAGGAGCTTCACAGTGACCATTGGCTCCATCGTATGGTGGATGTGGCTGGGGAGGGCCATATCAGCAAATGAGAATTATTGTGATGGGAAAGAGCTGCTCCCAGTGGCAGAAATATTCTAGCTATCAGGGCACCTGGGTGGTTCAGTCAGTTAAATGTCTAACTCTTGATTTTGGCTCAGGTCATGATCTTATAGTTTGTGAGATTGAGCCCCGCATTGGGCTCTGTACTGACAGTGTGGAGCCCGGTTGGGATTCTCTCTCTTTCCCTCTCTCCCTCTACCCCTTCCCTGCTCTCATGTTCTCTCTCTCAAAATAAGTAAATAAACTTAAAAAAAAAAAACACTAAATATTCCAGCTACCAAAGCACTACAGGTAGAAACCCCACACACCCAGCTGATTTGTAGTTTAAAAATATCCTATTCCAATCCACTTTAGCACACACTATATCTTTATTGCACAAAAAAGTCATATCTTCTTTATATCAATTACCATGATTTAATCCAGAATTTGAAATTATTCAAGGCAACTGAACCAAGCATATTACCTTCTGTAGCCAACATTATATCCATGAACAAATCAGCTGTAAAGCGGCTTATCGTTGGAGATTAACTATTTCCCAGTCAAAAATGGAGCTTTAAAATATAAATTTCTGCTTTGTCTTCTGTATTCTGATACAACTAAGTCTAAGTCAATTTAACTATCTCTACAAAGCCATGCCCATGTAGGCACTTTAAAATGTTTGTTCACAAAAGATTTTTAAGGGTTCTGCTTAAGGGAAGGTATTACAAAAGAAAAATAATGTTCATGGTGTAGTTTTATTTAAAATGAAAAGAATGAATAAAAAAAAGAAAAATATAAACAAACATACAAATAAATAAATAAAATGAGACAGGTAAGGCAGGCTTTCTTAAAGTTTTATCTGATGTATAAGAATCTTTTATTAGTAAACTAAAGAGGACAGTCTGCACATGATCTATAACATTAATATTACGAATGCTCATGGCAATCACATTAGGGAATTAATCTCCACTTGGATTTTTGATATTAATAACATGCTCATTTCCAATTTGCTGATTCCTAGGCCGCCTTCCTTTCCCTAGCCCACTTAGACACACATACATCAAAATACTTTCCTGGAAAAGAAAAATCACTTTTACTTCAACTGCTAATATTACCAATGATTACCTTAAAATATTTCCGGATTCAGCATTTCCCCCTCGAGTGTGAAAACCTCTTACCGCTTTTTTCCAATAGTGAGTTCTGCTGATGGGGCCAGCAAGAAGGGACAGGAAATGTGGTAGAGCATGCAAAGGGTCACCCTTGAGGGTTGAGAGTGGTCTATACCTCTGTCTGCTGAAGGTACCAAGAATTGCCTACTATTCAGATGCCTACCTCCTTAAATACATCATAGTCCAAAACTGCAAATGCCCTAAGAGGCGATGTATTTTAAATGTCATAATCTTGTTTAATTTATTGTTTGTTTCTTCCATGAGAATTTAAGTCCCATGAGGTTAAGAATTTTTATGTTTTTATTACTGCTATATCCCCCCATCCCTGCCAATGAAAACTCGATAAATAGTTGATGAATAAATCAAACAATAAATTATAGCAGAGACTCCATGCTGATGCATTTCTGACTCCATCATTTTTTTTTAACTTAAAGTAAACATACGTTTAGGAGATTATGGGCTAAAACCCGTATCTTCTCCAAATTCCTTTGAGTTGTTTGAACAGTATTAGTCAATAATTAATCCTAGGGGCACCTGGGTGGCTCAGTCGGTTGGGCCTCCGCTTCAGCTCAGGTCATGAATTCTCACGTTCATGGGTTCAAGCCCCACGTGGGCTCTGTGCTGACACCTCAGAGCCTAGAGCCTGCTTCGGATTCTGTGTCTCCCTGTCCCTCTGCCCCTCCCCCTCTCATGTTCTGTCTCTCTCTGTCTCAAAAATAAATAAAACATTAAAAAAATTAAAAAAAAAATTAATCCTAAAGGAGGCATATAAACTTTCCATTACTTATCACCTTAGGGTTGTGGGAAAACTTACATTTTAATATCAAATTAATTGAACTGTTAAAATAATTTCACATATCCTTCCTAAATGAATAAGGAATAAGCACTGTTCAGGGTCGTACCGAACAAGAGAATCCTATTTCTGCCCCCGCCCCACCAAAATCACACCACCAGTAGTGGCATCACCCTTCTTGTTTTCCCTTATCGAAGGCTCACAGTGATAAGAAAGACTGAATCTGTGGCCAGACGGTCACCAGGACCAGCAGTGGGCAGTGGGGCATCGCTGGGCACTTGCAGGGAAATGAGGATCAAATGAAGACTAAAAGGATCCACCCTAGAATGGGGGTCCAGAGGGGCGCCTGGGTGGCTCAGTCGGTTAAGCATCTGACTTCGGCTCAGGTCATGATCTCGCGGTCCATGGGTCTGAGTCCTGCATCAGGCTCTGTGCTGCCATCTCAGAGCCTGGAGCCTGCTTCGGTTTCTGTAACTCCCTTTCTCTCTGTTCCTCCCCGATTCATGCTCTGTCTCTCTCTGTCTCTCAAAAATAAATAAAAGTTAAACAAAAATTAAAAAAAAAAAAAAAAAGAATGGGGGTCCAGAGGTAGGCTCACTGTCTAGGATGCAAAGCTGAGGTGTGGCTCTGGACTCCAGAAAGGAGACTGAAGAAAACCACTTTCAATCGCTTTCAGAACTGTTGCTTAAGCAAGGCCTGGGAGGTATGAAAAAGCAGATGGAGCCTCTTTACTGAAAACTGAACCAAACTCATGGCAAAGAAAGAAAGATCATAGACCCAAAGAGAGGGGGGCAGATGGGAGCAGGGAAAGGTGCTCAGGGACCAACTATGTCTGTACCATTGTATCTCTTTAAATGGTAGAGTGGAGCATTGGATACCTGGACCATTCTTACACCATTCTCTGTACTTTTCTATACAGGTGAAGTATTCCATATGGAGGGAGTATAGTTCGATGGTAAAAGCATAGAATACAGAGGTGGTGGACCTCAGGCAAGTTCTTAACTTCCGTGGACTCACTTCCTTCATCTGTCACATGATAATAGTATCTGCTTCATTCAGGATTAAATGAATTAATATAAGAAAAATGCTTAGAATAATACCTGGTATATAATAATGTCAGACTTTTAAAGTGCCACTTCATAATTGTAAAAAGGAAAATCTCCCAGCTCTACTACCAGCCATGCATACATGGCCACAGTCAGCCTTCATCTCCTTTTTTCCTTTTTGTCCACTTCTCAAACACTCCAATTTCCAAGTCTTGTGGTAATTCTTTTTATACCACTTGGTATTTCTCAATCCCTGCAGCTTCTATCTTCCTCCATCTGGGCATTTCAGTCAACTTAAAGGCTGGGAGCAGAGTACCCAAGGGGAAGAAAAAAAGAATGTACAACCTTGGGTCAGAGCTTGGAGCAGTTATTGATAATCTAAATCCTACAGCCGGCTCTGAGAGTATTACATACATTATGCACTTTCTTTCAACACTCCTAAGATTCAGACTTCATTTTAACCTATCCCACCCCAAGGGCTAGAGGTGCCCTCTATCTCAAAACAAAACAGTCTTTACAGCCACAGTACACCTTGGGTTTGGGGCGGGGGAGGGGGGTGTTTTTATTACATGTATTGCTGCTTAAAATAAATCCTACAGAGACCCTTCTATTCCTTGTAGGCTTTTTTCCCACAAATCTAGAGGCTGCCGCCTGATGAAAAGCCATGCCTTGGGGTAGACCATGTCATGGAAAATTGATTTTTAAGCACCTCATCAAATTGCTTTTCCTTAAAAACTGAATTCATTATTAAAATATATGCCCTGAACTACTCTTAAATTACTATTTATATGTTTTACAATGCAAGTAAGCCAAGGATCAACTACACATTGCTTAAACAATAATTTTTTCAATCTCACAGAATAAAGTTTGAAAGATAGTAACATGGTTAGTTTATTTAGCAGTTCAAGAATTCATTAAAAACCCAAGTTTCTTCCTAAACTGATAGTTTGCCAGATGGCTGTGGTAGCTCCAGGCATCAAATCCTTGTGTCGTTTCTTGGTATCTTTTTCTTAAGAAGAAAGAAAATTTTCTCAGAAGTACATTAATTTCCCTCACATCTCATTGGGTAATATCAGTCCCTACCTACACCAATCATTTGTAGGAAACTGGAATAAGGAATCTGACCAAGATTCACCCAGACTGGACAGATGCTCAAGACTTCCCTGAAACAGGATTTACCTGCCTAAGGATCTGCTAGAAAACAAGTGGTTGCTGTTGGGCAACAATATTAATATAGTAACTTTAGGTCAAAATACAATTCTGGGAATTTTTGAAATAGAATCTTCTAGATATGATTTAACATTTTCATCTTCAACTAAATAATTAGATTTGGTATTTCAAAACATAATCCTAGGACTTACGTTAGTCTACAAACTGGTTGTGATGGGTCCAAAATGAAATGAGTGAAACAAACTGACAGAATTTACTTTTACAATATTTGACAGATTAATTTTATAGTTCTTAAATCTAAGAAAAATTTGGAACTTTTTTGTGTCTTGATATTTATTAGTAGTAATTAATTTTTATTATATTCTACAAAATTATCAGTCCACAATGGCCTGAAAATTTAAAAAGTTCCCAGAGACAGATTGTTCTACGTAATTTGTCTAACTTTAGTTTGTTATAAATAGTACAATTAACTTTACTTTTAACTGTCATAACAAATCTCAGCATCTTTTTCCTCCAAACTGGAATTAGATCTAGAACTTTTAGAGCTAAGTATGTAGTCTAAATATTGCACGATTTCCTTGAATGTAAAAATTGCATTCTGGCTAGAACTAATGATCCCTAAACCAGAGGTCCATTACCTGATGGGCTAGTCAGTTCCAGAAGAGGCTAGATCTTTAAATTTGGCCATCCCCTGAAAAAAACATGCAGTAAAAAAGGAGTAGGAGAAAGTTAGGTGAATTTGACAGAGCAATATTGCTGGAAAAACATGTTAGGTCTTGTCCTATCATAAGATGAGAAAAATCTTTGTGATGAACAAAATTTCATTGTCATTGAAGAGTGGATTCCAAGTTTATATTACTTTTTCCTTAATACAGGAAGATTACCTACATTCAATTAGTACTTCAACTCTTCTGCTATGGAAATGTGTTTTGTACATAGTCCCACATCTTATCGTATTTATTTTCTCCAGTAGAAATCCTATTAATTAATTCTTGCACCTCTCCATAAAGAAGGACAGGACAGACCTTGGTTAAGTGAAAATTAGGAGATTACCTCTGCCATAATTAGCATATATCAGTAGCACATTTTCATAACCAAACAAAGAACCTCTCACCTACTTGGGTATGTTTATTCAGTGGATTTAAAGTAAACTTTCAAATCACCAACAGTAAAAATAACGTTCCATCTCAAAATATATTCACATTGGGCTCTTGGATGAAGCTTTAGGAAATGACTAACATACCATCTTCTTATGAAAACCTCCCAGACATCCCTGAGAGCACTAACCAGGCCACAGAGGAAACAAGGTTAAGGATTGTAAACTGATTCTCAAATTGAAACTTGAGAGTAAAAATCATTCTGAACTTTAGCACATCCACTGATGGCATTTGTAGTGGCTCGCTTCCTTCTTACTTACTTCCCATTGGTTATCATGGCACAGTTCTCCAAATGATTTTTGGGGGGTATTCCATTTTAGGAAGTCAGGTTGCAAGTATGCCCCCTCCCTCATTACAGGAGAAAGTGGTTTCAAATATTTAACAAAAAGGTTCATGTACTGGTCTCTTTAGAGAGGTCTATTACTTTTCATCCACTATCACCCTAAGAAATCTAGTGATATAACTAACCCCGTCAACAGTTCCCATTACTGAACTTTAAAAATACAATGCTAACTTGTTGAGATGAGCCCTGCATGTTATATGGAAACCAACTTGAAAATAAACTATAAAAAAAAAATACAATGCTATACCTTCAGCCATGCGCAGTCCTCACAGAATGCCAAATGTAAGCCTCATTAAAGAAAGAAGCGAAACTCCATTTGTTTTAGACTCTGCTACCTATACTTTGTGGACGTGCACATTAACTGACTTTGCTGTCAGAGATCATCCTTTTCCTGGAGCAGTCAGCTGTGACTTCATTTTGAACTTGGGCTATGATTTTTCTCTTTGCATGTGCATATTTATTTGTCAAAACTTGAACTTTGAGCCACCTCCAACTCTAGAAATGATTTGGGCAGGTTGCCGTGTTCATAATCTTAAAGCCTCCAGCTTCCCAGATTATACAGAATCTATCTTCTGTTATTTAATTAATGTCAAACTCAATGTCATGCAACATTGCTGTTGAAAAACTTCTATTTTTCAAACATGTCTATTCTCCTACACAAAACTAGAATGAATAAGACTTCTAAATAAGTCAGAGGCATCTGTATAAGCATATGATGAAAGAGTTTAACTATCTACCATAATATTGGAACAAGATCTGGGGGAAAATATTAATGAATAAAGGATTATAATCCTGGATAAGCAAGTAAATACAGCTTAAATATGCAACATTAGTTTCCTCCAAAAAATGAACTAGACTTTAAACTACATATGATCATATTCCATGCATCTATATATTATATAGCACCTTAAGAAATCTAGATAATAATCATTTAGTAAATAAACGAATGAGTAATACAACCTGGTTGGAAAGGTAAATTTCTGGTTGCTTTAAGCTTCTCCTAAATAAACCATGAAGATGGCAATCATCTGATTGCCTGATACCAAAGACAAAAGCCCAAGTCTATTTAAAGACATCTGAGGGTAACTGGCAGGGGTGAGGAGATGTTCTCTGTGGTTTTATCTGGAAGCACTCTGAACACTCCCATCCAGCAAAATAGCTGCCAGCTTTCACAGCCAGTACTACTCATGTGACCACCCCCTAGTTTCAGGGGAATACCAGAGAGCTTGTCTTACTCTGGGCCATCAGATTTACTTTCCCAAGGTGCAAGAGGGCCTGAGAGGCTAGTCCCTATCTCAGCTGATCACCTGCAGGAAAGAGATCTAGACCAGGGAGTCGTGGAGTGGCCATCTGCAAGCACGCCAAAGCAGAGAAAGGCAATCTGCAGAGAGACAGAATGAGGCAGATGGCAGGGAGAGCCCCAGAGATCAGAGCTGGGGCCTCGAGGTCTACCTATGCATCTAGCTCCAGTCTCTTGTGAAACCTGGGCATCTTTGAGTTTCTTAAGTTGACTCAAGATCCAAGATGTCTGGATAATAAAATGAGGGAGGGGGGAGGTAGAATAAAATTAAGAATTGAAGAGAAAGGATGAAATAACAGTCGCAATTTTCTTTGAGGACTCCATGAATCACTGAAGGGCTTTATGCAGAGAGTGACCCATGCTCAGGATTCATCTTTACAGGCTTCACCCAGGCTGAGAGTAGAGAATGGGTTGGAATGGAGCAAGCTTGCAATGAGGAGACTTGTGGTAATCCAACAGCCCATGGTCCCAGGGGAGTATGTATTGCTAATGCATGGTGCTCCTTGCCGGCATAATTTAAAAAGATGGGCTATATATATCTTTTCAAAAGGTCATGTTTTATGTAAGATCTCTACACATTACATGAAAACTCATTCTCTGCCACCCTTGTATAATAAATTATGACTGTTAGTCCAAAAGCTCCATGATTATGTAATTAAATCAATAAGACTAGGGATTAGGTCACCAGGGAGCTTCCATTATTTAACAGTGCTGTATTTCAGAATCACCCAGGGACAGTATCACTCTACTGCTCTTTTAGTGCACTCTCTAACATTTCTCCCTGAATGCTGCAGATCCTTTCCTAAGCCTCTGAAAGTAAATTTCAACAAATGAATTCATAAGGTAACACTTGGTAGCAGATACTTTTGCTAATTTCACAAAATCTTTCTAAATCCCTTAGGATTTGCAGCTCTCTACACTTCTTCTAAATATCACTGAATATTAAGCTGGCTAAAGAGAGGTAGAGTGGAAGTTAGGTACTGAAATGGGGACCAGCATGGCTCTGTAATAAGAATGAACTCTGCTTTCTACAACTACCTGAGCCCCACAGCAGGTGCGGTTCTTGGAACACATTTTCAAAACTGACTTTCAGTCTAAAAATAAATCATGAAAACAAACACCTTTTAAGATATTTCACTGGCCCTGGCATTTCTTTTTTTAATTCAAAATCTTAATAACTCAAGTCAGTGTTTCCTATAGATCCTTTATAGATCGTGTCTTAGGCTTGAATGGTCATAAATGTTACACTCTCTTGTATTTCTATTCGTATAATAAACCAAATACTCTTTAAATATGCTTGATTCGTTTTATGGTCAGAATATGAAAGCAGGGGGAGATCCTCATCAAAACTCAAACTTAGGGCACCTGAATCCTGCAAATTAAAAATTCATATTAAACCCTCAAAAACATCTACTGCTTCTCTGGCAAAGAAGTTATTAGACACTAAGCCAGAAACTAATCCTGTTTAGATCAGCCAAAAATCTTAATAAAACCACTAATTCAGAGACCCACCAGGTGCTGAAGGGTTGCATACTAAAAAATAGGTCAAGTGTAATTTTTCCCAGTTACAAAAATTGCAAAAGCTTTAACAATAAATTTTTTTAAAAAAGGAATTGCTAAAATTTATTGAACACTTATTATGCACTCACAATGCACTATTCACAGTGCCTGGCATGCATGGAGTCACTTAATAATCAAAACAACCCTATGAGCAGGTACTACTATCTACTCTCTATTCAGCAGAGGATTTTGAAGCATAGTAAGCTAAATAAATTCCTTAAGGTCACCCAGCAAGTGGTAGAGTAGGGTTCCAGCACCCACACAGAACTACTGCCCAAGACTCCGATGTTACTTGGGATTTAAAATCACTGCATCCTTTGGAACACTGAAAGAAGGAAAAGATTCACTCGAGTAAATTGCAGCCTCTTCCACACTGCTTCCACCATTGTTTTTCTTTTACTGCTACAGTTTTTGTTTGTTTTTTATTTCTTTCTTTTTTTTCCCCAGCAAACTAAGCTGTATCTGCAAGCAAGCCAGGGAAATGAGGTGGACAGCTACTTGGTCCAGAGATTGGTCTTTCCTCTGTCTGCTTCATGGGCTGCTCGCTTCCAGCTGGTACATCTAGTGACCTCTGCACACAAGGAGTCATTTTATGATGGGTGGTCTATAGACAGCTCAGTGACTTCAGAGAGACATACGGAGTAAATACTTAGTGTCTGTTTGGTGGGCAGGGCTTTTACACAAACTAAAATGGTCCTGAGCCCTTGGAGTGGCCTTTTCATTCTACACCCTGCAGCTATGTCGTCTATATTCTGATTGGTTTCACCCTACATTGTCTAACTCGTTTCATAACTGTTTGTATATCTTGCTTACAAGTTATATGACTGTTTATCAATACATTCTGGAACATGACTGTATTTTCTAAAACACATTTATTACAACTTATCTATGACTTTGAGGTGAAACTTTACCTTTACCAGCAAGGGCACCATCACTTCCACTGAAAGAAATCTAAGAGGGAGCACCTGGCTGGCTCAGTCAGGAGAGCATGTGACTCTTGATCTCAGGGTCATCAGTTCAAGCCTCACTTTGGGCATGGAGACTACTTAAAAAAAAAAGAAAGAAAGAAAGAAAGAAAGAAAGAAGCCTAAGGGACTCCACTCTCTAGTAGGTTCTAAACCCTCTACCAATCACCAATTTTAAAAAAACCAAATGTATAAATACATGGCATCCTGAAAAACAGTCCTGTGGCACCCAGAGGTGAAGTGCATCTCCCAACTCAGGGTCATGGGAAGCCACACCGTCAAGCTGGGAGAGACTATCAGTGCATGGGGAGGGGGGTGCAGAGAAACAGCAGGGCACATGTTCTTTCTGGGATGCAGCCCAGGCTCTCTGAGGAGTCCGCATACACTTAAATCCACCGTACTCATCAGTCATACTTACACAGCAGACACACAGGCAGCGTGTCAACAAAAAAATCAACCAAGTATGGTGAACTATTTGAGTTTTCCATATTAATATTGTTGACTATGTATTCCTTTGTCAATGGTCAGTATTTAAGTGAAAACAGACACCAAAAAGACTTTTTCTAATGCATGAGAATATCCTTCCATTAACTTAGATTTTTCTCAGATTTGTGTAGTGGAGGTTGGGGAAACTTCCATTACATAAATTTCAACAAATTAACCTTAGTTTAGCCTACCAAATTTTGCTTTGTTTTATGAGAATATGCTTTAAGAATCACTGATCTAGGGCACCTGGGTGGCTCAGTCGGTTAAGCATCTGACTCTTGGTTTAGGCTCAGGTCATAATCTCCTGATTTCGTGAGTTTGTGCCTCACATGGGCTCTGTGCTGACAGCGTGGAACCTGCTTGGGATTCTCTCTCTCTTCCCCCCCTCCACCCCACACCTCTCACTCTGAAAATAAATAAGTAAAACTTAAAAAAAACCCAATACTTTAAAAAAAATAAACACGATCTAAAGCCTTCCTCATCCCTAGTGATTAACCTAACAATTTATTCTAAATAACTGTCTTCCATACTAACTAGTAAAGAATTTTGCCTTTTCCTTCATCTCTTCTGGACATTAAATTTATGTTTGGGCTTTTAAAATAATCAGGGAATTAGAACTCAATGTAGAACTAGGACCAAACATTCCTATTTTCTGGTCCAGGGAGATAAGGCTTAAGGCAAACAAGCACTTAAAAAAAAAGGAAACAGAATGCATACCTATTCTTTGTCCAGTTTGGATGGTGTCAGGCACTTGATTGGAGAATGGCAGAAAATTCACATGGAGAACTGTTTTCATGTACAAGAACTTTATCTGTAGCATTTGAATTTCTATGGGCTAAGGAAAACAAATTCTCCTGGAAAAAAGGTTCTCCAACAATGGGACTCTAGGAATCATTTCATCCAGGGAAATATATATTTTGGCTTTATTTTTTTATGTGTTTTCCTAAAAATAATTGTCCATGTGATCAGAAATGCACATTTGCAGGCCCTATTATTGATAAGAAAGATGGATTTATGGTGATCAGCAATCAATCTACACAAGAAGCAAAAGATCATGAGATGGTTTTGTTTTGTTTTGTTTTGTTTTGTTTTTTTACCTATGGCAGACACTGTTCATTGCTTATACAAGCACATGGCCGTGCTTAAAAATATTTCCCAGCCTCCTTTACACATATGGGTGGTCTATACATCTATGCATAAAAATCTATGAAAGATTTTAAAGGGGACTGGGGTGTCTGGGTGGCTCAGTCAACTGAGCATTTGACTTCTACTCCAGGCATGATCCCACAGTTCATGAATTTGAGTCCCACATCCAGCTTTGCACTGATAGTGTAGAGCCTGCTTTGGTTTCTCTGGTGTTCCCTGCTCTCTCTCTATCCCTCCTCTCTCTCAAAAATAAATAAACATTAAAAAATTGTTTTTAATAAAATAAAAAAATAAAGGGGGGCTGATTCAGTTAACAGGTTCCCTTTTGTTCTTGACCTTCTGCTATCTGAATGTGCGTTTGATGGCTGGAGCTGCAGCAGCCATCTTGTAATTACAAGGCTTCTTTGAACAAGAAAGTTAGCGCTCTCCCTTATACCACCATCCTTCTCTTTTATATCACACAGTTTAGTTTCCAAGAAAGGAAATTCAAATCTTATTTTTATGCTGTCATGTTCTGTGTACTCTTACTTTACACCTCCAATTACTATCTCTGGATCAGAAAAAAGGAATATATTCACTTCCTAACAGTCCCCTTTTCTGTTGGTTGAAAAGGCTCCCCCCCTTTTTTTTTTTAACACTTATTTATTTTTGAGAGAGATAGACAGAGCACAGTGGGGGGAGGGGCAGAGAGAGAAGGAGACACAGAATCCGAAGCAGGCTCCAGGCTCTGAGCTGCCAGCACGGAGCCCAACGTGGGGCTCGAACCCACAAACTGTGAGATCATGACCTGAGCTGAAGTCAGACACTTAACCGACTGAGCCACCCAGGCACCCCAAAAGGCTCCCCTTTTAAAAATAAAACCCAAGTCAGTGTGGTGGCAATGACATTCAGCCAGCAGAACTCCTGTAAAAAGCTCTGTCTAAATAGAGATTGGAAAACAAAGGGATATGGCCAAATTCATTTTTCACTTACTCTCAGTGAAGTTCAGCTATTGCAACAGTACACAGCCCGAGACTGTAAAGGAAAGTGATAAAATAAGAATACTCTGTTTAGTAGTACTTCATCACTTTCATAGCCCCTTCTCCTACATAAGCTCGTCTATTTTCCACAGCAACCCTATGAGACAGAATGGGAAGGAAATACTGAGTCATCTTCCCTTGAAGCCCCAATCCTTATGTCTGATTGCTCCCAGACATCTCCATCCAGTATCCCAGTACCCTAACACTTCAAGTATGAAATAAAACTCTCCATCAGCCCCGCTGTTTTAAGTGTACCTGGGATTTTTTTTTAAATCCTATTATGTATGTAAAACACACAGACATAGAAATGACTGTCATGAAGGAAGGGGTTTTGTATATCCTCTAGTTCCCTAAAATTAGGAGGCACTGTGCTACAGGAAAGTCACAAAAGGAAGCACAGGGTGTCAGCCAGGAGGCAGAGGGATTGGGTGGGGGTGGGGAGAGTGAAATGAGGGCAAAGAGCCTTTGGTGTGGTCTCCATAGGAAGGAATGGGCGAAGCAGAATAAGCAGACTTAGGCTGGCTAGTTTGAATCATTTTAGCAGGCTCTGGAGCTTAGGGCCTGTTCCTAGCTGTCTGGTAATTGGTGTTGGGGTGACTAGCGTAGGTGAATATTGACTCAGGTGTGAAAGGCTGATAAAGGAGGTGACTGGGGGTGAGAACTCTGGATTGGTTAGTTTGTATAGGAAAAGTATGCTCACAGGTGAGTTGTTAACTATTAGTAGAAACTAGCTAACCGTGGGAGGGGCAGTCCCTACAGGGTCAGTTAGGCCCCAAGATGTGAAAGTGTCTGAATACAGCAAATAAAAAGTGGTTCACACACCCACCTATTCATTGTTCCCTTCCTGGTGTCAGTCTCATGAATGGGTGTCATCACCAACCACCCAGTGGGTGAAGCCAGACACTGTGTCACTACGGACTTCTCCATTCTCCCACCCTACAGGGCCTGGCCTCTCCCTCCTGCATATCTCCCCTTGCTCCCCTCACCACTCAGCCATTCACCTCCAACCATGGCTCTCTCCATAACCTTTTAAATGGCATCCTGGAGGCTAGTGCCATGGGCCTATATTACCTTCTCCCCTTCTCAGCACTGACAACAGCAATCCCTTCAGTGTGCAACTCAACCCTCCTGAGTCCCGTGCTCAAATCCTTTGAAGATTTTGTTTTATCCTTTGAAAATATAAGAAACTGCATCTTCAACTTCCTAATAAGAATCCCCAAATATCCTTCAGTAACACTAGCCTTCTAGGAATAGCCCCCTCTTTTATCTTGACACTCCTTCAAATGACCTAGGGGGTAAGATCATCACAATTTGGAAAACAGAGGCCTAGGTAGAGTAGCTAAGCCAAGTCCTTCCTGGAGCAGCTCTCCTAACCAGCTGGCCTCAGTTCCTGCACAACACGCCTCCTACCTCAACCCCTTGTGCTCTTGACACAGCACTAACTCTGCAAATGTAAGCCCGTGAACACACCAGGCCGCTGATAGGCTTTGACTTATTTTGCTGGGCTGGCTTTGGATAAAACAGTGCAATGAAACGATGAAGTGCAGGAGACACACCTGTGGTGATTTTAAAATATAACCATAATTATTTGACACTCCTGTCATGGAGACATGAAGTCCAAGTCCTCAAACTCTGGATATGGGCAAGCCTTAGTGACTCATATCTAACAAATAGGATGCATCACCAGAACAAATGCGATATAGAGCCAAGACTCTCTGCAGCTGTGCAAAATTAACCATCACCTTCATTCTTGATTTCCAACTCTCTTCCCAGAGAGTGAGATGATTTTGTATAAATGCAGTATCATGCGGGGCCAAGCCCCGATTGCTTTTCCTGTTTAGTAGGCTGAGGATGTAAATGCTTAGCTAATAAAAAATGCATGTATTCTTAACCTGAGAGTCAATAAGAGAAATGAATGTGCTCCCCTACCCAGCATAACAATAAGCATTTGTGCTCCTAACAATTAAATAACTCCCTACATACACTTTAACAGTCCCAGGATGAAAGATGCTTGACTGCTTCATTCAAAAGTACTTTAATAAGAATGTTCCTGGGGATAGCACTATCTAGCCAAGGCACATTTCCTAAACCTCTTGCTCCCAAACTTGCAGAATCTTTTAGGTAGCTCAAAGGAAACAATTAACAGGAAATTGCATTTCCTTTGCAGATCAACAAAGCAGCCAATTTAGGAGATCAGAAAGAAAAAAAGATGTACAAAAAGCGTTAAGAAACTATACCCAGTCCAAAGCATCCTGCTAAAGTAATGCCCACGTGGTCTTTGACATGGGAAAGGTTTTCACTGATGACTAACGAAAACATTTAACCATCACCCTCCCTCTAAAACTTAAGAAGAACTTCAAGTCCTGCATCAGGCTCACTGCTGTCAGCACAGAGCCCACTTTGGATCCTCTTGTCCCCCTTTCTCTCTGTCCCTCCCCTGCTTAGGCTATCTAAAAAATGAGTAAACATTTAAAAAAATTAAAAAGTAATAATATAATAAAATAAATAAATAATAAGTTAGAGGGACACCTTAGTGGCTCAGTTGGCTGAGCGTCCAACTCTTGATTTCAGCTCAGATCATGATCTCATAGTTTGTCAGATCTCGAGCCTGGAGTCGGGCTCTGTGCTGATGGGAGTGTGGGGCCTGCTTAGGATTCTCTCTCCTCTCTCTCTGATCCTCCCCTACGTGTTTTCTCTCTCTCTCAAAATAAATGAACAAACATTTTTTAAAAATTAAAAATAAACAAATAAATTATAAATTTTTTAAAAATTAAGCCCCTGAGATAGAAAAATAATTGAAGATAGGACAGAGTAAACATTAGTTTTCCTATTCACTCAACAGGGAGTTCTGAGTAACTATCCAGTTTTAAGAATTCTGAGCCTATGGCAAAGCTAAATCCGGGTCACTTAACTTGCTCTCTTCCATTTCCCTAGTACTGACTGTCTTCACTATAAGAGGAATTTTGGCAGGGTTCTGGGAAAGAGCAACGTGTGTCTTCAACCTGCTGAGTGTACAGCAAGGTGATAAAAGAGGCACTGGCTCATGCTTTCAAATTGAAAGCTGAGACTACTTGAAAATTTGACTTTTGGATCAAATGAGAGAAAATGCCTAATTTAATTAGTGATAAAGTCATCTTAAAATCCCTTGTAGGAGTAGCATATCCATAGGGTCACAGCTCAGGACTTTAAATTCTTCCCCAAGCCTAGGGGGCAAGGATGGTGGTGGTGGAGTTTGCCTGAGACCCAGCTCACCTTAACCCCTATTCATCAAATCAGATTAAAAACAGAGACAAAAACTGGAAGAAAAACTATCACAATAAGAGGTTGGTGTCTGGGCGGCTTTGTGAGAGAAAAGAGTCATTAAAAAGGCGTCTTTAGGGCGTCTGTGTGGCTCAGTCAGTTGAGAGTCTGACTTTGGCTCAGGTCACCATATTGCAGTTCATGAGATCAGGCCCCTCATCAGGCTCTGTGCTGACAGCTAGGAGCTTGGAGCCTGCTTTGGATTCTGTGTCACCCTCTCTCTCTGCCCCTCTCCTGCTCATGCTCTGTCTCTCTCTCAAAAACAAATAAACATTAATTTTTTTTAAAGGTATCTTTATGGTAGGCGGGAGCATTTGGAGCCTAGGTATGTTTACAGGCCTCTGTCATGGTGTCCTTCTCAGCAGAAGGACTCTCTTCCTTTACGAAGGCCCCACTTTCCTGGCAAATGCTTGACTTCCAGCAGGAGAAAATCCCACCCACATTTAAATTTCCCAAATTACCACAATTATTTATAGATCTTGCAGAAAATAAATACTGGGTGTCTAGTGTGTACAAGATGTATTTCTAGGTGCTAAGGATACAATGATGAACATGACAGACAGAATGCTTGTCCTCATTAAGCAAGTGAGTGACAAAACACAACAAATCAGACAACAAAATATTTCGTAGTATTTGTCATTAGTGCTACAAAAAGAGCAAGATGGAAAGAGAAAGCAACTGACAGAGGGCCTGACAGCCTGGAATGTCAGGGGAAGCCTCTCTGTGGAGGCGGCTTTCGGTCCGAGCTCAGGCTGAGCAGCAGTGAGCTAGGGAAAAGGCGGTCCAGAGCAGTCTGTCCCAAGGGCTGACTGCAAGCAGGAGTGCGGTGACAATGTGCTGGGAGGGGAAAGAGAACCCACCTCACAGGGCCTCTCAGAAATCTACTGATGACTTTCAAGCAGACAGAGGACATGAGGAGGTTGGCCTTTTCTACAGATCATCCTAACTGTGGCTTAGAGGACAGTTTGGGAGGACAAGAGTGTGGCTGCGGGGACAACTGGAGAAACCCATGTGCACCAGGACAGACTTAGACAAGGGCAGAACTGAAATATGTGGGCTTATAAATTGGGGTCTTCTTCAAACACTGTCTTCGCATATTTGTTCCACACTGATTTAGAGACACGTCTGAAACTGCTTGAGGAACATGAGGCAAAGAAGCTTCCCTTTTACTGCCCTTCAGAACTATGTCTGGCCTGTGAATCCCCTGACAACACAACAAACCATGACACTCAGTAGACCCTGTCCTCCTCACAAGCAGACTGGGGGCTATCTGACAAGGGCATATCCTTCAGGTAGGACCATCCCATACAGTGGTGTGCTGGTTGTGCAGCCCACAAGTAGTGTGGTGCACTCCCTATACTACTGTTCAGAGCAGCCCTACTGACTGATGGCAAGGGTCTCACTCTCTACCCCCTAGTGACTTCCAACCAATTTTCTCCATCTCTAATTTCTAGTCATTTCCCTGGTCAGCTACCAAGCTGACTTATCTTTACTCTAGCTCTGATTTGGATTAAAATGATTATAGTAAGGATAGAGGGACAGAAAAGAATTCCAAAGTTTATTAAGAAGTAGAACTGGGGCACTTGGGTGGCTCAGTCGGGTAAGTGTCTGACTTTTCATTCATCATGTGAGTCATGATCTCACAGCTCATGAAATTGAACCCAGCATTGGGCTCTGTGCTGACCGCATGGAGCCTGCTTAGGATTCTCTCTCTCCCTCTGCCCCTCCGCTGCTCTCATGTGTGCAGTCTCCCTTTCTCTCAAAAAGAAAAAGAAAAAGTAGAATTAATAAGACTCAAAATGCGTGACCTAGGGCATAGGAAGGCATGGGGAAGGACAGTGTCACACTTTTACAATTTCCTGTGGTCTTCCTCAAAGACCTGTCATATAATAAAAATAGGTATAGGGCACTTTATAGCTAATGTAATTTTATTTTCATTATATGATGTGACTATCACAACAGTCCTCTGAGACATGATAGGTATAATCCTTGCTTCAAAAGTGAAACTCCCCAAAGATCACACAATTCGTATACAGAAAAAGAAAGAAACAACAAATAAAATCCAAGATTTAGAGAAATCTGAATCCATACTCTCGCCGTGAAAACACATTGCCTGTGAGTCCCACGATAACCTAACAGTGCCACAAACAAGCATCCCGTGGGCTCCTTAGAGAGCCTGCCAGAGGAGATGACCACAGGGACAGCTGGCAGGGGGCAGGTGGCCCTTCAAGTCAAATGTTATTTAGGAACCTGGAATTAGCCTTAAGTCAGCAAACTGGAATATTTCTTTTAAACTGCAAGTGAAATAACAAAACACACTATAAAGAAAGTCAGAAACTGGGGGCAACTGGGTGGCTCGGTCAGTTGAGTGTCAGAGTTCGGCTCAGGTCCTGATCTCACAGTTCATGAGTTCAAGCCTCACGTTGGGCTCTCTGCTGTCAGTGTGGAGCCCACTTTGGATCCTCTATCTCTCAAAAATAAATAAACATTAAAATTTTTTTAATAAATAAAATAAAAAAAGAAAGAAACTGAAAGAAATGGGTACATATATTTTGAGTACATGTGACAGAATTGAATTTGCCTCACATTCAGTGAGCTTTTACAAATCAGTAAGAAAAAGATAAACTGAGGGGCACCTGGGTGGCTCAGTAGGCTAAGCTTCCAACTTTGGCTCAGGTCATGATCTTGCAGTTCATGAACTCAAGTGCCGCATGGGGTCTGCACTGACAGTGAGAAGCCTGCTTGGGATTCTCTCTCTCTACCTCTCTCTGACCCTGTCCCACTCTCTCCCTCAAAATAAATAAACTTAAAAAAAAAGGAAAAAGATAAACTGATATAAAAATGGTTACAGACGTTAGACAATATGGAGAAGAGAAAATTACTATGAACATGAGAAGATGCTCAAAAATGCTAATGATTCAAGAAATGCAGATTAAAACCCTGATATTCTATTGTTGACTCAACTGAAAAGGCTGACATCATGTAGTATTAGCTAGAGTGGGGGTAAACAGGCATTCTCATCCACTGGAGAGCTTAACCCACATCCAAATTTTCCTATTTTTTCAAAACTGCAAGTTCAGTTCTTGGCATTTACATACCACACAAGGGTACAAAGGCATATGTAAATGGGTATCTGTTATGGCATGCTTTGTAAGAGCAAAAAACAAACTGTCAATAGAGACCTAGTTTCTCAAAATATGGTACAACATAATATTGAAAATACAGCTGTTGAAAGGAATGGGACAGATGGGTAAATAACAATATGAATACATATATGAGTGTGTGTGTGAGTGTGTGTATGTGTGTGTGTGTGTGTGTGGGTGTGTGTAGAGCAAAAAAGAAGAAGATAAAGCAAAACCAGGGGTGCCTGGGTAGCTCAGTCAGTCAAGCATCTGACACTTGGTTTTGGCTCAGGTCATGATCTCACAGTTTGTGAGTTTGAGCCCTGCATCAGACTCTGCACTGACAGTGTGGAGCCTGCTTGGGATGCTCTCTCTCCCTCTTCTTCTCTCTGCCTCTCCCTCATGTGCGCTGTCTCTGTCTCTCTCAAAATAAATAAACTTTACAAAGAGTTTTAAAAATTCAATTCAATTAATTGAACAGAATGTATAATAAGGTCCATTTTTAGTGTTAAGATAAAGTACGTGCATAGGGTAAAAGTTAGGAAAAGACATACACCAAACTGTCATGAATATCTACAAAGGGTAGACCAGCAAGCAGGAGAGGGGAGGAACATATCCCAGAAGAGGACTTTTACATTTTATAGCATATACTTCCTCATTCTTAAATTTTCCAGTGACAACCACATATTAATAGTATAATTTTTAAGCGAATAAGAATATTTTAATACGGAAAAACTTTTGGAGCTTAATGTCCTTCAGCAAGTAAACTAAAACATTGAGTAAACATCCTCCATTATTATTTTACTTCTCTATCACTCTCGGTTTCAATACGAAATTACCTTACCAGCTGATCTCACATGAAACATTAATAAAAAGAAATCTCTGCTTTCTTCTTCCACTGTTGCTGATAGGCAGATTAAATGTTCCAATTATCTTCTCGGATGTGCTATTTCTAAATCAGTCCTTGGAAATGATCAATATTCCCTAGGATAAACTAGAAGGAAACATGAATATCTATTGGTCGCCATTTTTAAGTCCTAACTTCCTAGGCTTTCCTCCCTCCAGGAATCTCTAAAAATAATATAAGTTATGCCTCAGAGCCTTTAGACCCATCCAGTTAACCATGCAGAACAAGCTCATTAATTTGACTTTCTCAGTGAACATAATGATCAAATCATTCTAAATGAGCAGGAAGCCAGGGCAAAGTCAGAGTTAGAGGTTAGCATTGATTTGACTTTACATCTAACCCTAACTCTTAGTTTTCCAAGCATTCCAGGAGAGTTTGGGCAATGGGGAGCCAGTTAACTTTAATCACTCATGCTGCTAGATCTCTCAAACAGCTCTAACATTTAAATGAAAAAGCACTCCTGTTGAACTTCTTACATCTGATCATTTCATAGATTGCTAATAATCTGCATTTGCTTGGCATCATTTATCTAATGCACACAAAGAAACCAGCACGGCTGAGATGGCTAGACTAAGATTATTATCTGACAGCATTCTCTTGAGTCAGTAGGACAAATCCACATTCCATTATAGGAGACCACAATTCCCCTTCAGGTTGGTGGGGGAGAGAGTGGTTTTCTGTTTGGGACCCTGTTGAACACTTTCACATTTTCTGAGCTTTGAACACAACTTTACATGTTCAAGATCATTTAGTCACCAACATTTAGCACTAGGCATCAGCTACCATTTATAAAGTGCTTATTATAAACAGGAAGATCTTTAAGCCCTTTTATCTCATTTACCTGTCCTCCTCACTGCTGCTTTCAGACCATGAGTCCTCCCCAAACACACACCTGAAAACAAAGCACATGCCTGTGCCTATACCACCTGCTACCTAACCTCCTGCAGTTGTGAACCACCCCCCACGTATTCTCTCTCATCTTTTGATTTCTGCACCAAACTCCACTTCTACTCCTGCCGTCACTCCTGGTAACATTGACTTAGTATTGGATGATACACCCAAAACTCTGGCATTTTAGTTCCTGGACCTCTTTACTTCCAGTAATCTTGTTACTCCCCCACCTCAGCCTCCCACTTCAATGGTCCCACCTAGGCTCTAATTATACAATTACTACATTGTATAATTCTTAGAATCTTCACTTCAAGCTTTCCACTAGACTGCCACCACTGATTTTGGTTTTTATTGTTTTTTCTCTCTCACTCTTCCTCTGGTAAATATTCTATTATTTGATCCCATCAAGAATTCCAAATCATTGGCTTTTTTTCTTTTTTCTTTTAATGTGGTCTACATGGTCCTCCTTACCCAGCATTAGCTCCACAGCCTTGCATACACATGCAACTCCTTCACCCTTCTCTCCCTCACCAAAGTCAATTCCTATTCTTCACCTTCTCTGTGCCTACATGCAATTGGTTAGAACAAAATACAGAGATAAGGCTCATTTTTAAATTTGTGCCCTCACCTCCCAATGGATCTTCCTTTCCCTTCTCAGTTTATTCCATCACACTCCAAAATGACTTCAACAAAACTCCTTTCTTGAGATCTCCAGTACCCTTCCCACTCTCAACTAATAACTTTGCTTCTAATTTCACTAACAGTGGAAACAGGTAGAGAAATTCGTTATTCTACCTACCATGTTATCTATGTCCACCATCATCAATTTGTTTTCTTTCTACTAGAGCATTCATAATAGTCTTCAAATACTCTATAAATTATAAAGCCCCTTTAAAAAATTCCACCCCTTGACCCGACATCCCTTTCTAGTGACCACCCCATGCCTCTACATATCTTTGGGGGAAAATCCTCAAAACAGTTGTATCTCTCTATTTTTTCTTTCCCTCCCACTTTCTCTCTAATCCATTCCAAAAAGTCTTGCATCCCCACATACCCACTCAAACCATGATGATCAGACATGCTCATGACCTCCAGGTTACCAAATCCAATGATCATTTCTCAACATTCATTGTACTCAACTCTGCTGTGGCATTTGACTCAGCTGATCATATCCTTCTCCTTGAAAAGCTTTCTTCCCATGGCTCCTTGGTGTTTCTCCCGTCCTCCTTGGTTTCCCTTGCTGAATAATCCTTTCCCTGAGCTCCCAAGTCTGGAGAAAACCAGGATTCAGTCTGTGACCTTTCATTTACTCTTTCTTTAGTGATCTCAGCAAGTACCATGATCTTATATATGCCAATGATTCCAAAATGTATATACAAAGCTCTGCCCTCTCCCTTGAGATCCAGAACCACGCATTCAAACTGTCTATCAACATCTCCATCTAGGAGTCTAATAGACATGTCAACCTTAACATGACAAGGAAGAATTCTTGTCACACGCACACATATCCCACAACCACCACCACCACCACAACAACAAAAAATGCTCTTTAATCATGCCTTTCCATCTCAGGAAATGGCATTAGCATCACCCCATTTATCCTAAATAGTTCTCTTGTACATCCCACATCCAACTAATCAGGAAGTCCCATCAAGCCAACACTTAAAAATCTGACCACTTCTCAGAACCTCCCCAGTTACCACTCCAGTCCAGTCCATCATCTCATGCAATAACATCATAACTAGTTTCTCTGTTTCTCTCAGGTCATAAGCCCATCTTCTCTGGTAGAGTCTAAGAGGTTTCCCTAAAGAGGACATTGTCACTTGCCCCTTAAAACCTTCCAATAATTCTAATTACCGTTAGAAAAAAATTGAAACCACATGGCCCAACTACCTCTCTGACTCCATGTGCTACTATTTTTCTATCACTGACTTTCCTTCCACTGCCCTGGCATCCTTGCCATTCCTTCCTTACCCTGCCATAAGACCTTTAGAGTTACTGTATCCTTTTCCTCGAACATTCTTCCTTTTGCTGTTATATGGTTCACTTCCTCACATTATTCAGGCCTCTACTCAAAAGTCACTTCAGATAAAGGTCTTCTTAGATCCTTCCAGCTAAGAATTCCCCTTTAGTCAGTATTTCTTGGTTCCACCACTTTATTTTATTGGATCAATCTTTTACCGAATCAATCTTCCAGCATCCTTACAGATAATAGACTCTACCTGAATCCAGACCTGTCCATACACCAATCAAAGGAAAGCAAGTAAAATCATCCACAACCACACCCAGGGATTAACTAGGAGTTAGATAATATTGTGAATTTCAATTTACATATAAGCAATAAAATAAATAACCCAACATAGCCAACCTCAGAATTAGACGTCAACCACATGGAAAATAGAAGGGAATAGTGGAGTCCTAGAAGTGGTGGAAACAAGCAAAAACCTCTTCTGGAAAGAAAAGCTACCTTCTAAAAGTCTAGTGAACCAAAGAAAACAGAAAGGAAACAAAGACTTTTTTATATACAAAAGAATAAGATTACTCAATAAACTTAAAAATGCAGATTCTTCGGTGTGTCTGGGTGGCTCAGTTGCTTAAGCATCTGACTCTTGGTTTCAGCTCAGGTCATGATCTCTTAGTTTTAGGAGTTCAAGCCCTGCATCAGGCTCTGTGCTGACAGTGTGGAGCCTGCTTTGGATTCTCTCTCTCTCCTTCTCTCTGCCCCTCCCTATACTCATGCTATTTTTCTCTCTCTCAAAGTAAATACACTTTTTAAAATAATAAATAAATGAAATAAAATGCAGATTCTTCAAGAGAAAAAAAAAACAGACCAAAAACATTACTAGCAAATAAACTCAAGAAAAAAACGACATAAATAAAATAAGAAAATTACAAAGGGGAAAGAATATTGAAACAGAAGATATGCTGAATACCAAAAGACACTCTTTCATTAATTCTAAGCAAATAAATTTGAAAACCTAGATAAAGGAATACTTTCCAAAAAAAGATGCACTTTCCTCAATTTGATTCCAATACAGATAGTAACTCAAACATCAATTTTCATAGAATAGAGAGAATTATTCCCTCAGATAAAAACTACCCCCCAAAAGAAGCACCAAACCTATGTGGCTTTATGAAAGAAATTCTACCAAATCTTCAAATAATTTGTAATCTCTATGTTACTTAATTATTTCAGAACATAGAAAAAGAATCATAAGCTGTTGCCAAATTTGCTTTATGTAGCAGATATAATACTGATACCTAACTTAACTTCATAAAAGATTCCACAAAAAATAATTACAGATAAACCTCACTTATGAAATGGCCTTCAGGGCATTCAAAGAATAACATTCCTGGGGCACCTGGGTGGCTAAGTCAGTTAAGCATCCAACACGATCTCAGCTCAGGTCATGATCTCCTGGTTTGTGAGTTTGAGCCCCACATTGGCTGATCTGGGAGTGTGGGATTTTTCTTCCCCTCTCTCTCTGCCTCCCTCTCTCTCTCTACTTCTCTCTCAAAATAAAGTTACAAAAAAAAAAAAAAAAGAATACCATTCTTGATTTTAAAAAACACACACACACAATAAAACAGAAATTAAAGGATATCTCCATGTGTTGTGTGTGTGTGTATCCCTCAGTCACAAAGCTAACATCTTATTTAATAAGGAAACACTCGATCATACAGCTAAAGTCTGGACTGAGGCAAGTATGCCCATTATCTCTATATAACATGATATTAGAGGAGACATTAGCCAACACAATCAGACAAGTGGACACATAGACCAAGAGAATAGAACTGAGAACCCAGAAATAAATCCATTGCATATACAGTCAACTAATATTTGACAAGGGAGCCAAGATTATTCAATGAGGAAAGGATAGTCTCTTTAATAAATGAAGTTGAAAAAATTGGATAACCACATACAGAATAATATTGGATCCCTGTCTTACACCACTCACAAAAATTAATTCAAAAAGGATTAAAGACATAAACATAAGAACTGAAATCATAAGCTCCTATAAAAAAAACGTACAGGAATAAGTTTCTGTGACTCTGGCCTTCAGAATGATATTTTGGATATGACACCAAAAACAACAAGAAAAGCAAAAATTAGTAAGTGGTACTACATCAAATGACAAAGTTTCTGCACAGCAAAAGAAACAACCAACAAATGAAAACCTAAGGAATGGGGGGGAAAAACACTCATAAAACATACATCTGATAAGGAGTTAATATAAAAAAAAAACTCATGTAACTCAATAGCAACAGCAAACAACCTGGTTAAAAAATGGACTGAAGACCTGAACATACACTTTTCCATAGATGACATACATTTTGAAAACAGACACATGAAGAGATGCTTGATATCACTGATCATCAGAGAAATGCAAATCAAAACCATAATAAGGCATCACTTCACACCTAATAGAATGGCTATCAACAAAGAGTCAAGAAATAACAAGTGTTGGCAAGGATGCAGGAAAAGGGCAACTTTGGTGCACTGTTGGTGAATGTAAATTCTACAGCCACTATAGAGAACAATATGGGAGTTCCACAAAAACTTCAAAATAGAACTACCATATGATCCAGCAATCCCACTTCTGGGAATATATACAAAGGAAATGAAAATGGGATCTCAAAGAGATATCTGCGCTCCTATGTTCATTGAAGCATTATTGGAAACAGCCAATACATGGAAACAACCTAAGTGTCCATTACGATAAAGATGTGATATACATATACATATGCATACATACAATGGAATATTTATTATTCAGCCATGAAAAAGAAGGAAACCCTGCCATTTATGACAACATGAATGAAACTTGAGGGCATTATGCTAAGTGAAATAAGCCAGACAAAGACAAGTGATATCACTTATATGTGGAATCTTAAAAAAGCTGAACTCACAGAGACAGAATGGTAGTTGCCAGAGGCTGAGGAATGGGGGAAATAGGGAGATGTTAGTAAAAGGGTATAAATTTCCAGGGGCGTGTGGGTGGCTCAGTTGGTTGGGCATCCGACTTCAGCTCAGGACATGCTCTCCTGGTTCATGAGTTCGAGCCCCGCATCGGGCTCTGTGCTGACAGCTCAGAGCCTGGAGCCTGCTTCAGATTCTGTGTCTCCCTCTCTCTCTGTCCCTCCCCACTCGCACTCTATCTCTCTCTCAAAAATAAATAAATATTAAAAAAAAATTTTAAGTAAAAAAAAAAAATTTCCAGCTAGAAGATGGAGAAGTTCTAAGGATCTAACATACAGCACTGTGATTATAGCTAACAATACTATATTATATTCCTGAAAGCTGTGAAGAGAATACATCTAAAAAGTTCTCACCACAAAAAAGAAAAGGTAATTATTTGACATGATGGAGGCATTAGCTAATTCAGGGTGGAAATCATTTAAATGTACCAAATAAAACACACTATACACTTCAAACTTATGCAATGTTATATGTCAATTCCATCTCAATAAAGCTGGGGGGAAAAGTCCTTCTTGGGTTTTATGACCTGCTAAGGGGAGGTCAGAAAGTCTTTCCTGCACATGCCATTTCTCAAATTCCTTTGGCTTAAAATATTCAACATGCCAAGGTGCCACATTCTGGGGTAGCATGTCTTGAACCCCATCACAGACAATGAGGAACAGTAATCCCCAAGAGCTGGGAATCAGAGGGGTGAGTTAAATGGTTACCCCAGCTTACTCCCTGGGGAAATTTTCTAGACTTAGAAAGGGGGAACCGAGGAACAGCTTGATGGTCTCTCTCGGTTGAAAAGACAAAGTTGGGAGTCCAGGGAGAGACCAAGCCAGCTAGAATTCACGGGACAGTTTACAGGAGAGGAGAGAACAGTCTACAAAGAGCCCTCTGGAGATCTGGAGAAGATCCCCCTTCAGCCTTCAGCTGAGTACTGATTAGCAAATGTAAAGAATTAGAAGAAACAAGAGTTAGAACTCACAGTTTAACTTTATAATAATAATATTAATGGAGTCAGAATATACCACCTCCAAATAGCACCATGGCATATTGAATATCTGAAATGGCAGACACAGGAAGAATTCTCTGTATGCTTCCTTTTCCTCTGAAGTAGGTCATATATAATAGTCTCTTGTGAGAGGTGCCCTTCTTTAACCTCCTTATAAAGAACATCCTTACCTGTGAAGATAAGGATGCCAAGAGAAATCCAAACACAGAGCCGTTGTTAAGTTTCCCACAGTTTACCACCTTTAGCTCATACCCTTTTGTCCTAACACATTTTTTTTTTACTCTTCACCAAATCTAGTATAAAAACATTCAGGCTTAACTATTTCTTCAGGTCTTCATTTCCTTATGAAGTCTCCTGTGTCATATAAAACTTATATTAAGTAAATTTGAATGCTTTTTCTTATTATTCTGCCTTTTGTCCATCGAAATTACAGAGCCCCAGTCAGAGAACTTAAAAGGGTGGTAGGAAACAGAAACTTTCCTCCCTTATATTATTTCAAAAATATTTATTAAACTATAATGTGAAACTATACTTTTGAGAAAAAGATAAGATATTCCCTATCATTGCCCATTATTTACTCCTTAAGCTTTATCAGAAAAGGACAAAATAATTTAGAAAAGAATATGCTTTAAAAAATAAATATGCTTGAGGGGCACCTGGGAGGCTCAGTCAGTTAAGCATCCAACTCTTGATTTCAGCTCTCAGGTCATGATCTCACGGTTCATGAGATAGAGCCATTCATCGGGCTCTGTGCTGACAGTGCAGAACCTGCTTGGGATTCTCTCTTTCCCGTCTTTCGCCCTTCCCCCACTTGTGCTCTGTGTCTCCCTCAAAAATAAACATTCATTTTTTTTAATGTAAAAAAAATAAAACTTAGTTTTAAAGTTTGGTGGCACCTGGGTGGCTTGTGCTCTGTCTCTCTCAAAAATAAATATTAAAAAAATTTTAATAAAAATTAAAAAAATAAAACTTGATTTTAAAGAAGTTTGGGGGAGCCTTGGTGGCTCAGTTGGTTAAGTGTCTGACTTTGGTTCAGGTCATGATTTCATGGTTCGTGGGTTTGAGCCCCACATTAGGCTCTGTGCTGACAGCTCAGAGCCTGGAGCCTGCTTTGGATTCTGTATCTCCCTCTCTCTGTGCTCCTCCCCAGCTCCTGCGCTGTCTCTCTCTTTCAAAAACAAATAAACATTTTTAAAAAATTAAAAATAAAAAAATGAATAATTAGTTAATTAAAGGTTTGTTTCTGGGGCGGCTGAGTGGCTCAGTGGGCTAAGCATCTAACTTCAGCTTAGGTCATGATCCCACAGTTCCTGAGTTCGAGCCCTGCATCAGGTTCTCTGCTGTCAGCACAAAGTCTGCTTGGGATTATCTGTCCCCCTCTCTCTCTGCCTCTCTCTCTCTCACAAACAAATAAAACACTTCAAAATTTTTTTTTTAAAATAAAGAAGTATGTTTCTATAGTTAACCTCTATTCATCTTTGATGCAACTACTTCAGTCTGTCTTGCTCCAATGGTTAAATAATCCTACCTAGAAGTATGCCTTCCATAGTTGGAAAGAAGTAGTCACACATTTAATTATGCTTTCTCTCTGGCTGCCTGCCAAAAGCAATCACAGTTCAATATTACAGCTTCTCCTTCAGAAGTAATTAAGAAGTTAATCTTACTTAGAACACACAATTACCCAGCAGACCACGGAATCAACTTATCTACTTGTTATGAGTTAAAGCTCAAAGAAACATCCAAACTATCTCCGTAGCTATCCCATCAGCACCATTTGGAAATGTGTGGAGCCCATCACCACCCACCCGTCACTGGAAACCAAGCCTCCCCAGTTTCTTTGAAGCATCAGGAAGCAATGGAACTGAAGCATGGAGGATACTGGGCACAAGTCATTGAAGTTCCTAGTCTGTCAGGATAACAGGGGGTATATCTGAAGAACCAAGGAGGCTTCTGAAGCTCTAAACTACAGAATATTCTCTACTGCTCCTGAGCATCTGCCAGGGGTGAGGTGTTATTCACACCTAATCCTTTTCAAACATCAGTCAGTCTAGAGGAAAGACCCTTCTGCTTCATTTGACACTGGTATGCTAAGAGTCTATGATGTGACTTACTCAACATGGAAAGCATTTCTTCACTTCACTACCTATACCCATGGATGGGGGAGCCAGAAATCTTCTAGAACATATGGATCCTTCAAGAAAGCACCCACACCTGATGAAGGTGTTGCCCCACTCTGTGTCATGGTCCTCAGGGCCTAATAGGCTGAACACAATCAAAAGTCAGACTTTTTTTTTAAGTTTATTTATTTTGAGAGAGAGAAAGAGAGAGGGAGAGGGCGAGCATGCGCATGCAGGAGGGGTAAAGAGAGAGGGAGAGAGAATCCAAAGCATGCACTGAACTGTCAGTGCAGAGCCCGAAGTGGGGCTGGAATTCACCAACTGCGAGATCATGACCTGAGCCCAAACCAAGAGTCGGATACCAAGAGTCCGGATGCTTAACCAACTGAGCCACCCAGGCACCCCAAAAGTGAGACTTTTCTTAAAAGTGTAGACCTGTGACCATCTGAACACACTATTTTGGGATAAACTATTGTTCATTTCAGAAGTCAACAGCCACTTTTTACTGACCTATTCTCTCTCCAAGCTGGTTCTCGCACAAATTCTGAAATTCTTAAGAATGCTGCAGAAACTAAAGGCATCTGAAATTGACATTGCAGCAGAAAACTCCAAGGCTATTTCCAGCCAGTGACAGCAGGTCTCACACTGTAAGACTTTTTCAATATTTGAGCCCCTAGAAACCTGCCATGTACAGAACACTAAAGAGTGTAGAGATTTATGAAGGAAAATATACTGTTTCTGTCCTCGAGAAACATATATTCTCTCCTAAAATCCTAACATCAGAGGTAGTCTAACTACAGCTGCACCTGAACTTTAGCTAAATTATTTCAGCTACTGCAGGAGTCGAGTGGTCGGGCTGGGTGGCTAAAATAATTGTTCTACTTGTTTACCCATATTAGTATCATGAGTTTTGCCTCATTTATTGTACATTTGGATTTTACATTATTAAAAGAAAATCAACATGCTCCTTTTTTAAAAAAAATCACTTCTTGGAAAATAAATTGACAATGTTCTTTTTCCTATGTTACCTTAGAATGAGTGGCTCCCCTAGGGTGACTTCATAGGTAATTCAATTTCATATGAAATTTACCAAATAACACAGGTCTGATGTGCTCTGCAGAACATTCCATATAGCCCAAATCCCTATCTGCCTGCAGTTTTCAAACATAATGCCACATGAAGAATCGGCATGTTGAAGAAAAAGGGAGGATGGTCCCCTTAGTGAATCAGCAGAATTTATAGCCTAACAACTGACCCAAATCGGAGCTGTCATCCTCCAGATCCCAGCTGGGGGGCCTATCACCTGTATAGTTCAATAAAGACCTTAAAAGCACTGCTTAGATAAGCTTAAGATAGAGACATGCACAAGAATTAGAGGAACTACTGCCATAATCTAAAACCTTTTATGATAAGCCTGAGACTAGGCAAAGTAGCAGGCCAGAGGGAAAAGAGATGCATTGCAACCAAATATCTCAGCCCCAGTGAGAACTCTGAAGTGTTCATTGATCTTTTTTTAAAAATTTTTTAATGTTTATTTACTTTTGAAAAAGAGTGGGGGCACAGAGAGAGAGGAGGACAGAGGATCTGAAGCAGGCTCTGCTGTCAGCCCGATGTGGAGCTTAAACTCACAAACCATGAGATCATGACCTGGATGCTTAACTAACCGAGCCATCCAGGTGCCCCTCATTGATGGTCCATGTTTATGTACTTCTTTCTCCCTTTTCTTGTAATTAAAAGGGATATTAAATCTTTCATTCCAATTGCAAAACTCCAAAAATGTTATCAATAAACAAATTACTGAGCATAGACTCCATCTAGGACATTGTCCCTGTTCTGCAAATTTCTTAGAGCAACATACCAGGTATTTTCAACAGCTAAATTCTACAAAGATTTTCTAAGTATATACCTTGTGTTTTTGCATCCTTTTAAATTCCAACTGCTCCAAACAAACAGACAAAAGAGAAAGCTACAAGTTTGTGTGTACTAAACATAGCTGCAAAAACACCTCTTTTGTAACATGTGATTTAATCAGTTTAGGCAGATGCCTTTGGTTAGATTTGGGTAACTAAGAATACACATGGACAAGTAAATCTTGACCCAGTTCTATCATTAACCAACTGCTGACATCTTTTGTTCCCTTATTCTCTCTCCTCTTCTGCCCCTCTCCCCTACTTTCCATAAACCAGACAAGTTATTCAACCTCTTGATTATGACAGTTGAAGAGACTGCTACTCCAGATATTAATATCTATAAAAGTATCTCCCAGCAAAATTATCCCTGTCTCTCAAAGGTAAGGAGAGATGTGCCCATTTTTTTTTATATCTTCTTTCACTAAGCTATGTGTACCTCAAGCAGGGATTAGGCTTCTTTATCCTACTATCCTTGGAAACTAGTACAATTCATGATACAAAATAGCTACCGAGCATCAATAAATGTTAGCTCAATAAACTTCCCCTCCATCATCTAGGTTAATATCTCTACATGTTAAATGCTGAATTTGTATTGATTGGCTGAGAGAAACACTTATTTTGCCAATCACTAGAGAAAAAGAGTTACTATCAAGTTTGCACCGCCATTGTTCAGACTGTTTTATCTTCAAACTAGCAAAAGTCAGGCTATGTAACAAGCAGAAACAAACATTAATGAGACAGTGCACTTACAATATCAAAGCACTTCTTAGTCAACTGTCCATTACTCTGCCCTTTACTCCCTGCAATAATCATTCATTTAATATTTGCCAACCATAATGAGTTGAATAGTGATGTGCTATAAACAGTTTGATGACTCTTCCAATTATAAAGATGAGAAGGGGCATTTGCTTATGTTTAGAAAAGAACCTGGCAAAGGCTGCACAGTAGAGGGGATTCAGCTGGGACTGAACTCAGGGTGCCTGATTATCTTGGCTATTTGGCTATTCAAAGAGTGCAAAGGAACCTACAGTGTTCATCCACTTTAGTGGAGAAGCATCTTTCCTTCTGAAATTGCCTTCCAGCTGCATAATGTCTGAACTACAGGGCTCTAAAAAGAGATTTCAACCCCTCAGTAAAGACTCTCTGAGCATCTGCTACATCTCAGACACTACTAAACACAAATGAGTAAGACCTCAGACACTCACAGTCTAGTCCAAAGGTTGGCAAACTTTGTAAAGAGCCAGGCAATAAACATTTTAGGTTCTGCAGGCCATACAGTCTCTGTGGCACTCAATCAACTTTGCATGTAGTGCAACAGCAGCCATAGAAAATACATAAACTATTGAGCATGGCTGTGTTCCAATAAAGCTTTATTTACAAAAGTAGGCAGTTGGCCAGGCTTGGACCACAAGGTATAGTTTGCCAATTCCTGGTCTAATCTACATGTCAGGTACACTTTTTTAAAAAAGCAGAACAGTGAGACCTGTGTTCATGAAGTTGTCCTTCTTGTATTTGCATAATATTTCAGAATTTATGAAGCTATTTCATGTCTGATGACTCAAAATTTAATCTTCATACCAACACTTTGTAGTAAGTAGATCTTCTAATCCTCACTTTATAAATAACAAAACTAATGCTCAAATAAATTCAATAACTTTAAGACATCACACAGCTAGGGCCGGAACTAGGATTTAAGCTTCTGCCTAATAGGCAGCATTACAATGTCTTCACCAAAACTCATTTCCTCTTCCTCCAGGGCACACACCAGACTACACTTCCCTAGCTCCTTTGTGGTTAGGTCTGGCCATGTGCTTAGGTTCTGGCCAATAGAATTTAGGCATTGCCCATTAAAAACTTCCTCATTAAAATCTGCACATGATTCTCTATTTTGTTTTCCCCTTTCGGTTGCCTGGAAAGGAGACACACCTCGGGTAACCTTGTGAGTCATATGTTGACAACAGCAGAACCACAAAACAGAAGGAGCCTGAGCCCCTGAATCACCACCTGGAAGAGAGCCACTCATCCAGGACCACCTGTGAAAGCAGCAAGAAATGTGTACTAAGCCCCAGAAATACACAGCTTTAATAATGTTACAACAGCTAGTATTGCCTTAACTAATACAGCAGAGGCACAGAAGATGAGTTTACCATGCTAATGAGAAGAGATCATACTTCTGACACAGGAAATATCAAGAGAAACAAAGGATGCTTTCAAGAAAGAACAAGTTGTTCTAAACGGTTTGATAGTAAACTAGCAAAGCAGTGGAAGGAGAGGTAGAAAAGATAAACATTGGGAAAGGACAACACTGAAGGAAAAGGACTGGGAAAGAACAAGAGACAGCAATTAAAGGCTGAACTAGAGGAAGAGGCTGGAAGCAGCGAGACCACCTCAAGTGTCTCAGGATAGCACTGGCCTAACCAGAGCACAGCTGGGAGCCAGTAAAAGACTGGTTTGGTTTGGTTTTATTATAGGTCACCAGATTTTTAAAGCAGATTTTATTTTTATCTTCTATTAATGTAATATATACTAATTATAAATGTACAAAAAAGTATGAAGAAAATCATATATAATACAATAGTCAAAGATAACTGATACTACTAGTTCAAGACATAAACTTCTGAGCTTACTTTACCTTTTTTATGTACATACATTTAGGCATTAAGAAAAAACTACCTACTGGGGCGCCTGGGTGGCTCAGTTGGTTGGGCATCTGACTCTTGATTTCAGCTCAGATCATGATGCCAGGGTGTGGGATCAAGCCCCACACAGAGCTCTGCACTGACAGAACGAGCCTGCTTGGGATTCTCTCTCTCTCTCTCTCTCTCTCCCTCCCTCCCTCCTTCCCTCCCTTCCTCTCTGCCCCTCCCTCCTGCTCATGTACTCACTCTCTCTCTCTCCTAAACAGTAAATAAATAATAAATAAAATAAAAAATAAAACCTATCTACTAGTGTACATTTAGGTTGTTCACCTTTTCTTGCTATTATAAAAAAATACTTCAATAAAAATTCCTATCATCATATCTTTATGCAAACGTGCAAGTACTTTTATAGGACTAGCTTCTGGAAGTAAAGCCCCTGACCCAAAGGGTTTGTTCACTGTCAAATTGCCATCCAGAAACACTAATTCAAATTCCCACTGGCAGGACAGAAAAGTGCCCATTTTCACATACCTCTGCTGATACTAGATATCATCTGGTTTTTTTTGTTTTTCATCCTTTGCCAGGTAAAATAAAACAAACAATCTCATTCTTTTAATTTTTGCAACACAGATAAACAAATGCTCAGCCCTCTTCTTGTATTTTTTAAAACATCCTCTATGGCCTGTGGAAAATCCTAAATACATAACACTGAGAACTTATCTTTAGTAAAGGGACAGTATGCCTAATTTATGTAATAGTCAAGTGATTAGAAGCCAAGTGACTTTTTGATTTGAAAAACAGCATGAAAGAAGTTAGAACAAATGATTAAATATTAGTTCTTCTTAGGGGACACTGAGTATTGTGGGTAAGCTGTGATTATCAGAATTGAGTGGGTAATGTGTTTCCACATTTACATACTCTAAATAATAAGCTCTTGCTAATTAAAATCAACTAAGGATTTGTTTAACTTATTGCTTCCTGATGTTTTTATTCTGCATTTTTGTCGTATGTTTGACTTTGGTTTTGGGTATGTAGGAGCTAGGCAAAAGGAGTAAGTACACAGGATCAGAGGAAAATACAAACAGAAAACTGATATAGGTTGACAATCTGAAAAGAAAGGGGAATGTGCATGTGTGTGCGCGCGTCACAAATACTAAAATGAGCTGGCATGTGTGATTAAGGGAAAGATGTAACATTTACTTAAGGCTTATGTACCAACCACCGGGCAAGACTTGTCACACACATCATCTCAGTAATCTTCACAGTTCTTTGAAAGGCACAGAATCAGTATTTTTTAAATGAGGAAAATGAGTGTCAGAAAAATTGACCCAGGTGATTACCTAAAAAGTAAAGCTGTCATTAGAACTTTTAGTCGTCTACTGCTGCTATTTTACTCCAAATTCCATATTGTCCCCCCACTGTACCAGAGCACAGAAGAAACCCTGGATTAGAACTTCTGGGGCTCACCCTGATACCAGTGTCCCTCTTTTGTCATTGGGGATACAAAGAAACAAAGAAATGGTAAAGTAAAAAATAGAACAGGTTGTGTGTGTGAGAATGGAGGAAGATTATAGCAATATGAATAAAAAACAAAATAAATTAAGTGTTGAGTAAATAAGAAATTAAAGAAATTGAACAAAGAAGTGTAAACTTAAAATTGTATCCAAATTGTATCCAAAGACAATAACCAATGAGTAGGATGAAGAAGTAGAACAGGGGCGACTGGGTGTCTCAGTTGGTTAAGTGTCAAACTCTCAATTTCAGTTTGGGTCATGATCTCAGGGTCGTGGGATCGAGTCCTGTGTCAGATTCCGCACTGAGCGTGGAACCTGCTTGAGATTGTCTCTCCTTCTGTCCCTCCCCCACTCATGCACACACACCCTCTCTTTAAAACAAAACAAAACAAGACAAACTAGCACAATAAAGCAATGGAATAGAATAAAAACACATATTAGTCAAAAGAAGAAATTAAAAAATAGAAAAAGAAAAGCAATAGCTAGAAGCCACAGAATTATAAAACTGGATGGTTCAACAAGAAATGTTATATCGAGTCCCTTAAACTTGACCCATTCCTAAGGAAAGGACCCATTTTCCATTCTGTTGTTATTCATTATCATATGCTACTTTCCCCACCACCCTCTTTAAATGCAGTGTCCAAAACTGAACTCTCTCTTCAAATAAGGGTGATACCCACCCCCTGAATAGAAAGAGAATGTTAGCCAGGGCCCAAAAATATTATTTGCACTGACCATTTGCAACATTAGAATTCATCGATTTGTTGTTCTCTATGATCTTCAGGGCTTTTGCCAGACCTGCCAATATATGTGTTGCTTTAGGTTTGTTCTTTTCTTTTTTAATTTTTTAAATGTATGTTTATTTTTGAGAGAGAGAGAGGGACAGAACGCAAGTGGGAAGGGGCAGAGAGAGAGGGAGACACAGAATCAGAAGCAGGCTCCAGGCTTTAAGCTCTTAGTACAGAGCCCAACGCGGGCCTCGAACACACAAACTGTGAGATCATGACCTGAGCCAAAGTCAGACGCTTAACCAACTGAGTCACCAGGTGCACCAACTTTGAGTTTGTTCTTAATGATACTCCTCTGAACTTTGAACAAGAAAAATCATGGAAAGTATCTTAGAAAGATCCCATATCCAAACATAAGAGGCAGGCAGCTGCTCCAATCTCTTACAGCTAATACACATGTAATAGGTCAGCTTATGGAATGTAATAGGTTAACTTAACTATGGAATGTAATAGATAACTTGTTGCAAACCACTCCCCCACCCCTTTTCTACAGGTTGCTAAGATCCCACCACGGCCAAGCCTACAAAAAAATTCGCTTAGTCACTGCCTAACTATGATTGGTCATTTTAAAAGAACAAAGAACTTTAAATTGATAGGTTCCTGCCAAAACTAGCGTCTGTGTATTATAATGTAATTGGCTACCATGGAATGCTGTGAACCTAATTGGTTAACTATCTATATAATATCACTGCCACCTTTGTTCAGGGCCATTCTCTGCACTTTTCTCCTTAAGATCAGGAGATCAGGTTTGGCCCAGCCGTAAATAAAATCTTGCCTCTGTTAGATTCGATGTTTGGTGGTCTTTTCGACATCACCCTGTTTCACACATCAGAGCCAGAGTTATACCAACCATAGATCTTATCTTCATGGACTCACATGTGCTTTATAAATCAAATATATTCTAAATTTTATTTCTATGAAAAGAGAAAGGAAATAAGAAAACTAAAGCAAGGAAGTTATGAAACTAAAAGGAAGACTTTGTGGAAGAGCAATCACAACCAACAGAAGACTGAGTGCCCAGGGCCACCTGGGTAGCTCAGTCAGTTAAGTGTCCAACTTTGGCTCAGGTCAGGATCTCATGGTTCATGGGCTGGAGCCCCGCATCAGGCTCTGTGCTGACAGCTCAGAGCCTGGGCCCTGCTTCTGAGTCTGTGTCTCCCTCTCTCTCTGCCCCTCCCCCACTTGCTCTCTACCTCTCTTTCTCAAAATAAAGACATTAACAATTTTTTTAATAAAAATTAAAAAATTAAAACATAAAAACCTCAACACCAAGAGTGCTCACAGTATAAAAGGCATATAGTTACTAAGTCCAGGCTGAAGTCATAATCTCATGTTCATATGGGGGATCAACAAGTTAGCAATAGGAAGGTAGGTGATGAAATGGCCCACACAATTTATGGTTTTCATTGTCCTTATTGATCACATAAAAATGTAATTCCCTATGAGACCTGCACTATAGTGTGGCTCCTCTCTGTGTGTCCACACGTGTACACACACTCCTGGAAGGATGTAAGTCCACATGCCAGAAAGTATCAACTGTGATTACATCTGAGGAGTGAGAAAGGCAAAGAGAAATTTTACTTGTACTTAATATAAATCATTATTTCTTGGTTTCTTAAAGGCAATCATCAGGTATAATTTTGGACATTCAAAATAAGGAATAAAGAAACAGGAAAATAATGATGAATGAACTTAGACACAAGAGAAAAAATGTGCAAAGAGAAACTACAAAGGAGAGAGTAACACAACTCTCCTTTAAAGGGGTCTTTTATTTTGTCCCTTCTCTTCTGATTTCCTATCTGTATTTGGGGGGAGGGTTGCCTCAGACCCCTGGCTGTATATGTCAAGTTTTCTTTTCACACCCTACGTGGAAAACCAGACAATACTGACATTGATTTTAAAAAGCAAGAAGCAACAAGTCACTGAATTAGATGAAAACCTTATATTACTCACATCTACAACCACGACTTACTCTTTAAGCAGATCAATAGAAACAATCATTTACCTTTCTTCAAAGAGACAGCTGAAGTAACTCTAGCTCACTCGTGATAGCTTCTGTCTTGTTGACAAGTAATTAGAGATAGTAATGGATTGTTTGTCAAAACCTCAATGACTAGGGTTCATGGCCTGAATATGCCTGAACCAATTTCTCATATAGATTGCAGGACCCTTTATCAATCCTTCACAGTACTTCTTTTTTCTTCCCCCAATACCACTTTTTTTCTTAAAATATCAGTCTTTTTTCCTAAAATTCTACTTTTATATCACCCATCAACTCCAAAGCTTAACATTTTTCCTTCTTCATTAGATCCAGCCCAAACTCCTCAGGGGGATATTAAAAACCTTGCTTGGGGACACCTGGGTAGCTAGTCTGACTCTTGATTTTGGCTGGGGTCATGATCCCACAGTTAATGAGATCAAGCCTTGTGTTGGGTTCTGTGCTGACAGGATGGAGCCTGCTTGGAATTCTCTCTCTCCCTCTCATTCTCTGCTTCTCCCTCTCAGGGACTCTTTCGCTCGCTCGCTGTCTCTCTCTCTCTCTCTCTCTCTCTCTCTCTCTCGCTGTCTCTCTCTCTCTCTCTCTCTCAATAAACACACATGAAAAAACTTTTAAAAATAAATTAAAATTTCTAAATTTTTAAAAAATAAAAAACCTTTGCACGATCTGGCTCCACCTTAAACATTCTTACCCCACTTACCTACACCAAACCCTATTTAAATGCCTCACAACTCTTTAGTCTCTGAATCAGGAAGTACTCACTTGCAAGTCCATTTACTCAAGGGAACAGCATATGCAGAAAGCAGAACTTAAACTAAGATGGCTTTATAGAAATGGTAATGCTTTTTCCCCCCTTTTAAACAGAGAAGACAATCAATTGTTTCTTGCCTATTTATCTTACCAACTCCTAGAAAGTAACAGTATCACTAAGAGAGAGAACATGACTCCAAGTCCAGGCTCCAGAGTCTGCCCACAGGATCAAATGTCAACTCTACCAGTTATAAAATTACACTATGATCTGGGGCATGTTATTTTTCTCTCTGTACCTCAGATTCATCATCCCCAAAGTGGAGATAACAACTATAGTCATCTCATTGAGTTATGATGAAGATTGCTAGGTGTCAAAATTACTTTTAGGTACTCAGTTTTTTCTAATGGATTTGATGCCATCATCTGGTATAGAAATCTCCAGAATCCAACCTTTTCTTCAGATACCATGTTCTGAAGCAGTATCCTTAATTAAAATTAAGCAATTAAAATTAAATTAGGTGATTACTTGCTCTGGTGAACATTTATATAGTCATAACATAATTTTATACAGTCATTGTATGTAAACTCTGCTTATTGATATTAAACTTTTAAAATCAACATATGATTGAAACATGGAAAGAGTAATGATGAATACTGAAAAAAAAATTATTATACAAGAGAGAAGTTAGGAGAGACAAGTGAGAGAAAGGATGGGTAAAGGGAGTACTATGGTCATTAGGTAGAGTATTTCTATTTGGCAGAGCAGGAAAAAAAAAAGTTAAGTGAATTGTTAAAGTTATGAAGATAGCCAACTGAAAGAGATGCGGGGATGCTACCGGTGGGCTAATTCCTCATCTATCATAGAAGAAAATCAATAGAGAATATAAAAAATTGAAAAATCAGTAGGTAGTAATGTAAGTACATCATATAGAGATACGAAAGTAACACTAAAACCCTACAAACAGGATAGTAAAAGAGTTAAAAGTAATTTATTTGGGAAAGAGGTCTAAGAGAAGAAATCATACTTTTTGTACTAGTTCTTTCATACTACAGTGTTTAAGATTTCCAACTGTTTTTAAAAATAAGAAAATGTAACCTTTTTCTTGGAAGATGGCAGACATTCAGACTGAGTGTGCCTACTGAAAGCAGCCAACCATCTTTCAAAATAAGAGGAAGATTCTGCTTGGAGGAACTGGCAAGTAGAAGCTCCAGTGGTACTACAAACACATGGGTCTGGGCTTCAAGACTCCCAAGGAGGCCACTGAGGGCACCTATACTGACAAGAAATGCCCCTTGACTGGTAATGTCTCCATCCAAGGGTAGATTCTGTCTAATGTGGTGACCAAGATGAAGATGCAGAGGACCACTGTCATCCACTGACACTACCTCCACTGCATCTGAAAGTACAGCTGCTTTGAGAAATGCCATAAGAACATGTCTATGCACCTGTCCCCCTCATTCAGGGATGTTCAGAATGGTGACACTGTCACAGTGGGTAAGTGCTAGCCCTTGAGCAAGACTGTGCACTTCAACATGCTCAAAGTCATGAAGGCCACTGGCACCAAGAAGTAGTTCTAGAAATTCTGGGACTACACATCTGCCCACAGGCCCCCCCCCCAAATAAAGTTATTTTCCCAGTAAAGAAAGAAAGAAATGTAACTGAAAAAAAAATCTATTCATAATACCAACTGAAGCCACAAGAATAAACCTAACAACAAATGTAGACAAGCTACATGAAGAAAACTCTTTGACATGAAAAAAAGACTTAAAATTTGGTAAGTCCTACTTTGTTCCTCAAAGGCAAAACTCACTATCTTAAAGTTGGTGGTTCTTCTCAGTTATTCCATAAATGCAATGCAATTCCAATTAAAAAAAAAATCTCAACAGAATTACTTTGGAGATATTCCAGGCTATTTCTAAAATCATTTAGAACAGAAAACACATGAAAAGAGAAAAAAATATTGAATAAGAACAATGATAAAGAACTTGCCCTACTAGATAGTTCAGAACTAGACTAACTGATCTATGGAACAGAATAAACCACACAGTATCATGAGCTTTACCCTCTTCATTAAATAGGGAAACAGTGATTTTTAACAAAGTTAAATACCAAGAAATGACCACTGACCTCCCTAATGTTGTATTTGGACTGATTATGCAAGCAACATGACAATCAATGTCTTGTAACCTAAAAAAAAGATTGAGTAAGTTGGGGTTCTCTGAGCTTTCTGGGGAAAACATTTTCTGTTCTCTGTAAAAGAAATACAGAGGTACATCATTAGGCACAATACTATCTAACTGACAAGAGGTCAGAAACGTAGAGCAGAAATGTTAAGTTTCACATCAGGTAATTACCCACTGGTAGCTAATATATTCCAATTGCAAGACAGTGATTGGAAAAAATGTGTATACAGAGGAAGAAGCAGTGTGAAGTCTAAAGCAGCTTTGATCAGGGGCAAAGGGCACCAATGTAGTCTTCAGAGTCTAATGTTTTCTCGTGAAAGATCTAAGCTAAGAAACTTGAGACCATTGTATTCTCACCTATTTACTGTAACAGCCTTCTGGTCTCCCTTGCTCTAGCCTCATCCCTCCCCTCAGTCTCTAAACTGTATCAGAGAGATCTTTCTGAAATTCAAATCAGATTAATCTCTCCCCAGCTTAAAACCTTCTCCTTTGGGGTGGGGGGTGAGGGATGGAGGATAATGTTCAAATTTCTTAGCCTGGATTATGAGGTCTTTAGTATAACACCTGGCCCTGGCCTACTTCTTCATCTTCAATCCTTGCTTATCTACCAGATATAATCCTTCTTATTCTTCAAGGCTTAGTTCAAATGTTTCAACTTCCAGAAATCCTTTGCTTACTTCTCCATGCTCAAGCTACAATTGGAATATTCCTCTATTACAATGCTACCATAATTACATTGATATAGTATGTATTTACACTATACTATGAATTACTAAAAAAAAAAAAGTTAATACTTTTATTCACTTTCATATCCCCTACCAGCACTTTGTACATAAATCATTCAATAGATCTTTGATTGTACCAATTAACTATTACCAGTTATGGATTCCATGAGAAACTCTCAGTTTTCGTCTCTCTTGTACAAAGAATTCAAATGACATAAAGAGAGAAATCACAAGTATCTAAAATGCTTAGCATCTTCTAAAAGCAAAAATCTGTATGATTAAAAAGAGTAGGTCCAGCCATCATGATCTCGGAATTAGAGGGCTCAATTCCAGCCACAGATCTACCTCATGTCACAGAGGAAAATGTGCAGCCTGTTGGGGGGGGAGGGGCGGGTTTCCTCCTTAAAAGAATAAGATTGCTATGGTTTCTTCCTGCTCTAGAAATCTAGGACTCACTCCTACACTGACAACAGCATAAGGTATTCAATACACAGTGTGCATCCTGCTGTCATGTAGGTTATACTAAGCCAAAGGGAAAATTAGTAGCAGATGCTACCGAGGTTCTAGGTCAAAGTGTTTTTTATTTGCATTCCAGAACAAGTACAATTTCTCTTCAATTAAAGTAGATAAAATGTGCATTACCCTTATTTCTATAATTATATCATTTTATATTTCTGTGGTCCTTCCATCTTCCAAATGTTTTCAGAGGCATTATACTAGTGAGTCTCATAACAACCTTGTGAAGTAAGAAGCAGTATTATCTCTAGTTGCTAAAAAGGAAGTTGGGGTTCATAGACACATGATTATAAAAACGCTTGCCTTATGTGCCTAAAGCTTCTTCTGACTTCTCTTTTTATGTTGCAATTCAAGTATCTTACAGTATTGAATGTTGTAAGAATCATTGAGATGACTTCCAACTCAGAGGCTTATTACATTATACTAAATTTTGAGGCTAATAATATTTCTCAAGTATATGCACAAATACACAATACAGGAGCAAACATGAGTTTTACACTTAACACAGCCTGATGACTACAGATATGCCATCAAAACTCAGCTTTCTTCTCTTTGGTCTTTCTGGCTCTCAAAGAACATTTTTCAACTTTATATTCCCATCATTTGAAACCACTTCCACTAACACTGTTTAATAATAAATACAACTCAGGTTTGATGAAAATTAGAATCTACTAATTGCGACATACTCTGAAATGGAATTGATCTCTTTAACCTAAGATTTAATTTAATCTCTTTAATATCATTTAAAACTGTTCTGGAATTCAGAAGAAAGATTTCTTTAAAAATAGTCTTGCTATCCACTAAGATTAATACCAAGATAGGCAGTCAGTAGGGAAAAATTTTTCACTCAGCAAAATGAATCATTAAACTGAATAATTGAAAATGTGTTAAGTAACATGAAATATATGCTCATGAAAAAAATCTCTGGTAAGAACATCTGTATGTGAAAATATCTACGCTGAAACAAGATACGTTAAATTCATCTACCTTAAAAGCTTATATGACTAGAAAAGCTCATTCCAAATGTCCATACTGTTTCATTTTAACTTTAATTCAATCTTAAAGATTACTTATATGGTTAAAGTAATGGAAGTCATTTTCATCATTACTTTCCTTATGTGCAAAACAAGAGAATCTTGACAGTATGCTATGTTTTTCAACTTACTCCTATATTCAGCATACAAAAGAGTTGCCAAACATATAAGACAAAACTCTAAATGGAAAATCCTTCTGACAAACTGCATATCGAGTTAACCAAATCCCCAAATCCTACTCTATTTCTATATAAAAGATTCTTCCAAGGCTTAGAAAACTCGGTCGTGCTCAGGAAATCTCATCCATGATCTAATTTATATTTTGAAAAAAAAAAGGAAGCATCAACGCTGGTACTGTGAACATGACAGACACACTGAAGTTGATACCATGAACTAGCAACAATCTCCAGCCAGGCTCAGATGGAGCACTGGCACGATAAAGTTACATTTGAGTAGACACACATGAATAATCTGAAATGACAAACGAATTTCAGTTTGAAGACAAGTTTAGAAGACATTTCTTGACATGTCATTTATTCTGTCTGACCAGGCAGAAATATTTCTTATAATTCAAGAAACGGTGTCCATCTATTTTAAATTCCTGATCTCCTCACTCATACTCTCAAATGTTCCTCTCATGATACAGGAGCTGACAGACTCTAAGAACATGATACATGGATTGTGCCTCCATTTTATCTATGCTGAGCACTTATACCATTTTATTTTATAAAGCTAATTATTTTCACTATCCATGACTACCTTTAATTAATACAAATTGGGAATCATTCTGTCCAGATTATTGTAAAAAGTTAAAATACAGCTTTAGTCATTATTCAAACTAAATAAGACTTGAAATGTTCAAATTAAAACTCACTATTCATAAGTGTCAGGCAAATAAAATTTTTAAGCAGATCTATATCCTTGACTTGTAACCTAAGAATACAAATGGTTTTGTCACTGACCACTTTATTATAATGCACTCCTAATTCATCAGCATGCAAATTCTACTGTTACAAAAAGTAAAACATTTGCAAGAAAAGAAAAACATTTGCCTAATCAAAAATACTTTACCTTTTCATCTCATACTGAAATAGAATCTCTCAAATATGTTGTCAAGAGTTCAAATAAATATTTAAACTTAATTAAACATAAGATAAAATAAGAAATATATACCACCTTTTACTAGGACAATTACACTTACCTTAAAATTAGTAGTATGACTCTTACCTTTTTCTGGACTTAAGTTTTTATACACTTCAAGGTCTGCCATTAAATTTAATACTGTTACACATTATTGGCAGGAGCAGTAAAATTTCTCTCTAAAGGCAAAGCCTTTCTCTGATACACATCTCCAAAAAGGAAAAGAAAAAAATAAAAAGGCAAAGAAATCCTCAGCAGCCCCAGGAACTTGGCTCATCCTGCCCTTTATGGCATGAGGAGATCTTCACAATCCAGGCTTTGCAGTGTGGAGAAAATAAATCCATGAGATATGATTATAGAACTTTGTCCCAAAGTGAAAAGCACAGCCAGATAAGAACACCAGAAGCATCTGCTCAGGGCTGCCGCTATTGTGGGAATGCAGGCGCTGTGGCTACTTTGGGTATGAGACATGCATGCTTAGTGCAGAGCTTAAAACCCTCCAGGCATTATGCACATTTAATGTCCGGGAAGTGTAGGTCTTTAACCATCAAAGAAACCCTCCTCACCTACAGAGGCCATTGAGAAACACTGATTACCATGGTAGTGACGCAGGCTGAATGCAGAAAATGAACATGCACACACACAGAGAAACACACAGAAGCACACACACAGACATGCACACTCTCGGAAGCGAACATCACTCCATTTGAGGCAAAAACAATCCATTAAAAAAATAAGCTATATGTGGTCCTCTACACTGTATACTACTTTTGTGCCAGTCAGGGTAAGCACATATTATTGACAGTATTGAAGCTTTTCCTTGATTCTTGTCCTTATTCCATACACAAACATAGCAATGATTATAAAAAGACTGGAATATTTCCAACTTAGATTGAACAAGGTGACAGTTTCAAAATACTTGGCAGTAAAGGCTACTTCTCAGGTAAAAATCACATCCCTGTGCATAAGGTAAGTAGCAAGAATGGGTCTGAGAAAGCCAGTTTTTAGTGAATGAACCAGCATAATTATTAAAGAACAATTTTCCCTAAAATATACATAAGCACTATTTGCATGTTTTCATCAACTTCTTCACAGAGATAGGTAGACAGACAAACAAATCAGGCAGGCAGCTCTTTCACAAAGCAATTTACTGTAGTCCTGTATTTAAAAGTTCTAACTAGGTCTCCCAATCCTGAGCGTTAACTCCCTTACTCCAGAATTCTCTATCAGCGCCTTTTGTCATTTTCTTCTCTCCAGCTCCAGCTGTGCCCCTGAGACTCCCATTACCACCCATTCTGTACATAGTAGCATCAACCCCTCTACTCCACTCCCATTAGGACCACCCAGCCCAGATCATCAATCAATTCCTCTCCTCTGAGGTATCAAGCTCTACTCCAGTTCCTATTCACCTGTTTCCCAACTGACATGCCCCTCACCCAATTTGCAAACCCCACTGTTTACTCTTAAATACTCTGAGAAATCTGAATGTCAAAGATGTATGTATAAGTACATATAATTAGGATATCCTTCTTGCAAGATTGCATCTGATATATAGAGATAGAGACAGAAATAGAGATAGAGATAGAGACAGAGATCAATAGTGACATATACACAAACCCAAAATAGCAGTTAAGAGTTTAAGAGGGGTGTCTGGGTGGCTCAGTTGGTTAAGTGTCCTACTTTGGCACAGGTCATGATCTCACGGCTCATGGGTTTGAGCCCTGCATCAGGCTCTGTGCTGAATACTTGCTCAGAGCCTGGAGCCTGCTTCAGATTCTGTGTCTCCTTCTCTCTCTGCCCCTCCCCGCTCACGCTCTCACTCTGTCTCTCAAAAATAAATAAATGTAAAAAAACATTTTTTAAGAGTTTAGGAGCCTATCTGCCTAGGTTCAAATCCTGACTCTGCCACCAACCATCTGTGTGACCATGGTCAAGTTATTTAAATGGTCTGCTCCTTGGTTTCCTTATTTGCACAGTAGGCATAATAATAGTTCCCACTTCAAATGTTATTGCAAGAATTTAATACACATAAAGTGCTTAGAATCAATTATTTTACATTATTATCATCCTATGGATATTAGTCTTGAAATCCTTTACATCAACACAGAAATGCAGTGGGGTTCATTGTTAAACCTGAATGAATCAGTACTTTGAATGTAGAGTGGTACCCCCAAATTTGAGGTATCTCAGAAATACCCACTCCTGTTAAATAATCCAAATGTTTAATACTACCAGATAATCTTATACAAAAATACAATAGTATTCTCGTAACACAAAATTTGTGCCAAGTGATGGGTTTCTAATTCCTCTGACTTACCAAGACCAAAGCTACCTGAAAAGCAAAAGGCATCTTTTGGTCAATTTCTCACTGCATCCAGGAAAGAGATGAAGGCCAAACTGCTCCCAAGGGAGGCTAGGAAAAATCTACCTACCTTTCCCTTCCAAAGATTCCCCACCACAATCTTGTGATGCTAACACAAGGGAGGGTCAAGAGAGAGGAAGGGGGCAAACTGCTCCTCCCCCTCCTCTTCCATAGGGAGTTTTCTCCCAATAGGTTCTTTATGCTTCTGGCCCTCTTGCCCTCACAGCTCCCCAGGCTCCTCCCTGGAAAGGCTCACACATGAAGCCCACCACCACAGCGATGGGCAGTGCCTCAGGTTTATCTTGAATGGAATGGCATCACTTAGTAGCTCCACAGAGCAGGCAGGTGAGCTTTTAGAAAGCAAGTATGGCCCACAAGTATGCATTTGACCACCAAGGAAAACTCATGGACTTTTTAGAGTTCAAAAATATCTACACCTTATTAAATATCCAATTCTTCAGTAGCAGCAAATAATTCTCTATGCAGCCCATTTGAAAGACTCCTACTGAAACACCTATTCTAGGGTTGGCAGAGCCACTGGATGACTAACACATCGCCCCCTAGATACTCCCCAGAGTTCTCCCAGCAGAAGGTCATGTAATAAAGTCTAGGTCAATAGGCTTTAAGGGGTGGTGATGCTTCCTTTGACAGGGTCACCGCAACAACCATACAGCTTTAGAATTTTTAACTTCTTACCTAAAATCCTCATTTGAAAAGAGTGGGCCTTTTCCAGATTAGGTATAGCACAGTAGTTGGCATATAAAATAGGTACCTCATTAGATGTCTCCATTTCTAATCATTAGGCCTAACAGGGAATTCTCATCCACCAATCAAGAGAAAACGAAAGGGGTCTCCGAGTTTAGCTTCTCAATTTACAGCGAGTGAAGGACTTTAAGCCCCATCTAACAACATTTTTCTCACCTTTCACAGCTGACTTCTACTTCTGATTTCTTACAGAAACATCACAAAGTAACAGGCTACAGCACGGGCTTCAGAGTGAGATGGAGGAAGATCTGAGTCCCAGCTTTCATGACCTTGCAGAAGTCATGGGTGGGGTGGCCAGGTAAAACAGAACACCAAGTTCAATTTGAATTTCATAAACAACAAAAATTTTTTTTAGTATAAGTATGTCCCATGCAATATTTCCTGTATTTTTATTTGTTAAATCTCACAACCCAACTTAAGGGACCTCTCTGAGCCTAAATATCCTCGTGGAGAGCCCATAGCACCCACCTCATAGGGTATTTCTGAAGTGTAAATGAGCTAGCATAGGCCAAAAGCCAATTCCCTGTACCCGGAGAAATAAGTATTCAATATCCAGAAGTTAAGTGAATGGCCACTCCAATCACTGGATGGATATAAGTTTATTTAAGTCACATGCTAAAGAGGCTCTACACTATACTGTCTCCACACACACCTCAATCTCACCAGTCACATAATTCTGAACTGAGACCAACTCAGGGCAAAAGCATGCAAGGCTCCCAAGTCCAATTAGAAAACCTACTGACGCAAACATCGGAGCCACATCACTTCGTGAAACAATTATTATAAAAGCTACCATTTACCAAACACCATAAACATTACCTTCTCTAATCTTCATGAAAATGCAAGGAGATTTATTAGTATTCCCATTTTAAATTTAGGTAAGGAAACAGATTCAAGATGCCCAAGACCAGCTGTGCTAGAACCAGGATTGAAATCCAAGCTAACTCCAGGTCTAGGCCCTTCCCACTGGCTCCGTGCATCGGGTCAGATGAAAATCATCTACAAGATTTCAGGCCTAAACTTCAGAATTCCTCACTCCCAATTAGAGAACGTTCCCTCATTGTCAGAAGCTGTTAGGGCCCCTGGCTTAGGAACACAGAGATGCTTAGTAAGTAAAATCATCTGGAAAGCCATCATCTCAAATTAGGCATGCAATTTTTAAAGCATATTCACAGTTTTATGTGCATTCAAAGTGGTACGAAAGCAGGTGGAGCGCAGCGGTACCTTCACAGTGAAAGAGCCTCTGGGTGGTGCCCAGCCACACCCTTGCAGAGAGAGGGTCCCTTACTCAAAGCACCTAGGTAACTTAGTGAAGGGGTGACTTCATAGGAACTTTCACACACTGCTGATAAACTGTAAATTAAGAGCATAAATTTTAACAAACTTACTGCAAAGTCATGAGGCAATATGCAACAAGAGTCATAGAAATGTTTATATTGATTTTAGTCAATAATCATCACTGCTAGAAAGCTATCATAAAGCTATGAGAAATATAAAAATCTATGTACAAGGATATTTCATTAGTATTAGTTATAACAATAACTGTCAACAATCTAAATGCCTATCAACAAAGAAACGATTACTAAAATATACATTCATATTTTAGGATTCTATCTAGCTATTAACAATGTTCCAGACATTGCAATTACCTGGAGAATGGGTGACATGTTATATAAAAGAAGGAGGGGCGCCGCCTAGGTGGCTCAGTCAGTTAAGCGTCCAATTCTTGATTTTGCCACAGGTCATGATCTCAGGGTTTATGAGTTCTAGCCCTGTATCAGGTTTCATGTTGTCAGTGCAGAGCCTGCTTGGAATTCTCTCTCTCTCTGCCCCTCCCCTGCTCACATATGCTCGTTCTCTCTCTCTCTCTCTCTCTCTCTCTCTCTTTCTCTCTCTCAAGATAAATGAAATTCAAAAAAAAAGAAAAAATGATACAAACTATACAATATGATTTTTATTATGTAAAACGTGTATATAAACACAGAATGGAGCATATAAACACAGAATGGAGGACTAGAAAAATATATGACAAAGATTAACAATAAGATCTGTAGGTATTTTTATTTTCTTCTGAAATTTAACTGTATTTTAATATTTTAGAACTAGCATTTACCTCTTTTATTCAGGAAAAAACATAACATTTTTTAAAGTACAGCCAGTTGAGTAATACTCAACTAGGGAGGAAATAATCCCTTCCCATTGGTGTATGGAAACAATGAAGACATTTCTTTGAGAATTACTGACATTTATGGAGCACTGACTATATTCCAGACACTACTCCTAGCATTGTACATGCCTTATTTCATCCTTACAATACCTGTATAAGTGAATTAAGTATAATCCTTTCTCCAGTTTCAGATGTGGAAACTGAGGCAGAGAGACATCAACTCACTCCCCTGAGCTGGTCCAACAAATCAGTCATAGGCTTGAGATTTGAATCCCCGCAGCTTGTCTTCAGGGCCAGTGCTCTTCACCAGATAAGGCAGTATGAAGATCCTGCAATCTATATTTTCATCTGAAAGCCTTGTAGAGCAGCATATTGAACTGTTGCAGCTTAATTCCTTTTATGAAGTCTCACTGTGCACTCGACCACACAGGGAGCCCCAAATCCTCAATATAATGTAGCTAAGTCACCAATATAACTATACAAACAGATGAAACCTCAACAAGAATCCTACACATACATACAAAGTCAAAGAGCTAGATTTCAGGACAGCCCCAAGTGGATGTTCCAGGGAGATACATGCTCCCAGGATGAGTGAGTACATCTGCTTCTGTAAAACAGACGGGGATTTGCCATTGCAGCATTGTTCTACCTGAGCCTCCCTTCTTGGCTCCGAGCCAGTTCAGGTCTCTCTGGGGACCCTGGGCACCAGTCCTTCATCAAAATCCCTGACCACTCTGGGCTATCTGTACTTACTAGCTCTCCTGAGCAATATCTGGCTCTCAAGTAGGGGCAGCACCATCCAATTACTCGGTCTATGCAAATCACAGACATCAAAGAAGAGCAGCTAACTCAAGGGTAGACACTTTTGCCCCTGAGTATCTTATGAATCTATGGGAGAGCACCGCAAATCTGCTCTTGGTTTATATTTACAATGGACTCAACTCACTAAGGAAAGCTGCTGCTGTCATTGCAGATTTGAAGTTAAATGGATTAAAAAGAGTAGGGCTCAGGGCACCTTGGTAGCTCAGTTGGTTAAGCAGCCAACTTCGGCTCAGGTCATGATCTCACAGTCTGTGGGTTTGACCCCGCGTTGGGCTCTGTGCTGACAGCTTAGAGCCTGGAGCCTGCTTCGGATTCTTTGTCTCCCTCTCTCTCTGCCCCTCCCCTGCTCACGCTCTGTCTCTCTCTCTCAAAATAAAATAAAGACATAAAAAATAAAAAATAAATAAAAAGAGTAGGGCTTATATATCAACTCAAACCAGCACAGCACACACCTATGGCCTATTCATCACCAGTTCATTTAATGAGATCACTATATGAAGCTCAGAAACTCCTGTCAGGACTATCCCAGAAAATTGCTAGAACTTTTGCATCAAGTGCCATGGAACAAAATGGAATGTTACCATGTGTTCATTTTCAAAGAAAAAGTTAAGGTGCTCCATGAAGGTATATGCAATGTACTTAAATGCTCAGCAGCAGTAATCATGATAACCTTGCCCCTCCTGGGTGGCGCTTTCCATTCTACCTCTTACAAATCCTTTCAGGAACAGATGCCTCAGTGAACCTGACAACTACATAAAGTAGGAGAGACACCAGGATCATCTTGCCTTATAGATGAGGAAGCCAAGCCTCAGAGACTCTTCAGAACTTGCCCAAAATCACAAAACTAACGGGAGTGGGGGGAATATCTGAAACTGGGCTTTCTAATCCAAACACAGTGTTCTTCCCCCACACCATGTATACACCCTTAACATGATTGCCAGCAAGAATTAATTGCTAGACAATAGAGTATAACCAAGAACTGTAAACCCAGTGCACTACAAAAAAATGTCAATTGAGAGCCAAGGAAGACCTGAAGGGGCACAGGTTTATATCCAATGACTGGTAAACTATTCTGAGAATGGCAGAAATGAGGATTCTATTTAGACAGCAGGCTTACCATGGCTGTTTATTCCTCACGGGAGAGAGAGAACATATTCTAATGATATGGAACGTGTCCTATAGATCACACATGCTTGTCAAATAAACCAGTTTGGACTTCTTCTTCATTAAAAACCTGATGTGCATCAGTGGGCAGCAATGGCTACACGTTTTTAAGCATCTGAATCTCAAAACAAAGTATTACCTGTATTTAATATTACTATGTTCCACAGGACAGAGATAAGCCACCCTTTGGCCCGACTGCCTCTTTGAAATGATGCTTCCTTGATGATTTATTGATCTCCCCTTCAAGACTCTTGGTGTTGGAGTGTCTGGGTGGCACAGTTGGTTAAGCGTCCGACTTTGGCTCAGGTCATGATCTCACGGTTCATGGGTTCGAGCCCTGCATCGGGCTCTGTGCTGACAGCTCAGAGCCTGAAGCCTGCTTCAGATTCTGTATCTCCCTCTCTCTTTGCCCCTCCCTCACTCATGCTCTGTTTCTGTCTAAATAATAAATAAAAACATAAAAAAATATTTTAAAAAAAGACTCTTGGTGTTAAAATTAACAGTTCTCATTTTTTTTTGAAAGACGACTATTGGTCATGTCACTTTAAATTCTATAGGTTAGCATAAAAATTTACAGGCACATCACTATCAGTTTGATGAAGATGTCAGTATAATTCAAAATAAAATCCTTGGTAGGCTCAGAGCTTGATTTCAGTTTGAGCTATCCACAAATAACTGAGACTTCACGGGCAAGTTTTTATGCACAGGCTCTGTATGAAACCCAGGAGCTTGCAGCCACTGAACACTTAAGGCACTTGAAATGCTTTCGGTAGAGACACGGAAAATGTGAAAATTCAATTGACATTTGAGTTTCATGAACTCATATCTAGATATAAATAAAGGTATCTAGACTTTATAAGTCAGCATCAATTGTTTAGATATCTACCATCAGTTCTGATCAGTGTTAATTATAACATCAACAGAGGGGAATTAACCAGAGATAGGTAGGCACATGGGAATCTCTAATAGTTGTTGACAGTGATGTATATTAAAACAAGTATCTTCTCTCAGGGCTGAAGCTTTAATTAAATTCTCAAAACTTAAGTAGTGACATATTCAAACTCCCCCAGAGCACTCAGGAGACACTTGTATCCTTGAACAGAGAAGCCTCTTTACCTGCCCCCTTGGGAGGAAGGGCTGGACAGATGGAGTGTAAGAGTACAGAATAAATCCAAAGTACTTGTACTCTCTCCAGCACTCCAGCTAAAGCAGGACCATTAGCTTATAGAATAACCATGCTTGTGCATATCAACCATGCTTGTGCATATCTGATATTTTAGTATAGGATGTTTTACATGCCTTAATCTGACATCTCTGGGTTTAATAAAAAGTAAATGATATTATCTGCCCAGGCATAGCTTGGCTTACAGTCAAATAGGGATTATAATATGTGCATTCAAATGGGAGGCACACGTGGTCATCATAATGCAAACCCCTTTATCTGTTAATACGCAACCTAGAACACTACCTGTACAGATTGGTCCCATGAGGAGTGCAAACATACAGATAACCGTAGGAGAGAAGAGTGAGGGAAAGGGGAGAAGGAGATTCTAGATTATTAAATGACCTCCCTCTAAGCAAAGCTCTGCTGAGTACAGAGTGGAGAGCAACTCATATCCCTGAATGCAGTCAGTAGCCCCAACAGCTCAGGCCAAAGAGACAGCAGCCACATCTCTGGAAAGTCTCATGGGCCACCCAAAGTCAAGGCCTGGCTAAGGAGGGACCAAACTGCAAGGCTCATTCTGCACAGCCAGCTGACCCCAGCCCCAGCCTGTTTTGGGGCTGTTTGCCCTCGTGCCACTGACAAGAGACTCTCTTGAGAACAGGAAGCAGGTTTCAGGGAGAACTGAATGGCCGTAAGCACCTTGAGGGACAGGAAGAAGAGGCACTCCTCTGAAACTCTAATCCCATAGTGTCTGGGGAGGATATTGTAACAACAAGATGACCTGCAGGGCAAGGATGACCTTAAATGACCTAGGCAGACAGACCTCGGCCCTCTTTCTGGAAGAAAACCAAGGAAAGAGATTGTACTGACTCCTCTGGTAACAATTTTCACTATGTCACACTGTGAGCATTATTACAACAGTCTAAATTCCTAACCTGAATTACTCTACAGAAATGAAAAATCAACCCCTTTACTGCTTTCTTGATGAGACAGAATGTGGTCATCCTCCACAGCTTCAACAGTGCATGTTCCACGTATTCCTTTCCAGTCTCTCTTCCCCAGCTCGTGTAACATCACTTCTTTAGCCTTTCTTTCTTTTTATTTTCCCCAACAACAACCCTGGCTTATTAATTTTTTTCTGCCTAATAGCCATCCCATGTAGATTGGACACAGCAGCAGGGAGGACTACAGCATAAACTCCCAAGAACAGGTACAGTGAATTTCCTGTCTACAGATGCTTTCCTGGGGCCTAGAATGCATCAGGTCAGTTGTGGGCACCAAGGGGGTCTGAGAGCAGGAAGACCCACCTGAACACAGGAACTCAGATTCCAGATAGTTGACCAACTCTCAGGAAGACTCTGGGAATAAAGCAGGACCTTAGACCCCAAAGGATGACAGAAGGACTCCAAAACTGGGGAGCATGAAGAAAGCCAGTTGCTGCAATAGGGGTATATGGTAAGGTTGAATGAGGGAATGACCATAGGAAGCCTTTTGTCTAAAAATCTGAGAGAAGATTAAGATGGAAACTACTCATGGGCAGTTCCCCTGACACAAAAATTATCAACTTATGAAAGTTTTCCAAATGGCCTTCAGGTGAACACGTTAGCCCAGAGATTTAGGATGAGAGAGAGAAACAGCCTGTAGTACCAAAAGAAGGTAGAGTTCCTTAGGAGAAAAGGAGAAAGGGCAGTTCCAAACCAAAGGTAATGAAGCACAGTGGGGCGAGAGTTAGGGGCATGGAGTAGTGGAAAACGATGTGACAGGTATCAGATACGGAATCTAAAGGACTGAAGTTCAAATCTTGTTCCCACCAGGTAGCTCAGCAACCTGAGCCAAATTATTGTAAGTTCCTCTAAGCCTCAGTTTCCATATCTACAACAGTACCTACAGTATCAGATTGCAGAGATCCTATCCCGGTATAAAAGTACTCCAAGCAGAACCAGCTACAAAATCTATGGGTCCAGGGCAAACTGAAAACATGGGACTTTGTTCAAAAATATAGAATTTCAACAGGGTGCCTCAGTCGGTTAAGCCATCGACTCTTGGTTTCAGCTCAAGTCATGATCTTCACAGTTTGTGAGTACAAGTGCCGTGTCGGGCTCTGCGCCGGCAGCACGGATCCTGCTTGGGACCTTCTCTCTCCCTCTCTCTGCTGCTCCCCTGCTTGTGCTGTCTCTCAAAATAAATAAATAAACTTAAAAAACTAATAAAGAATGTCAAGATGGCAATGGTAGAGCATTAAAGCAAGGACAGGTCACACAGAGCTCAGGTCAGCCCCAACCCTGAGAACTTAGTTTTTATTTTTTTTAAGATTTTTTGTTACATGTTTTATTTATTTTCATGAGCACACAAGCAGGGGAGGGGCAGAGGGGGGGATGGACAGAAGATCCAAAGTGGGCTCTGCACTGACAGCAGCAAGCTGTATATGGGGCTTGAACTCACAAACCATGACATCATGATGGAAGCCAAAGTCCGTCACTCAACCAACTGAGCCACTCGGGTGCCCCACTTAGTAGTTTTTATGATGCCACTGCATTTTTTCTATGTTTGTTAGTGTCCTTTCCCCAGGTCTGTTTCCCTATAAAGATTAAAAAAAAAAACTTTCAAAATAAAGGACGTTTAAAGGGCCTTACCAATTTTAAATTAACTCAAATCGATCATTGTGCCATGATTATATAAGGTAATATCCCTACTTTTAGAACATATACACTGAGGTATTCAGGGGCAGACCACGAGGTATGGAACTTATTCTCAAATTATTCATTAAAAATACGTGTGTGTGTAGGCAGTGAGTGTACAAGTTTGTAATGATAAAGCAAAGGGTGTTAAATTAACAGTAAGTAGGGGCACCTGGGTGGCTCAGTTGGCTAAGCCTCTGATTTCAGCTCAGGTCATCACCTCACGATTTGTGAGTTCCTGCCCCGTGTCAGGCTCTGTGCTGACAGCTCAGAGCCTGGAGCCTGCTTTGGATTCTGTGTCTCCCTCTCTCTCTGCCCCACTCCTGCTAGGGCTCACTCGCTCGCACTCTCTCTCTCTCTCTCTCTCTCTCTCTCTCTCAAAAATAAATAAACATTAAAAAATGTTTTTAAAAAGTTAACAGTAAGTAAATCTGGGTAAACGTATATGAAGTTTCTTTTTTGTATTCTTATTCTTGCAACTTTTCTGTGAAGACTCAATTATTTCCAAAGAAAAAGCTTCCATAACATAAAGGTCCCCTGTGAGCTTGGGGGGCATAGAGAGGGAGGAAGATAGTAATAGCAGAGGAGAGGCAAGGCTGTAAGCTCTATACAGACAGCGGCCATTTCAACTTTGTTAACTGCCAAATCCCAGCATAGAGCCTAGGTCAACAAACATTTAAGGCAGGAAGCAGAAAAGGAAGCAACATCCTGTGCTTAAACTAGCTTGGGGAATAAAGACCCGGGGCAGGGACAGATGGCTGATAGTTACACCAGCACTTGGGAACCAGCAAGCTGCCTCCATTTAGCATGAGACCAAGCATTTTGTGACTATGGGCACACAGTGTGGCATGGTATGTACCACACCCTGCCACACACTGCACAGGGACTTAGTTCTTACCACTTGCTAATAGCTCAGGCAAAGTCATCTTAGGGCCACCATTTGACATTCCCAGGCCTCAGGATCCTCACTGGCAGAATGTGGGAGATTACAAGTTCATTCAATTACTGGACATCTCCCATATGCCAGGCCCTAAAGTCATGTTCCCTGTTCTCTAGAGCTTTCATTCTGGAAGGATCTCACAAACTGGATGCAGATTTTCTTGAGATCCTTGAGGTCTTTTCCAGCCCTGAAAATTCTATACAAAAACTCTGGGGCTTTTTCCTTTAAAAATAGCATGAATATTATGGTATAACCACTCTCTAAAGCACTCATAGAAAATGAAAAAAAAAAAAAATAGGGACGCCTAGGTGGCTCAGTCAGTTAAGCATCTGACTTTAGCTCAGTTCATGATCCCACAGTTTGTGGGTTCCAGCCCCATGTCAGGCTGTGTGCTGACAGCTTAGAGCCTAGAGCCTGCTCCGGATTCTGTGTCTCCCTCTCTCTCTGCCCCTCTACCACTCTTACTCTGTCTCTCAAAAATGAATATACATGAAAAAAAATGCATTCTCTCCTAAAGGTGAAAATATATTCAAGATGGCCTATGTTTAAGTATTTTATTTATTTTTATTTTATTTTAGAAAGAGAGAGAGTGGGGGAGAGGGTGAGGAGAGGGAGGGAGGGAGGGAAAGGGGGAGAGAGAGAGAGAGAGAGAGAGAGAGAGAGAGAGAGAGAATCCTAAGCAGGCTCAGAGCAGAGCATGATGCGGTGTTTGATCCTAAGACCCTGGGATCATAACTTGAGCTGAAATCAAGAGTTGGATGCTCAACCAACTGAGCCACTCAGGAGCCCCTATGTTTAACTTTAAAAAAAAAATCTACATACACATGGGCACTAAAATGCTTGAGAACATACACAATTAAGCCTTCTGTTAATAAGTTGATTTTTAGCTACCAAAATTCTTGTTCCTTGACAAGGTATACAAATAGTAAGAATTTCAAAAATCTAATAAAGCTCTGTGGCTGGGAGAAAAATTATAAAAGATAGAAATACTTTTTAAAGCAATAAATTTATCAATGAGAAAAACAGTGTAGACTAATGATTAGTATTAAAATTAAAACATCCAAAGTATTTTAATTTTCTGCTTCATTAGTCCTCCTCATTCACAGTCAACTAGCACAAAAATGGTTACAAAGGCTAATTTTGTTAAAGACCTTGGAGAAGAGAGGAAAGAATTGCTCCTTCATGAATACTAAAGATGATAAAATAGGAAACCAATAACATTTTATCACTTTATAGAAATTAATCTAATTTAGAAATAATTTAGTACTATGCTTTATGCAGAACTTGTTATGTATCCAAGAAAAAAATTTTATATTACTAGAATCATGGTACCTATATTTGCCAGATATTAAACACCTGCACTGACTTATATAATTTAGGACAAATGATAAGGGACAAGAGATCAAAAATATAATTAAAGATTCAAAATAAGAGGCATATGAAAGTAATATTTCCCAGATGGATTCTCAGGAGCTAAAATAGGAGCATACATCTATGAAAGTTGGTCTCAAACACAGGCCACAAGTTGAGATACCATGTATTTGTCCTTCAAAAACCATCCTCAATGACTCTGACACATGCACAAAGATCTGGACATTCTATTATTTTTTGAATTTTTTTTATTTAATGTTTTTTATTTATTTTTGAGAGACAGAGAGAGAGACAGCGCAAGTAGGGGAGGGTCAGAGAGAGAGGGAGACACAGAATCTGAAGCAGACTCCAGGCTCTGAGCTCGCTGTCAGCACAGAGCCCGACACGGGGCTCAAACCCATGAACCGTGAGATCATGACCTGAGCTGAAGCTGGACGCTTAACCGACTGAGCCACCCAGGCACCCCTCTATTATTTTTTGGTAGATGCAAAGAGGGACCACTTTAACAAGTTAAGTTCCACAACTATAGGCCATTCTTCTGTGGGTTTACAGAGCAGCAGCTTTAAAAGCTTTATCCTTAGAAATGAAAAATGTTCTAAATGCCCTTTGGATTCACGGAGTCAACACTTTACCAGATAGTAAATTACCAGATAGTGAAATCATTCCTTGATCCAAATGCTACATGGATTATATTACTCTATTTGTAAAGTTCAGCACCTGGCTCCCCACAGAGAGTTAATAATCATTTATTAGCTATGAAGACAGATACAAAAGTCACTTGGATGCCACCGGGTGGGGAGAGCCCTGTCTCATGGGACCCTGCTGCCCTCCATGATGGGCCAAACAGGGCCAATGACCAGAACTTTCTGCCCTGTCGCATCTCTGCAATGAATATCTTCATACTCACCTGGCTAATACATAGAGGCTTTGAAATGCTTTCAGGTAAAATTTCTTTTATGTCACAATATACCAATGCTGTAAAGATCTAACCATTTCCAACAATCAGAAAAATGCAGAGATTTACAAGATGTATCCCACAGAATATCCTCTTAGCCTTTCATAATACTTAGCTCAGATCATAAAGACCAATTGAATTGGAATGGCAGAAGGTTGGCATTTAGAATTAACTTTGCCAATAGCTGGTTGGTATGAATATGAACCAGTCACCTTCTTGTCTATAAAAAAAAAAAAGAGTGCTTTTAGTCAGAGGTTTATATCAGATTACTCTGAAATGTGATAAAAACAAAAACGTCCTGTGTTCATACAAGGATGCACAAATGATTAAGTATATACAGAGTGGGTTTTTTTTAAATATTTTTACTTATCTTTGAGAGAGAGAGAGAGACAGCATGAGCAGGGGATGGATGGAGAGAGAGGGAGACACAGAATCTGAAGACAGGCTCCAGGCTCTGGGCTAGCTGTCAGCACAGAACCCGACACGGGGCTCGAACTCATGAACCTGATCATGAGTTCATGATCATGAGATCATGACCTGAGCCGAAGTCCGACGCTTAACCAACTAAGCCACCCAGGCGATCCTACATAGAGTATTTTGAATAATGTTCAATGACTTCACTAATGTCCTAATCCCAGTCATAGGTTCTGTTTGGAGTCCTTCAATCAGATGGCTTCCCAAGTCCTTTCTAGTTCTGATATGCCATGCATCATTGCAGACCAGGGTATTGCTTATATCCTTAGCTATATACCTTCCTAGGTTTTAGACATAGGAGATTCACATTTTTAAGCCCATTTTACAAAGAAAATTACCTGGGCATTTATAGCCTTCATGTCTCCCATTTGAAAATCTGAGCATTGGTGGCACCTGGATAGCTTAGTCAGTTGAGCATCCGACTCTTGGTTTCGGCTCAGGTCATGATCTCAAGGTTTGTGAGTTTGATTTCCTCATTGGGCTCAGTGCTGGCAGCATGGAGCCTGCTTGGGATTCTGTCTCCCTCTCTCTCAAAACAAATAAACTTTTAAAATTAAAAAAAAAAGAAAATCTGAGCATTGGGATAGCATTTGGGGTCTCTGTTTTTAACTGTATCCCATACAGACAAGTTTCCACCCTCCACATGTGTTATTTGGTGGGTAATGGTTCTTCTCTTCCTCCTAACTCCCTCCCTCTCCCACCTGCTCCTTGGAGGTAGGAATATGCTCAAGGGCTCACACCTAAGCCCAGTGGATCTCTCAGAGAAGTGTTGCTTACACTTTACAATGTATACAAATCACCTGGGAATCTTGTTGAACTGCAGATTCCAAATCAGTAAGTACCTGGTGCAACTCAGAGTCTGCATTTCTAACATGCGCCCAAGGACCACTCCAGCTGATACCAGTTCTCAGCCCCCATGGGCTAGTTCCCTAAGTGTTCTTCTCAGCCTAAAAGCAACTCATATTGGTGTTTCTGTGGAGTCCTTTAGTGGTCCCTAAAGGATCTTGAAGCTTTTTCAAAACACTCAAATCCACACCCTCAGTTGCTTTAAAAGAAACAAATTTGTCTAACACATCATTGTATCACAGTAGAGAAACCCCAGGATTTTAGAGTCTGACAACCTGGGCTTGAACACCATAATCTAACAATGTGATTTGGTAGCAAATTGTTTACTTCTCTGAGTCTCATCTGTTAAACCATCTTGTGGAAAGACTCAAGAGAGACGATGCTGGTAAAGCAACCACCATTGCCAATTCTAATGGCAACTTTGACTCAGGATCAACTCAAAAATTCCCTGACGCTGCCCCAAGGTGATTCGAATGTAGAATCCACGGATTCCTCCTGACTAGGTCTAAATTTAGTTATCTTAACACCAGCCCCAAATTCCTCTCTGTGTCTCCCATACAACCCCATGTGCAAAGAAGGAGGTATCATGCAGCACACAAGTGATCTATTTCTCCTTCACACCATGAAGTTTCTAACAACACCGTCGTCCTCAGCATTAGTTTTCTTACACAAAGAGAGACTAGAGGTGGAACAGATGTCTACAAGGGCTGACAAAGTTTGCATCTACAATAAAATGTATGTGCTTCTCTAAGTCTCTAGGTACCCCCTTTACGAAGGTAGATAGGCAAACACAATTCTAATGATATACAAATCAGATTCATTTGGAATCTGATGTATTCCAAATGATGGTACTGTTCCTCCAATTCCTGTGTTTCATACTTATTCCTGTATCAGTTCTTAAATTATCCTGCTGTGAACTGTGTAGTACCCATTATGGGTTAATTAAAACAAAACACTATTTTTATGTTGTTACCTGTTCTTCTTAGGAACTTTCCCAAAGTATTTCTGTTCATCATCAGGAGGTCATGGATAACATTGTGAGATCAGTTAATGTTCAAAGGTTTATTTTTGTATCATGTAACAGATATATTGGCTATAAAGACAAATCACAGGACACTAAGAAAGCATGATATTAAAAAACAATAAGAAGTAAGGGTGCCCAGGTGGCTCAGTTGGTTTAAGTGTCCAACTTTGGCTCAGGTCATGATCTCATGGTTTGTCAGTTCAAGCCCCACAGTGCAAGCCCCACATTGTCAGATCAACCCTCTGGCTGACAACACAGAGCCTGCTTTGGATCCTCTGCCCCTCCCTCTCTATCTCCCTCTCCCTCTCCCTCTATCTCTCTCAAAATTAAACAAACCTAGAAAAAGGAATATGAAATAAATCTGTTAGGATTTAATAAGAAAATAATGATATGAAGGTGACCATATCACTTGCCCCCCCCAACTTCTCTGCATAAAAATCAAGATTTTTAAGTATCCCTTTTGCCCAGAATAAAGAGTAATTACATACTGAATTAAATCAGTAAACTAATACCTGATTTAGTTTATTAACCAATGTTTTAGTCAGTCAACAACTTTAGTCATCGGGGTACCTGGGTGGCTCAGTAGGTTAACCACCTGACTCTTGGTTTTGGCTCAGGTCATGATTTCACGGTTCATGGGTTTGAGCCCCACAATGGGCTCTGGGCTGACAGTGTGGAGCCTGCTTGGGATTCTCCCTCTCTCCCTTTCTGTGGGGAAATAGGTTCTACTTACATAAATGGGTTAGAAAAAATCTTAGGGAGAAAAGCCACCACCACGGGACAAAGTGCCTGAGTTTAACTAGTGAGATATTGTAATGGGATCATGAGTAACTTATTATATCACCTGCAAGAAATTACTTTCCATCTGGCACCAATGTACCTTGATCACAAACTCCACTTGCCCCCCAGACTCTTTGCTTCCTGCACACACAAGTTAATGATTACTATCTCACTGTTTTCTCCATGTTCATGTGTGTAAGATCTTATTTTCTTCACATTCCCCACGTGGATAATACCTTGTTTTCTCCATGTTCATCATGTGTGTAAGATCTTGTTTTCTTCACATTCACCATGAGGGTAATATCTTCTGAGCTCAATAAATACAGAGATGAAACCCCTGTTCAGGGCTCTTGTCTCCTCCTGGACATTAGCCTCTCTCATATTCAATTCTGCATCCGTGCTCTTGCTGGACAAGAGGGCACTCCAGACTCACATTGTCTGGGACACCTTTCTCTCTGCCCCTTGTGCATTTGTGCTCTATCTCTCTCTCTCTCTCAAAATAAATAAATAAACTTAAAAAAAAAAACTTTAGTCTACTGATTCTCACCCCTCCCAGTGCATCAAAATCACTTAAAGATAAATATATAGAGATATAGAGATATAGAGGTATAGACATATACCTAGATAAAAATGTAGATATAAAGAATGAAAGAAGACATCTGGGGCTCACACCCAAGAGATTATTTTACAGGGCTGGACTAGAACCCAAGCATCAGTATTTTTTAAGCACCCCAGAAGATTCTAATGTATAACCAGAGTTGAGAATTGTTACTCAATCTTTGGTTTTTCAATCATTTTAAGAAAGCAGAGACTTAAAACACATACTAAAAGGTGCCTGGCTGGCTCACTTGGTACAGCGTGGAACTCTTGATCTCAGAGTTTTAAGTTCAAGCCCCATGTTGGACATAGAGCTTACTTTAAATAAATAAATAAATAAACAAACAAACAAACAAACACACACACACAGAGAGATTATAGATTGTTTTCTCTGTTTCTTTGATCTTTTCTATACTCTCCAACCTTTTTACAGTGAGCCTGCATTGCTATCATCAGAAAAATAAGGTGAAAAAAAATTTTTTAAGAAAACCAGCATCCACAAAATCCCAAACATAAATGACCCGTCTACATCTTCCCTCTTCCTCAATATTGACACTATTTGTAACCACATCCTTCTTATTAAATGTACCCTCTTCCCATACTTTTAAGATTTAGTACAATATAGGCTATCATAGAAAATAACCATTATCAAATTCATGAATTCTATGGCTCTGTATTTGTCACCTTAAGTCCAGGATTTTCAATCCACCAGAATCTAATTGGCTGCCCACTGGCATCTCCTGAGGAGTTCTAAAAATTCCCCCACATCCTGGCCACACCCCAGACCAATTAGATCAGAATCTCTGAGCCGGACACACACAACAGTTTTACATCCCCAGGTGATTCCAATGTGCCGCCAAGGCTGGGAACCAGTGGCTTTAAGAGTTAATTAATACAAGTCTCCACATCTAGAGATAAGCTCCTGCTAGCTCAAAAGCACAATACTTTGGTATAATTTCAAAGAATGGTCATTTGCAAATATGCATCGACGTTCAATTTCAAATTGGAAAGGAATAAAAATAGACACTAAATAATAAATGTGTTCACTGTTCTCCCTTTTAATTGGGCATAAGTCACCATCTTTTATATTTAAATATGAAAAAGTCTAAGAACACTGTCACATATTCTGACCCAGTTATGAAATAGACAAAACAAAATTGGACAAAAAATGTTTTCACAAATTCTGCATTTCTCTTACCCAGGTCGGTGCTATTTCTGAGTGACTTTGCTAACTGGAAGTCAGTATTATACTCTTATATTGCTTGAGATTCTTAGATGAAAGGCCTAGATGCCAACCATTTTTCTTGTTTGTAAATCTGAAATAAAAGTGAATCTTTTTAAGTTTTCAAGCAGCCCTATGCTATTTGATTATTCTTCTCATGTACCCCCAGGCGTCCCATCCTCCTCTTTTACAGAGGAAACTGGTGCTTTTGTTTTGGTGCAGGTCTATTCTATGCTCTCTGGGGTAAGAATTAGCCCACAGACAATACTCACTTCTGTGGAATGAAGATTTTTCAGATACAAGCAGCAGAGAATTTTAACAGTATGCAAAATACTGCAATTAAACACGTTTTCCTGATAGTGTTATTTTAATGAGTGGCACCTCCATATTCAGAGTTGAATAAAATAAACACACATATGACCAACATGGAAATTCTGGAAAGTAGTCTTAAATGAATTCAAAAAGTCTGAAATTCTTTTAAAGAAATGGGTTTGTCGTTTTCCATTTCAAGCCATTACACATCTGTAATAATCTTTTCTAAAGCACACTAGGATTTTCAGCAGAAGTGGCCTTTTCTTTCTCAGTCTCAGGAAGGAATGGTTTATGGGCATTCCTTTGTTCTCCAAGGCAAAAGCATGAGTGAAGAAGAGGGTCTGCAGCCAGAGAACTAATGCATTCCACAGCACAAAGATTAGAAGCTTAGCTCAGAGTGCAAAAATAATTAAACAGTAGGTGGTTCTTATCTCCCCTATTGAGTGAATTCACTCAGCAGTATTTTACTGAGCACCTACTATAATGTATGCAATGTAATCTACAACATACCGAGGACAGAAGTCAGAAAAGTCTCTCTATTCTCCTGGAGCTTAGAAGGAATGGGGCGGACAGAAATTAAGCTGGTTTTCATGAAACTATTTTATTACCACAGTGAGGCAGCAGAGCAGGGTGACAGGAGAGCCTAAAACAGGGGACTGACTTAGTCTGGGAAGTCAAAAAACACTTCTCTTGGGGCAGCTGGGTGGCTCAGTCGGTTAAGCATCCAACTTTAGCTCAGGTCATGATCTCACAGTTTGTGAGTTCAAGCCCCGCATCGGGCTCTGTGCTGATAGCGAGCTCAGAGACTGGAGCTGGTCTTCAGATTCTGTGTCTCCCCTGTGTCTCCCTCTCTCTCTGACCCTCCCCTGCTCGTGCTGTCTCTCTCTGTCTCTCAAAAATAAATAAAAAAACATTAAAAAAAAAAAAAGAAAAAAAGAAAAAGAAAAGGCTTCTCTCCAAAGAGAACCTTTACTCTGGGATCTGCAGGAGGAGTTGAAAGCTGGACAAGTGACAAAGGAATTTTGTGAGCATGGAATGTAAAAGTGCACATAGCTGGGGAATAATGAAGGAGGGCAAGAGCAAGTTGAAGCCAGCGAGGCTGAGTGGCATCAGCAGGAGGGGGCAGTTCTGCTGCAGACATGAGTCTGTGGGCCTAGACAGCATCAGCGGAGTGTCAGCTGAGAGGGTGGACATCTAAGTATGGAGCACCAAGGGGCAGTCTAAGCCAGGGTGCACTGTTGGGAGTTTCCAGCATGTGGATGGGCGCTGAAGCTGTGGAAGGGTGAAACAATTTCACACCAGGCACGAGCCTTAAATATGAGATCTGAGTATCCTTTTGACACCAAGAGTTTGCACTTGTAATAACCTCAGACATGCTTGCTGAGAGAAATGAGTCCTAAGGAAATATATAAAGTATCAAAGGTCTATTGGGATAACTTTTCAGTTACACAATACAAAGGGACAACCTATAATTTTTACTTATTTTATTTTATTATTTTAGAGAAAGAGAAAGCGTGACAGAGGGGCAGAGAGAGACAGAGAAAAAGAGAGAGAGAATCTTAAGCAGGCTCCAAGCTCAGCATGGAGCCTGCTGTGGGGCTCCATCCCATGACCCTGGGAACATGACCTGAGCTGAAATCAAGAGTTGGTCACTCAACCGACTGAGCCACACTGCTGCCCCAAACTGCAATTTTTAACCTCTGTTTTGATAGCTGCAAAATAGAAAGGTATTGTGACTACAAATGCAATCACTAATAATTATTACTGTGGTCCAAGACAAAAAACCTGGATCTTTTGTGCAATTACATTAAATAATTACGTTGCCCTAAAAGAACCCTGAATCTACTCATGGAAAGACATTTCCTCCTCCCATCGATCTCTGTACATACATTAGGCACAGAGGAGAAAAAGACAATTGGGAAAATGAGAGAGCAGGGGAAATTAATTATAATTATGGAAATGCAGCTTAAAGAACAAAGGCTTAAATTTGAAACACAGGTCTAAGGGGAAATAATTCTCATAAGCAACCATTCAAAACGTGAGAAGTCTGCAAATCTGAAGGAAATTCTGACTGTCTATTAGATATGTTATTTCTTCCTTCTAATTTAGTAATCAGAAAATTGGTATTCCTAAGCATAAAGGAATAAGACAATCACGGGCCTTTCTGCTTGGCTGGATGGCCAAAGGCCACAGTTTAAGAGAAGGAACTCAAAGGTCCAACAGGAAAGGTCCACCACAGATCTCACTTAACTGAACAGGCTTCTTGCTCCTAGCAGCTACGGCTAATGCTTCAGAGACTGAACATTGTCACTTCTCATCCACCTGGGCTTCCCAAATATCCAGACCTTCAGTTTGCCATTTTGCACTAGACTCAGATCTTTTCATCCCTTCTGTCATTACAGAATGTGAGTGGCCTCAACATAGAAAGCATGACAAGAAAGAGATCACCGTGGACTGGGTTAGCCAGGTGTATCTCCCCATCATTAGATTCCCAAATGGGGAAAAGAGGCTGAGACATCTCAGCATGGATTTTAATAAATCTAGATCACTGTGTGGTTCTGATCAATCCAGCTGCATAAACTTGAGTGAAGCAAGCACAATAAAGAACATCAGTACCTTTGGGGAAATGAAGTCACCCTAATTCAATCTGGTAGTGGACAAGAATCAGAGTGGAGTGGCTCTGGAGGGGTTGAAGGAGAACTGTCAATGGATTCCATCCATTCAAAGTCCCATTACCTGACCCCCTATTATGTGTACAGCCTAGAGCCTGGAAGGCAGGACGGTACTCTGAGGAGTGAAATCAGAGGAAGCACCCCTCACTCCCAGAGACAAGAAGGGGAAGAGCCAGCAAAGAAGGATTCAGAGATTTCTTCAGGCTTGTGGGACTCACCCATATAACAGTGTGAGTCAGCAGGGCTGAGAAGAGCAGACAGCAGCGGCATACCCCATCCCATCCCCCAGAGTCTGCAGCAGTTTGCATACCACTCCTTGTGAAGAAACATGGAGATAAGAGATGGACAGGGTCAGACAGTTGCCCAAGTGTCCTCAGGGAAAGGGAGGCCACGCCTCAGCCAGAAGGAATTAGGAATGGAGAACGAGGGGGGCTGGAGGAAGACAGGAGGCCCTCTCTGAAGAGTCCCTGGTGAAGGGCCAAGTGAAATTAAACGTCCACAGAAGATGGACCCAGAGTGGGTCTTGATCACCTCACCACCATGGACATACAAACAGGTGCCCAGGTGTGGCTTGCAGAACTTTGCTTCCCCATATCTCTTCCTTGTACCAAAATCCGAGGGGATAAGTCTGAATTCCTGTTCAAGGGGAAAACGTACAGCAGAGCCATGTGAACATCCACCATCAACCCCCAACAGGCAGCTCAGGCCTGTGCTGGGGGTCCGGGAGGAGACGGGGCTTAAAGGAGCTTGAGATTAATGTTTTAAATTAGATTAGACCCTCAGGAACCACAAAGTAGCCAAGAAAGTAATGGAATCTGCTCAAGGTATTGCAAGAGTACCTTTAAAAAACATTATTAAGAGAAATATGAAATAATTTCTTATAAATGCTACACTAAATTTAGAATACTCAATAAACCAGCTACAGATGGAATGCCCATCATGGAGAAAGATAAAAAAGAAATTAACTTGCAATTGTAAAATACAAAATAAATAGCATTTCATTGAGGCTTTCATTGAGAATTTTTTATAAGCCTAAGAAATGAAGGAACAGCACGTTTCCAAAAAGCTGTAGAGTAAGTTTGTTTCATACCAGCTCATATTAAAGGTTATTTCCTTTGTGTTATAACTAATATAAAAGTATCCACTTTGTAAGGCTCGCTGTGATCCATGTCAGACAATAGGAGGAAAACGCATAAATCAATTTTGTCAGTTAATTCCCAGCAAATTCTCCAATTAACCTCTGTTTAAAAGTGGGATGAGGAGAGAAGGTTAAAAATAAAATAAAAAAATTTAAATTTATTTTTGAGAGAGACAAAGACAGCATGAGTGGGGGAAGGGTCAAAGAGAGAGGGAGAGAGAAAATACCAAGCAAGCTGTCGCTCTCAGCACAGAGACCAATGTGGATTTGAACTCACAAAATGGTGAAATCATGACCTGAGCCAAAACAGAGTCAGACACTTAACCAACTAAGCCACCCAGGTGCCCCAAAGTTAATTTAAAAAAACAAAAAAGCACTGGGGTGCCTGGGTGGCTCAGATAGGTAAGAGTCTGACTTCATCTCAGGTCATGATCTCAAAGTTCGTGAGTTCAAGCCCTGTGTCAGGTAGGCTCTGTGCTGCCAGCTCAGAGCCTGGAGCCTGCTTCGGATTCTGTGTCTCCCTCTCTCTCTGCCCCTCCCCCACTTGCAGTCTGCCCCTCTCTCTCTGAAAAATAAACATTAAAATTAAAAAAAAAAAAAAAAAAAACCAAGCACTTATAAGTTTAGAAGTCATTCGTCCTAAATCACAGCATTTTGCTGGCATGGAAAGTCTATCCCATTGGGAACAACTCACCCAAAGCCACCCAGCTAGAGGGCAGCCCCTGCAAGGTACCCTGCCTGGGTCAGGCCATGCCTGCCTTTGCCTAAGCCTTCACTGCCACTGGCATATTTGCAAGATGTACCAGACCATCATAGACCTGAAAGAATACTTCACTCGATGTTCTCAAGTAGTGTGGATCCATACTGTGGATCCTTTGAGGACAGGCGGTAAGGGAGGGGAAGGGGAGACTTGAGGAGAGGGCTAAAGAGGATCTACTTCCAGAATTACTTCTATTGTAATTTATAAAATTTAAAGGACCCAATACATTTTCTCCCATGTGTCCTAACTTCTTTTTCTACCACCCTTTCTCTCAACTTGTGTTTGACATTTTTTGCATGCAGTGTTAGTCTCCAAGAGATAATACTTCTTGTTTTTTAAGTAATCTCTATGCCCAACGTGGGGCTCAAACTCACGACCCCAAAATCAAGAATCTGGCAAAACCCTCATTTTAGAGAGAGAGAGAAACTGAGGATCCCCCTAGGAGACAAAGTCAACACAAGTTGGTAGTGAAACTGGAAACAGGACTGGTCTCTAGGATCCCATCCCACCCTACTTTCTTTTACAAACTGGTAGTTAAGTTTCTAAATTTAAGAGCGGGCAAGATGGCGGAGAAGCAGGGAGCTCTGTAATCCGCACATGCCCGTATGGATTGAATTGAGAAGGACTGAAGGGATAAAACGTGGATTTGCAAGTGGGGGAAAGAAGAAACAGATGCCAGAAAGAAGACAACCTCAAAGATGCCTGAGTGAGTGACTGTGATCTGGGAAATTAGGGGACGGGCGGGACCCAGTGGTGCAGGGGGAAGGAGCCCCAGAGCCCAACACAGGGAGAGCGCACTGTGCCCTGGAGAGACCAGGGGAGGAGAAAGAGAGACGGAAAACGCACCTAGAACCATCTCTAAGGGAGGAAAAACTCGCCCGTCTCCCCATATATAACTGCCGAGACCCGGGAGAGAAATCCGTCCCATCTGGCCGGCGATTCCTTCCTTGGGTGCAGCGGCAGCGGCATCCACTCGAAGCTGCACCGGGAGCGGCGGCGGCACAGATAAAAGCGGCGGCGGTGCGAAAAGCAGCAGCAGCGGCACCGAGAAAGGCGCCTTGAAAAGCGGCAGCGGCGGCGACAGCGGCGGCAGCGGCGGTGGCTCCTCGAAAAGGGCGGCGCAAGCCGGGCCAGGAGGCCGGCCGCCAGCGGGAACGCACCTCATCCCTGGTGACGGTGTTGAACTGCACGGACTGGGATTTGGAAGTGAGGCGGAGCTTGGAGAATACAGTTTGGCTCGCCCGCGGCACAGGGAGATCGGACTCAGAAGGGCGGTTGCAACGCTTGGTTCCGGCAAAGCTTTGAGGTGGCGCCATACTTCTCCCCGCAACCACCAAGGCGGGGCCTCGGAGAGAGCAGCCCCCGAGACCTGACCTTATGCCAGACCACGCCCATCCGCACAGGGGAGTTGTCTTTTTTCTTTTTTCTTTCCTTTTTTCTTTGCTTCTCCTTCTTTTCTCCTGCCATCCA
>CM053573.1:102754726-102835966 GCA_028646485.1 Cryptoprocta ferox | reverse complement strand
GGTGGAGGTCACTTGTGGGGAAGAGCACTGGGTGTTATATGGAAACCAACCTGACAATAAACTATAAAGTAAAAAAAAATAAACATAAATTAAAAGAAAAGAAAAATTTTCTAAATTTACTGAGTAGGCCTCTGGCCAGGAAAGGGAGGTTAGAAAAACAGTAATTGATTACACTGATTAATTAAATTAATTAGTCGCATTATAAGGTTGCTTGAGGCAAAGTAAAAGTACATATATAGCACTTTTTGAAAAAACACATTCCACATTTAATAAGAGAACTATTCTTTACTTTATCCCTAGGTAGGAAGAGAAACTCATAATTCAGTTCAAAACCTTTCTACTCTAGATTTATGATGATCATTCAGAAACATTCATATAACAACAGAAATAAATTTCAGTATAAATTGGGATGATACCATGATAATAGGAAAACAATTAATAATTGTTTCCAACATCACAATTTTAATTAGCAGTATACGAAAACAAAAATTAAGTCACCTCTAAATTTATTCTATTAAGGAACTCAAATGTGTGGAAAAACTTATGTGCATAAAAATTATATATATTAATTGCAAATATACTGACTATTGGTTTAAGAATCTGTCCCAAGTCAGAAAAAAAAAAAGCTATAATTCACTGCAACCAAGAGAAACAGCTGAGAATATGTTTTCAAATAAGAATAATTCATGAAAGTAGAGTCTATTAAAATAAGATTCATACTGGGGCACCTGGGTGGCTCCATCGGTTGAACATCCAACTTCAACTCAAGTCATGATCTCACAGCTTGTGAGTCTGAGCCCTGCATCAGGCTCTGTGCTGACAGCTCAGAGCCCAGAGCCCACTTTGGATTCTGTGTCTCTCTCTCGCTCTGCCCCTCCTCTGTTCATGCCCTGTCTCTCTCAAGAATAAAAAAATTAAAAAAAATTTTTTTAATTAAAAAAAAATAAGATTCATACTACACAAATCATTCTTTGCCAAGTTTTTTTTTTCTATTTCAAACATATCAGGTGAATAATAGCCAAGTACAGAAAAACCTCAGCTATTGGGGCTTCTTCGATAGGTACACAACCCCTTTAGATTCAAAGGATTGTCTAGAAATCTGGGCAAAGGACATATGAGTGAGAAATATAAAAACAGCGTTTTATAATTCCTATCAGGATTCCTCTCATCACTGAACATAGAATTATGTTCAGTTCAGCCAGGTCATTTTCGTCAGCCAATATACACCGTTTCCTAACTTTTCCAGATATTCATTCCTACCACCAGGATTGTTGCAAGGAGGAAAGAGAAGATAAAACATTGGACAGAAACAGACTATTAACAGTGTTTCTCTTTGGGTTGTGGGATTGTAGTAACCTTCTAAATTGTTTCCAATGAGAACATACTACCTCCATACTCAGAAAATGAGGTAGTGAACATGCTTTATGAACTGTGAAGCAGTATACAAATGTTACATTTTTTATTTTTACTTTTATTGAGCATTGTAGCTCATATAGTTCTCATTTTAATATAGCTCTTTTCACCTGCTACCTAAATCCACCTGTATGTTAAAGCCTCTGACCAGCACAATTTGCACATCCAAGTCTATATAGTCTAAAAGTCTAGTATCTTGCAGAGGAAGTCGTTCTCTTCTGTTGATAATGGAAGAGATTTTGTTTCTTTTTGTTTTGAATGATTTGGTTATATGAAGAGAATTATCAACATAGATAATGTGAAGCCAAGCTATTAAGCAAAAAGCATCCAAATACTCATCCCATATTCCAGAAGTCCCTTCCAAAAGAAATCTGACATTTCTGACTCAACATGTCCTGCCATCTCTCTTTCAGAGATGTTCTGAAATCCTTCACAAAGATGTTATCATTAGAGGTCTCTTGGCTTAAAATATACCAAAACTCCTCACAACTCTCCATTTAGTTAAAGAAGTTTGTGTCTTAACAGACGTTCATGTTTGCAGAGGTAAATAAAGAGGAAGAGTAGAGGCATCATTCTTTCCTGATACATATCCTTAGGCAGAGAAATCCAAAATGATATTTTACACTATCAGAAACACTTAAAGCTATTGCTTTATTATAAATGAATAGGATCATAATTCTAACTGGCTTTAATCCTTTTAATCTTGGGAAGATCTAATATCCCTAAATCCTTTCAAAAGAGGAATTCTTAAGTGTAAGTAACCAATTCACATTATAAGTATTCTACTGCCCCCTTGTGTATCTCATGTTTAGTGGAAAAGGTAGCCCACAAAATACAGTAATTTTTTTATTCTCAGAAGTACTTCAATAGAATCTCAGATATTAGAACTAGAAAGAAACTCAAAATCAAGACCAGCATACTCATTTCAAAGGGGAGAGAAGGGAGATCTTGATGGATTAAATCATTTCCTCCAGATCATCACAATGCTAATTAATAGCAGAGCAGATACTGTTGAATGGAACTTAAGCCTCTGAGTGCTAACCTCTATACTGAAATGGAGACTGTAGCCTGGAAGAAAAGAAAAAAATGTTGTTTTGGAGTTAGAAAGATCAGAGTTTGAAAGTTAGATCACCACTTCACAACTTTCCCCAAGCCTCAGTTTCCTATTCATAAAATGGGATGAATAACAATTAGTGCAAAGGTGTTGAAAGAAGTCAGGATGACAATGTTCATGAAGCCCTCAGCGTAAGTATCTGCAATACAGTAATATACTAAGGGGTAATACAACTATAAAAATACATAGGAAATTGTTTTCAAGTTGTTATAGCCTTTAAGATCTCTGGACAAAGGCATTCTAAACTACTACCTGAAGGCATTGAACTCTGAACTTTGTCTAATCAGGCACAAAATGAAACTTGAAAAAATAAAGCTAGTTCTTCTAACTCCTGTGTTGCTTAAGTTATCATAGTTATTCATTTTTTTATTACAAGTAAAAAGTTGTGACAGAAAATACCCCACAGCAAAGGCTGAAGCAGTGAACAGAACCCTTAGATGAAGGTCACAGAAAAACAAAGTAGAACTCAGTGTCCCGGTCACGGTGTAAGGTCACAGCTCCCCTGTTTCCTTTGCTAAGGGTCCTGCATTCACCACAGCAATGCCAGGAGAGCCAGTCTGGAAAGGTGGAGGCAGGAATTTTACTTCTGACCTTGCTAATAATTAACTAGATCAACTTGGGCCAGTCATTTCATCTCTTTCTCGATCTGTAAGATAAAGTACTCCTTACTTCGTAAAGTCCTATAGTAAGGTAGCATAATGAATGTGAAACAAACATTGTAACCTCCAAAGTACTTTAATAAAGTAAGTAAGGCTAAGTTTATCTTAAATTTAATTTAAAGCAATAATAAAGCATAAGTCTGTCACCAAATTGGGGAAGAAAAACTAAACTTGGAAAGTTGAAGGCAGCCTAGATTATAGGATGTTATACAAACAGCATTCTGATCCCTGGGAAATTTCTCTCTGCCCTCTACAACTCCCCTGGCTTTTGATTGAGATTACTCCTGAAATACTGGCAACATGGAAATCTTTGACTCTTAAATAAATTTCACTCAAGGGTATCCTGATAGCAGGATTGACAGAACTTATCCCTGACTATTTATCACAAAACAAACACACCAGCAGGGTAAAGGCAATTCATCTTCATTTGCCAGGAAAATGACTAATGTTGATTGCTCTCGGAATTGTGGCTGCAGTAATCCTGACCATGATAACTAAGTGCTGTGAATGGCTCTGTTCTGTTTTTATGTGGCCTGAGAGTGTGACAGACACCATGCTGGTAAGGAGCATGGATTGGTGATCCACATATATCAACTGAACACTTACTATGTGTCTAGCCCCCCAGCACTTCAAACATCAGAAAGAGGTATTACTGAAGTTGGCAGCATAAAAGAGAAAAGGCACGGATCTAAACTAATTGGTAAAGAAGAAAGTGATAACACCATTATGGTTATTGAGGTGGGCACACTGCTTACACCTGTAGGGAATAAGTCCACTGGGGCTTCTCAGACAAATTATCCATAAACAAGTTAACTCAAGCTCTTGATTCAACCCAACAATTACACCATATTTGCATCCAGAGTGCTAGAATAAAAGTGCTGTTGGAAACAAACTAAAAGATCCAACTCCATAAATACAAAGGGCAGCTCACCATGAAACACACTGTTGTCCACCAGAAAATGCCTGCGGTACTGCACATAGTTTCTTTTCTCCAAGTTCCAGTAGCTCATTGTCAGAAGATTTCTGGCACAGCATCAAAACCAAATTGCTCTGTCTAAGGGAAACAGAATGAGACAAAAATGAAGAAAATGGCAGCCACACGCTTACCCTGGTAACATAATGCACCAGTTACCCAGCATTATGAGGCAACACACTCGGCACACAACTTCTCCACACATGGAACTGGAATCGCCTACGTCCTGAGAAATCTCCCACAAGCCTCCCCAGAGGGCAGGATGTCATTTAACACACCAAAACAATAGCTTTTTCAAATAGCACCTTGCAGGGCTCAAAGTTATTGCTGTCTCAAGGGAAAATAACATCAATCATCGGGGAATAAGTTTGAGGACTGATTCATGGGCTCTAGGTCTTGCCCATATTTGGCCAGGACTCAAACCAGCCAATGATGGTAACTTCTCAAGAAATTTCATCTGCAAGAGAGGAGGGGAGTAACAGGAGGGTGACTATCATTCCCAGTTCCTGAATTTTGTGTCAGTACCACTCTGGTAGACTATGCAATCAATACATAGAAATCTTAGAAATGATAACAATGTCCATGGAGCAATGGATAAGCTAAACACAGTGACAAAGCCTGCCTCCCTCTTTTGGATTCTTTTGGGTCCATTCAGGACCATTAAGGTCTGGATCAACCCACAACGAACTTATTGGTATAAGTAGAGCTGGGTGCAGGTCTTGAGCGGGGTGAACCAGAAGTGGTGTCTGCCCCTACGTAAGGCTTTTCCCTCCACAGAGAAACACAATGCTCACTAGAGCAAGGGCTTGAAAGGCAGAGGTCTGAGCTGATGAATTAAACTCCTCCAAAAGCTGATGTGCATAACCCTGAACAAGGCCCCCTTTGTTCACAGGATTTGGCTAAAGCAGCTTTTCAGAATTCCAGCTTCTTTTCTGGTCATGGAATAAGGCCGAGCAACACCAAGCAGGGCTGGCATGAAGGAAAACCCACAGGTGGGAAACAATTTGCTATCTGTCCTGTTAGAACAATCTAGAGTTTTGTAAAGATAGTCCAGGATGAATTCAGCCACACAGTGAAAAAAAAATAAATCATCAGAGCTTTGTCTATTCATCAATGGAACAATTGGTGAAGGTCCCTACAGCTTCTCCTTGGCTCAAAGGCTCATTTTTAACTCTCTGTAACAGCAATCTTACCTGACTCCCACCTGTCCCACCTTTCATCTGGCTCCATGCCTCAACTCCTACTTCTTGCCTCATCCCCACCTGGCTATGGCTGGCTGCCACCCCGACTCCCTCAGGCTGAAGATGAGTCCCACCACTCCAAGTTAAAACCACCTGTGGATCCAATTGTAAAATACGACAGAAAACAGCTGATTATTGGAGACAATGTCCTCCCCCAACCCAATACTGAATACTACAAAGAGCTCTGCCTTAAAAAAGTATTTTTAGGGGCACCTGGCTAGCTCAGTTCGTTAACCGTCTGCCTTGATTTCGGCTCAGGTCCTGATCTCACGATTCATGAGATCAAGCCCCACGTCAGGCTCTGTGCTGACAGTGTGGATCCTGCTTGGGATTCTCTCTCTCCCTCTCTCTTTGCCCCTCTCCCACTCATGTGCTCACTCGCTCAAAATAAATAAACATTAAATAAATATCTTTAGTTATATAAATAATGTGGGTATATACATTCATTAATTTTTCAAATGTCAACACAAATTCATCAAAAATTTTTGAACACTTAAAAAACCCTGCTTCCTTCATTCCATATCCCTCTCTTGGAAAGAACACTTCTGTTTGGTGTATATATCATTCCAGTTCTTTTCCTATGCATTTACATATGTATGTATATATATAATACATACATGAAATATTATTTTTTTAAGCTTATTCATTTATTTTGAGAGAGAGAGAGCACAGAGGAGGGGCAAAGAGAGAGGGGGAGAGAGAGAACCCCAAGCAAACTCTGCACCTTCAGCACAGAGCCTGATGCAGGGCTCGAACCCATGAACCATGAGATCATGACCTGAGCCAAAACCAAGAGTGAGACACAACAAACTGAGCCCCCCAGGTGCCCCCATACATGAAATTTTAAAGACATCTATATATATATATATATATTTTTTTTAATAAGCTATCTTTTTTTTAAGCTTATTTATGTTTGAGAGAGAGTGCACACGATGATGAGCAGGGGAGGGACAGAGAGAGAATCCCAAGCAGGCTCTGAACTGCCAGTGCAGAGCCCCACTCGGAGCTTGAACCCACAAACCATGAGATCATGACCTGACCCTAAATCAACAGTCAGATGCTTAACTGACTAAGCCACCCAGGCACCCCAAAGACATCTATATTTTAATAATACCATTTTGAAAGAATTAGAAATAATTTTCAGTACTATCAGTAGTACCCATTTTCTTAAAAAACTGTATTGCTCATTCATATTAGAAATATTTTGAGGTACATGGAATTAAAGAGAACCCTGTCTGTACTGAAGTTCATTTTTCCTTACTCAGTTGATCTTACGGTTTTCTGTGTCATTCTTTTGCCCTCTCTATTCATTCTCAATCCAAGGAAGTTTAGTAGAATCAGAAAGTGAAAGAACAATGTGCATTTGTATATAGTTAGCAAAACACATGCACATACCTGACTCTCAACTTGGCGTCCTCTTAACCAGATGAAAGAAGGAAAGAAGAGGGTGTTAGCCTAAGTGATTCACCCATGCTGCTAGGAAAAGGTAGCAGTGGAACTTTAAATCATATCTTCAAATTGCAAACCCAAGATTCTAGCCATGATAGGCTACAAGGAACTAGACTGCTATGTAATATGGTGGTTTTACTTTTTTAAATTTTTTAATTTTTTGGTGGTTTCTAAATATGTCCTATAAATTATTGTACATTCCTCTCTCCAAATGGTGGAATCTAATTTGCTTACCTTTGAAAATGGCATGGATTCAGTGACTCATTTCTAACAAAATCAGTTGTAATTGATGCTGTGTAATTGTTTCTAAAACTACATCATAAAAAGGATACAGCTTCTGCCTGGCTCCCTATCTCTCTCAGGATGTTCACCCTGAGAACCAAGGCACCATGTTGTAAAGAAGCCCAGATATGAGTGTTCCAACGGATAGCACCAGGTAGGCCCTCAGCCAACAGCCAACATCAATGAATCTACTGACCATTTTAACCCCAGGCTTCAGGTATTCTAGATGAAGCCCCAGATACAGAGGTACAGAGACAAGCCATCCCCTCTGTACCCCATCTATATTTCTGACCCACAGAAACAATGAAAGCTAATAATTATTGTTGCCTTAAGATACTAAGATTTGGGGTAATTTATTATATAGCAATATATAATGAATATAGGTAACATCCTCAGATACATTCAATGAGAACTGAGACCTTCAACTCTTTGAGGACAGAAATACAAACTCCCACAGATGTATGTAATCCTGAGATATTTGATCACCAGTCCTCTATGGAACCCCCCTTTCTAATTTGTTGATCTTTTTACTCACACTGTAATCACTGCCCTTTTCTTTAAGAGCTGGTTAAAAAACCACTGTCTTCCTGAAATGCCTCCAGGATCTCCCCCTCCAATTTACCTGAACTGCCATAATCCTACCTACCAATTATTGAGTACCTACTACGTACGAAAAAAAAAAAACAAAAAAAAAAAAAACCCAAACTTTAATTCTCAAGTTAGCTAACACATAGTAGAATCTTGGCTTCCAGAGTAGATTCCAGTGATTCATCACTTACATACAACACCCAGTGCTCATCCCAACAAGTGCCCTCCTCAGTGCCCATCACCCATTTTCCCCACCCCCATCAACCCTCAGTTTGTTCCCTGTATTTAAGAGTCTCTTATGGTTTGCCTCCCTCTGTTTTTATCTTATTTTTCCTTCCCTTCCTTTCCCTGTGGTCATCTGTTAAGTTTCTCAAATTCCACATATGAGTGAAATCATATGATATCTGTCTTTTTCTGACTGGCTTATTTCACTTAGCATAATATCCTCCAGCTCCATCCATGTTGTTGCAAATGCCAAGATTTCATTCCTTTTCATCACCGAGCAGTATTCCATTGTCTATATCTACCACATCTTCTTTATCCATTCATCAGTTGATGGACATGTGGGCTCTTTCCATAAATTGGCTATTATTGATAGTGCTGCTATAAACATTGGGGTGCATGTGCCCCTTCGAATCAGCACTCCTGTATCCTTTGGATAACTTCCTAGTGGTGCAATTTCTGGGTTGTAGGGTAATGCTGTTTTTACTTTCTTGAGGAACCTCCACACTGTTTTCCAGAGTGGCTGCATCAGTTACTAAGTACCAATTATTGAGTACCTTAAGGCTTTACATCATGGGGTCTCAACCTTGACTACACATTAGAATCAATTTCTTGGGAAACCTTAGAATCCCAGATCCCAGGCCACACCCCAGACCAATTATATCAGAATCTCTAGGGGTGGGACTTAGGTATCAGTGGGCTTTAAAACTACACAAGTGATTCCAAAGCGCAACCAAAGCTGAAAACCATTCTTCATGTATATTATCTCTCCTTCTTGAAGAAATTCTTCTGGGTGTGTGTTTTTGGAAGTGGAGGCTCAGAGAATATAAATGGTTGAGCTAGAGCACAAAGGTCTAAGTAATTGAACCCCATGGCTTCCAGACTGTAAGCCTCCTTACTTTGGTTAATCGCTTGCATGTCTTACCTCTCCTGGCATTTGCTTGCTGCTGAAGGATAGAAGGCTTGTAAGCTGCCTCTGAGTGCCAGACCTGGCCAATGCACACTGCAGGCCCTTAGTAAACATTAATGACACCTTCCTTATATGCCCCATTTCCTGGATTCCTACCTGTTGAAGACTGAAGGAAGAAAGGGTCCACTCTGGCCTCTAGAATCAGAGCATATGATTTCAAAATTTAGAGATGATGGAGGTGGAGATAATGGAGTTAGTAGGGCTGAGGCAGAGAAAGAGAGAGTTGTGCAACAAACTCAATCTTGGTTTTGAGCAGATTTAGATGATCCAAGGGCCAAGTGCTCAGTAAGGGGAAGCAACTGAAAGAAACCTTAGAAATCAGGGAAGCTAAACCTCTCATGGTGAAGCCAGAAAAAAAATCTGAGGCCCAGAAAGGATGAATAATTTGCAGAATAGCATAGCTGTTAGATAAAGCTGGCAGGAAACCCAGCCTCAGGAGTCTGAAAGCAGGGATCTCTTGAGTGTTTCACGGTCCCATTTTTGTGAACACAATATGTGAAAATATCTACTAAAATATACTTTCATGGATTTTTCAAAAAATAACAATTTAGGTTACATCAGAGATGTACTTCCACTGCACCATATACTCAATTTGAAGTTGTTTGGTTGATATTCAAGCAAAAGCAAAGATGTTTAAAAATTGATTCAACTTTCTTTGGGGACTTACTAAATGCTCACTCCAACTCTTGGGGGTTTATGAAATGTATATGTTACATTTAGAACTCTTTACTAGAAAATACAGATCCCCAATCTTTGCACAAGATTTTGTGCAAAGATCCACAAAATTAATAACTTACATTGACTATGAAACATTATATAGGGAATTAACTGATTGTTATTAAAACTAGCTTCAGATTTTGCCTTCAGAATAGGTTGATAAGATTTTCTTTTTTTTTAGTGGATGGTAAAGTTATAGGAAATGCTATATAAATGCATTTATCTTTAGATATTTTTATCCATTTTTAGAGCTTGAAAGACACAGAAAAACTCAAAAAATATACATACCACCCAGAGACAACTGCCATGGACACTGTGGCCTATTTTCTTTTTTTAAAACACAAATCAGATCCTACTGTTTTGTAGTCTACTTTTCTCACTTAGTAACTTACTCTAGCCATATCAATAAATATATTTCTACAAGATAAATGTAATTTGAAAAAGAAATTGTCGTGGTACCTGGTGGCTTAGTCGGTTTGGTGTCTGACTTTGGCTTGGGTCATGATCTCATTGTTTACAGGTTTGAGCCCTGCATCAGGCTCTGTACTGATGGCTCAGAGCCTAGAGCCTGCTTCCGATTCTATGTGTGTGTGTGTGTGTGTGTGTGTGTGTGTGTGTGTCTTCCTGCCCCTCTCCTGCTCATGCTCTGTCTCTCTCAAAAATAATAAACATTAAAAAAAAGAAAAGAAAAAGAAATTATAATCAACTCTACTCAAAGACTCCACATTCCAGAAACTCAATAAGAAATAAGGCAGCCATAAGAAATGAAAGAAGCCATATAAGCATACAGAGAGGATGCATGTGATCATTGGACTGATAAATATCCACAAAGTTTAAATGCCCCTAAGTTTGTTTTATAATTAGTATCTTTTATAATCATTCTACATTTATTTATTTTTGCCATTTCATCTGTAGGTTCATGACTAAAATTGCCAATGTCAAACTATAGGACAATCAGAAAACTATAGTAGGATACCACCAACAAAGAAAACATTGGAAATTCTAGGATGACACTTTCTTAACAATTTTTTTTAATGTTTATTTATTTTTGAGATACAGAGAGACAGAGTGCAAGCAGGAGAGGGGCAGAGAGAGAGGGAGACACAGAATTGGAAACAGGCTCCAGGCTCTGAGCTGTCAGCACAGAGCCAGATACAGACGCGGGGCTCAAACTCACAAACTGTGAGACCATGACCTGAGCCAAAGTTGGATACTCAACCGACTGAGCCACCCAGGCGTCCCTAGGATGATATCTTTCAGAAAAGTGGGAAGTATTTCAGTAAAAAGCAAAGATGTTTAAATATGCTTTTAGATGTGGTAAATAATATATATATATATACACACATATATATTAAAACCTTGGTTTGTGAGCATAATTCATTCCAGAAATATGCCTATAATCCAAAGCACTTGTATATCAAAGCAAATTTCAAGAACCATTGGCTCAGTTGTGATCACGTGACATTCAGTGTCACATACAACTTGTATTGCAAGACATCGTTCGTTTATTGAGTTAAAACTTAATTAGAGATATTTGCTCATCTTGTGGAACACTAACAGAACAAGTTACTCACAATCCAAGGTTTTACTGTACACTGGAATATTACTCACCCATCAAAAATATTATGAAATCTTGGGGCGCCTAGATGGCTCAGTCAGTTGTGTCCAACTTCGGTTCAAGTCATGATCTCATGGTTCATGGGTTCAAGCCCTGCATCAGGCTCCATGCTAACAGCTCAGAGTCTGGAGCCTCCTTCCGATTCTGTCTCCCTCTTTCTACCCCTCCCCTGATTGTGTTCTCTCTCAAAAATAAATGTTAAAAAAACAAAAACAAAACAATGGAATCTTGCCATTTGCAATGACCCAGATGGAGCTAGAATGTATTAGGCTAAGCTAAATAAGTCAATCAGAGAAAGACAAATACCATATGATATCACTCTTGTGTAGAATTTAAGAAAAAAAGCAGATGAACACATGGGAAGGGAATAGGGGAGAGAAGAGAGGGAAACAAACCACGAGAGATTCAACCATAGAGAACAAGCTGAGGTTGATGGAGGGACTTGGGTGGGAGATGGGCTAGATGGGTGATGGGCACTAAGTAAGGAGGGCAGGTGTCGTGATGAGCACTGGGTGTTGCATGTAAGTGAGGAATCAGTGAATTCTACTCCTGAAACCAATATTGCACTGTATTTTAACTGACTAGAATTCAAATTTTAAAAAGGGGGGGAAGGTGGGGAATGCTTTTAGCACTCTACAAAAAGAAAAAGAAAAAAAGAAAAAGAAATCCTTCACACAAACAAGTACTTAACTGAAATGCTCCCTAAGAAAATGCTCCACAGTGGCGGACATCTGCTGGTTGCCATCCCCACCCCTCCTTCCTCTGGCTTTCCTCTAGGAAACTCCTTTATGCCCATAGATTTAGCTGGTGTCAGCTTATCCCCTGATTCAGGTGGGCATGTGGTCTGGGCCTGTCAAATCAGAGACCTGCCTCCTCCAGGCCACAGTACAGGAGGTGTACACCTTTTGAGACCACTGAGAATCAGGCATAGATTTCTGTTTGAACTGTTGGAGAAAAGAAACTTTTCTGTTAGACTTAAAGTTGTGAGCCCTCAAAACCTAAAGTTCCTGGCAGCCATTGTCCCTACAAGGGGACAATCTATGTGAGGCTGGATCCAACCCAGAGGAATGGAAAGAAACTAAGTCCTATTGATACCGTTTAAGTCACACCTGAAGTTAGATCTATCCCCACAGTTTTTAGTTAAATGAACCAGTACATTCCCCTTTTTGTTTAGTTTTGTTTAAGCCACATCGAGGTAGAGCTTTCTATCACCTGCACCCAAAGGGTCTTGATGGGTGAAACTTGTCAGCAAAGCAAAATGTAAAGACAACCCACCTGGCAGTTCTGAGCTCTCTAGTCTAGTTTCATCTCTAACAACTGACTCAGGGGAAACCTTGGGCAAGTTTTTTTTAAGTGGTCCTGAGTTTCAAAATAGAAACGTGTATTTTCTTGGGATTTCTTTAGAGATATATATTACATTTAAGTCCTCTGTTCTGGTAGCAAAGGATCCCCTCACATCCCTTGAAGGTGTATGACGCAGAGCAAAACCTGAAACTTTCTCTTCAGCTTTAGAATTCTCTTAGTGTTTTGGGGGTTTTTTAATAATTCTTTTTTTTTAGGCTTATTGATTTATCTTGAGAGAGAGCACAAGTGGGAGAGGAGCAGAGAGAGTGAGAGAATATCCCAAGCAGGCTCTGCACTGTCAGCGCACAGACTGATGTGGGTTCAAACTCATGAACTGTGAGATCATGACCTGAGCCGAAATCGAGAGTCAGAAGGCTTAACTGACTGAGCCACCTAGGTGTCCACCCTCCCCCAATCTTCGCATTTTGTAAATGTGTGGCAAACCCGTATCACTGCTTTAACAAGAGTTTTATGAAACACTACGAATCTATTCAACTCATTTGAATGGCTTAATAAAAGATAAATTATTCGAGTTTATACATGGAAATCAGAGTTCTAACATTGTGCTAAAGGAATGAAAAGAAACAGAAAAATCTTTAAGATAGAGAACTTTGCAGGATGGAGGGAATATTATATATATATATATACATACACACACACACACTTATGCATACATGTATAACTTTTTTTAATTCCAGTACAGTTAACATACAATGTTTAATTTGTTATGGGTATACAATACAGTGATTGAACAATTCCATATATTACTCAGTACTCATCAAGATAAGTATACTCTTGAGGCGCCTGGGTGGCTCAGTCAGTTGAGAGTTCAACTTCGACTCAGGTCATGATCTTGAGGTTCGTGAGTTCGAGCCCCACATCAGGCTCCCTGCTGTCAGCCTTTCAGTGCAGAGTCTGCTTCAGATCCTCTGTCCCCCTCTCTTTGCCCTTAACCAACTTGCGCTCTCCCCAAAATAAATATTTTTTTAAAAAGAGATAAGTATACTCTTCATCCCCATCACCTTTATCACCCATCCCTCCACCCCCTCCCCTCTGGTAACCATCTGTTTGTTCTCTGTAGTTAAGAGTCTCTACAGTTAAGAGTCTGGTTTTTTTGTTTGTTTGTTTGTCTCTTTTATTCTTTGATCATGTATTTTGTTTCTTAAATTCTACATATGTGTGAAATTATATGGTATTTGTCTTTCTCTGACTTATTCACTTAGCTTATTTCACTTCACATAGCACTCTCTAGCTCATTCCACATTGTTGTGCTTCATTTTCCTTAAGTAGAGGAATTAGTCTACTATATGCTATCACCTGTACCTCTTTACCTGCTGCAACTGCTACTACCACAGCCCGTTCTCCTTTGGCACCCCTCTTCCGTCAAAACTGACACTCCTACTCTCATTTCTCCCATGAGGAGGGATAAACCATAAAGGGATAAACCAAATCCCTTTATGGTTTATACAATATTTCCATTTATATCTTCTCTTTAAAAAAAAAAAACTGACACTGGGATCCCTGGGTGGCTCTGCTGGTTAAATGTCTGACTTTGGCTCAGGTCATGATCTCTCAGTTCATGGGTTCGAGCCCCGCGTCGGGCTCTGCGCTGACAGCTCGGAGCCTGGAGCCTGCTTCCAATTCTGTGTCTCTCTCTCTCTGTCCCTCTCCCCAACTTGCTCTCTCTCTCTCTCTCTCAAAAACAGATAAATAAAGCATTAAAAAAAAAAAAACCCTGACACTTAACAATAGCCCTGTGAGTCATGGATCATAAAGCATGAGTTCAAAAAGGTTAATAGGAAACAAACAGATTGCAAAAACACATGTCTTCTGACACAAAATCCACTGTCTGCAGTCCAAGCCTATCCTCTGTCCAGCAGTGTTCTATCCCTGACACTCGGCTTCCCTAGCCTAGGGCTATGTTACTCGTGATAGGTAAAACTTATTCTTCTCACCCCCGCCCTTCAATCCAACTCCACTAGGGGCCAAAGAAGGGCAGGAGGCAGGAGGCAAGGTCTAATGAAATGTTACTTCAAAAAAAAAAAAATGTATACCTTGTCCCTCCAGCCAGGAGCCTTTAAAATATACAGATTGGAAGGGATCAGAGTAAAGTGTCAGTTCTCTATCAAACAGTGGGAGGTTTCTTTGCAATGCAATTTGAGTGAGCTACTTGGACCAAGTTCAGAAACACCAAGGCCAAGTTTTCTAGCTAGCCATTAAGTGAAAACTGTTGAAGGAGTTTGTGTATTCTCCAAATTGCTAACAACAGGGAAGAAGGCTATAAGCAGAAATTAAAACATAATGCATAAACTCACTCTGTTTTTGGAAAAGGAATTAATAAGGATTATGGGCAACTCCTCCCTACTATCCCAATCTGTATCTTTATTTATAAATTAAATTATAAATTAAAATTACAAATTAAGATAGCCCTGAGAAAGCACAGCATTGATTTCCATTAGTAGATACTGTAGCATTTTTTTTATTTAAATTTTTTTAATGTTTCCTTATTTTTGAGAGAGACAGACAGACAGAGCATGAGCTGGGGAAGGGCAGAGAGAGGACGACACAGAATCTGAAGCAGGCTCCAGGCTCTGAGCTGCCAGCCCGGAGTCTGATGCAGGGCTCAAACTCACAAACTGTGAGATCATGACCTGAGCCGAAGTCAGATGTGTAACGAACTGAGCCACACAGGTGCCCTGGTACTATAGCATTTAAATTATACGGAGAAGTAATTATTTTCTTCAAGCCTTGCTGAGAGATAAAAGACATAGTTAACAGGCTCTGACAGTAATAATCATAAAACAATAAGAAACAGGAAGGCATAGGGGAAAAGATCACAAAACTATCCAGCACCACATGGCCTTTGACAACACACTTGGGAATTTCTGTACCCAAGTATCCCTAGAAGTTCAGAATTCAGGTCAAATCCAGTTAATAGCTAAGATTTCAAAGAAAACTGCTCCTCTTTCATTTCTCCACTAATTTTGAGTTATGACGATTACACAGTTCAGAGAGGGGGTTTGAGGGCCATAGTTCCTCTTCCTCTGGACCAAACCCAAACTGACAGCTTTTAACGCATTTCAGAACCCTGGGTGGAGCACAGAGGGCCTGGGCCCCGCTCCACTCCTCAGCTGGCTGGTCACTGTCTTGTGCCCATCTCCCATCCCCACACACAAGCTCCCTCCTCCACTTCCCACGGGTTTCCCAGCACTGCCAAATGGGTTGTTAAAGCGCTCTACAAACAGTCTAATTCCACAGCTAGCCCCCTCCCCACTATGTACACAAAGGAAAAGAAATAAAAGGGCACTCTGTTCATTTTTTTAGGCTCACAGGGGACACCACTAAACCCTAAGTTCCTGGTGCGTTTTGTTTCTTGAAGCAATCAGGAGCTGAAAATGCTCTGAGCTAGTTGAGCAATGAGCTACAATGCACCCTCCAAAGACCCATGGATGCTTCATTTGAAAAGGCTGGTTTGAAATATAATATGTATCCAGCACTTGACAGAGTCCCTACCTTTTGCTTCACTAATTCCTCCTCTGGAAATATATCAGAAAAAAATAAAGATACAGACCAAAATGTATACTTAAAAATGTTCACTGCGTCAGTTTTCATGACACAGAAAAACCAGAACTCTAAATATCCAACTATTGGGTCAGCACGGTGATGTAGATATTAACAGTTGCATTTGCAAAGACTTTGTAAATGAGTGTGGAAAATGCTCATGATATAATGCTATATAGGGAAAAAAACAGGCTATGAAACACCAACTGGGAAAAACAATATTGCATAGAATAATGGATCCTGATCTTCACAAAAACAAAATACTTCCATGTTTCACCATTAGCAGTGATGTTTGTTGTAGGGTCTTTGTAAATTATCATATTAAGAAAGCTCCTTTCTATTTCAATTTCTTAACGTTTTTTACATGACATTAAACATTTTAACACACTTCCTCTGCATGTAATATGATCTTTCACCATTAATTTGTTAAAATGGTGAATCTTCTAACGTTAAATCAACCCTGCAATTTCAGGATGAATCCAATTTGTTCACAATGTATTGTCTTTTTACTTTATTTAGGTTTTGTTTTGTTTTTGAGAGAGAGAGAGAGAGAGAGAGAGAGAATCCCCAGCAGGCTCCACATTGCCAGTGTAGAGCCTGATGTGGGGCTCACACTCGCAAACCAGGAGATCATGACCTGAGCCAAATTCTGGAGTCTGACGGTTAACCAACTGAGCCACCCAGGCACTCCTGTATTGTCTTTTTAATACACTGATGATTTAGCTTGCTCATGTTTTATGATTTTTTCATGTATATTCCCAAGTTTGGCCTATAATTTCCATTTCTCATATTGTTCTCAAGACTTTTTGCATTGAGATTATAGCTTTATAATATGCATTTCTATTCCCTAGAAGGATTTATGCAAGTTTGAAATTATCTTTCTCTGGAATGTTTGGTAGAACTTGCTCATAAACCCATCTAAGCCAAGACCTTCCTTTACAGAGAAATATTTGGCTACTGGCTTATTGTATTTAAAAGTTATAGGATTGGGGAGCCTGGGTGGGTCAGTCAGTTGAGCGCCTGACTCTTGATTTCAGCTGGGATCATGATCTCACAGTTTGTGGATTTAAGCCCCTTGTCAAGCTCTGCACTGACAGTGAGAAGCACGCTTGGGATTCTCTCTCTCCCTCTCTGCTCCTCTGCTGCTTGTATGTGTGTGAGTGCACACGTGTTTTTTTCTCTCTCAAAATAAACTTTAAAAAACATAAATAAAATAAAAATTATAGGGTTATTTAGCCTTTTTTATTTAGTTTTGATAAGTTATATTTGTCTAGTAACTCATTTACTCTAAGCTTTCAAATATTGTAGCATAAATTAACTCATATAGTCGTTTTAGTTCTAAAACACCTGTTTTTCCATCCCTAATACTGTTTGTTTATACTGTTCTCTTCTACTTAAATCAATCTCACATAGGGTGCCTGTGTGGCTCAGTCGGTTAAGTGTCCGACTTTGGCTCAGGTCATGATCTCATGGTTTGTGAGTCCGAGCCCCAAGTTGGGCTCTGAGCTGACAGCCCAGAGCCTGGAGCCTGCTTCGGATTCTGTGTCTCCCTCTCTCTCTGCCCTACCCCTGCTCGCACTCTGTCTTGCTCTCTCTCAAAAATAAAAGCATTTTTTAAAATAAATAAATAAATCTCCCATGTTTATCAATATTACTAGCTTTTACAATGAGCCAAAGTTTGTCGCTATTGATCCTCTCCATTAAATAACATGAAATTATTACAATTACTCTCTTCTATTTTGAGTCTATATTGTACCTTTTTCAAATTTTCTAACTTCAACATTAGCTAATTTTCAGGTTTTCTAATATAAGCATTTATACATGCATTAACTGTTTTCCCCAACCCTGAATTTTAACCCATAGTATTCTTCCAGCTAAAAATATTTCCTGATTTCCATTACAATTTCTTCTTTGATCCAAAGTTCATTTTGAAATAGGTCTATACTTATTCATAGTTATATTTTTATCAGCTTCTAGTTTAATTGCATTGTGGTCACAGATCTGCTCTGGATGTTGCCAATTATTTAATAATTATTAAGACTTGCCTGGTGTCAAAGTTTGAAGTCACTTTTTATAAATGTTCTATGCGTGTTTGACAAAAATGTGCATTCTGCAGTTTCAAAATACAGTGATTTGTATTTTTAGCCTATTTTTTGAATTTAGTTTTGGTAAGTTTTATTTGTCTAGTAACTTGAAATTGAAAATACAAATCAAAATAAAGTGATTTTATATTCAAAATATAAAATACAAAATTCACATCTATCAGCTCAAACTTATTCAAACTATACTGCTCAAATCTTGTATATGGTCACTGATCTTTTTCCCATTTTATCAAGTACTAAGGAAATATATTAAAATCACTAGGAATACAGTTGACCTTTGAACAATGTGGGGGTTAAGGGTGTCAACACCCCACACAATTGAAGATCCACATATAACTTTGACTCACCCCAAAACTAACAGCCTGCTGCTGACCAATAGCCTTACAGATAACATAGTCAATTAACACATACTTCGTATATTATATGTACTACATAGTGTTTTCTTACAATCACGTAAGTTAAAGAAAATGTTAGCAAAATCATAAAAGAAAATACATTTATAATACTGCATTTATTGAAAAAATCTATGTGTAAGGGACCCATGTGGTTGAAACTTTGTTGTTCAAAGGTCAACTGCATATGTTTCTCATTATAGTCCTCTCAATTTTTGCTTTATATTGAGCATACAAGTTTATCACTCTGTGCTAAACGGACTAAGTCAGAGAAAGACAAATATCTGATTTCACTCATATGTTGACTTTAAGAAACAAAACAAAGAAAAACAAAAGAGACCAACAAAAAAACAGACCCATAACTATAGAGAACAAACACATGGTTACCAGAAGGGAGGTGGGTGCTCAGAGGGAGGGGTATGAATGAAATAAGTGAAGGGGATTTAGAATATACTTATTGTGATGAGCACTGAGTCATGTAAAGAATTGTGGAATCACTATGTTGTACACCTGAAACTACTTTAATGCTGTATGTTAACTATACTGCAATTGAAATAAAATTTTAAAAAGTTTATCATTCTGATGAGTTGAAACTTTTTCATTAATACGACGATTTTTGTGTCTAAAAATGCTTTCTTGGCATTTAAATTCTATTTTGACTGATGTCAATATTGCAAGCTTTCTTTTGTTTTTTTTTTTTTTTAATTTTTATTTATTTTTGACACGGCGGAGGGGGAACGAGCTGGGGAGAGGCAGAGAGAGAGGGAGACAGAAGATCTTAAGTGAGCTCCGTGCTAAGAGCAAAGAGCCCGACGAGGGGCTCGAACTCACAGACCATGAGATCATGCCCTGAGCCGAAATCAGATGTTTAACCAATTGAACAAGCCAGGCGCCCCTGGTTTTTAATCACCCATTCATCTTTCCCTATTCTTTTACTTTTAACTTCTCTGTATCCTTATGTTTCAGACATGTCTTTCATAAATAGCAAATAGCTGAATTCATTTTTCATCCTGTGTAAATTATCTTTGGTTCCTTCAGATTATATTTACTGATACATATGTATTTATTTCTATATTTTATTTTGTACTTGTTATTTGTCTTATTCTATATTTCTTTTCTCCACTGTTTTGACCTCAAAATTTATTATTTTTCTCATTTCAATTTTCCCCATTATCTAGAAAGTTGTTCAGTCTTTTACTAATCTTTAGTTGTTGCCGTAGATATTTTAACATGCACACTTCACTAACTGAAATCTAAATTTAACCAGTATCTTTAACTTCCTCCCAAACTATGCAGGAACTTTATAAGAAACTAACTCCTTTTACTTCTCCAACTTATGCCATTCATTTTATCTAGTTCCCACTGAAGACACTATTATTTTATATAGTCAGTATGTACCTTAACTTATAATTTTTCCCTTCTTTGCTCTTCCTCACTTCTTGTTTCCTTTTTTTTTTTAATTTTTTTTACATTTATTTATTATTGAGAGACAGAGAGCGACAGAGCATGAATGGGGGAGGAGCAGAGAGAGAAGGAGACACAGAAACTGAAGCAGGCTCCAGGCTCTGAGCTATCAGCACAGAGCCACACCCGGGGCCCGAACCCACGAACCGCAAGATCATGACCTGAGCCGAAGTCAGTCGCTCAACCGACTGAGCCACCCAGGCGCCCCATTCACTTCTTGTTTCTAAGACCTTCCATCTGGGAATAATTTTCCTCTGTGTGAAGTATACCCTTTGAGTGATGATCCTCTAGAACAAACTCTAGGTTTCTGCAAAGCCTGCAAAGTCTCTGCTTTCATTTTTTAAAGATTTTGTTAATGGAAATAAATTTACAGACAGTTAATTTCTGTCAGTGCAAGAAAGATAATATATTATTGTCTTCCAGCTTCTATTGTTGCACTGTCAGGATATTTTATCTTATCTTTAAAGATAAACTGCCTCTTCTTTCTAGCCTTGCTTAAGATTTTCTCTTTTATATTCTACAATTTAGTTTTATATAACTTCATATGACTTCATGAAATATGGGCAGTGATGTTTTTTCTTGGTCCTTGAAAATTCTTAGGCATTTTCTCCTTAAATGGTGTCTCCCCTCATTTTTCTTCTCTCTTTTCTGAAACTATAACCCTTAGGGGCGCCTGAATGGCTCAGCAAGTTGAGCGTCTGACACTGGCTCAGGCCATGAGCTCACAATTCGTGGGTTTGAGCCCTACATCGGGCTCCCTGCGTCGGGCTCTGTGCGGACAGCTCAGAGCCTGGAGCCTGCTTCAGATTCTGTGTCTCCCTCTCTGTGTGTGTCTCCCCTGCTCACATTCTCTCCCTCTCCCTCTCTCTCTCTCTTTCTCTCTCTCTCTCTCTCTCTCTCTCTCTCTCGCGCGCGCGCGCGAAAATAAACATTAAACAAAAATTTTAAATAAAACTATAATGAAACTTATGTTCGATCTGAATTCTCCAACTTCACATTGACTAAACCTTCTTTTGGGTTTTTCATCACTTGCCTCTCTGTATTCCATTGAAAATTTTCTTCCAATGGATCCTTCAGTTGACTATTTCCCTATTCAACTTGGATTCATCTGTTGTTCAATCCTTTCACTGAGTTCTGATTTTCAATTATTCTATCTTTATTTTTTCAAGTTTTATATCTGGTTCTTTTTCAAAGCAGATTGGTTTAGTCTTTACAGTTTCTTGTTCTCAGCTCACATCTTGTTTTTAGTCTTTTTTTTTTTTTTTTTTTTTTTACTATTAAATGCTTATTTTCCTTCTAATTGTATTGGTGGGGATTCTCTGAAGTCTAGGACAAAAATAGATTCCTCCAAAAGAAAGGGGAAAATTGGCTTCTGCGCAGTATGAGGGAAAAATCCATGTAGGAACTCTTCCTTTTTTTTTTTTTAATAGGCTCCACACCCAACATGGGGCTTGAACTCACAACCCTGAGATGAAGAGTTGCATGTTCTACCAACTGAGGCAGCCAGATGCCGCATAGGAACCCTTTAAATCAAATTTTCATCTTGAGGTTTTTCTGACCACCCAGTTATTATGATTCTAGATGTGGATCTGTATTAGAGCTGGTTTAGTTTCACAAATTCTCAGCACCAAATATCAAGCATTTGTTCAGAACCATGGTTTTCAATACGTGATTTTTCTTACAGTCTTAGTTTGAAAGAGAGATGAGTTTCTTATTCTAATTCACCCTTCTACTGAGGGAGAAGCCTTCTCAAGTTCCAGCTTTAAGACCAAAGGCTCCCACTTAGATGTTCTCCTGTCCCTTGTGCCCTCAGGACCATGAAAATAGTCCCAAAGTAACAAGTTAAATTGGCTTAGCAAATGTCTTCGAGGAAAAAGCCAGCTTCATTGCAATAGACCCCTCTTCACTTAGCTTTTGTCCTGAATAGTCATTACATTCATATTGGTTCATTGCATTTAAAATACCATTTTATCCAGCATCTTTAAAGTATTTCAGCCAGAGTGCTGGTAAACTATATTACTAGGAACAGAATTCAACCTTGGGAATGCACATTTAAAGCCACAGAGCCTTGCAGTTTGAAAGCCAAATCAGGATCTGATCTAGCCCAAAAATGTATTAGTTCAGTGTCTGTCACTTTGTAATAACTGTTGATATTTTAAAACTTCCTAAATGCCAGGTATTGTGATAAATATTTTGTAAATATTATTTTATTTAATCCTTACAATGATCCTAAGGGCTAGGAATTAATATTATCCCCATTTTACAGAAGCAAGGAGATGTTAAGTAATTACCTAAGGGCCACGGCTATCAAGTGACAATACTAGAATTTACACTCAAAAACATCTAACTCCAAAGAATGTACTTTTTTTTTAAAGGTTGCACTCTTAAGATCCATGTAATTTGCTTCTCAACAAATAACCTAAGAGAGGGAAAGAGGGAAAAACAAAGAGAGATAGCATGCACTACTAGATATGATAGAGTACTAATGAAATCCAGACTCTGCCATTTATAATCCTTTCCACTTCACTGTGCTCAGGTCAGGGTTGGCATATTTCCATCAGCTTTTATATATTCCTGCATTTTTAAAAAGTGGGCACAAAGTGCTGATTAGAAATGAAGACTGCATTGATAAAACAACACCCCAAGGAACGACTGGTAATTATATTTCAACTCTCAGTGGCCATTACTCTTGCAATGTAGCCCAATATTAACACCTCTGATCACATTTGAAGACTTTTCCTGGTGACAACTCTAACAGCAGATTTTTTTTTTTTTTTTTACAATTCTAGTTTTATCTACTATGTGTAGGTCTAACATCCAAAAAACCTTGATTCATACTAATAGTCTCTAAACCAGAAATTTCCCAATGTTTTAAATATTGAAAATGGACTTCAGAATAGTTCTGCCCCCAATTCCTTCATATATAAGGATGTCCAATATCTAATTTCAGAAAAGTCATTCCCAGAGAAGGGCAAATCTCCCAGTTCTCCTGAGTTCATCAGACCCTCCTCTTCTGCCCGCTTCCCCGCCCAGTAATGAAAGAATGGAGCTTACTTATCTCAAGGAATGTGTTGGGATTCTCATCTTTGCCTGCATTCCCTACCCCCTCCACTCAGCAATGATTGTAGCTGCAACAGGAAATCTACCTTTAACTTGTCAATTAAATCTCCAGTCAACATCACCTCTCCTTCCCAGCTAAACAGCAGGATAAGCAGCGAAGGGCCTCCCCTTTTTGTGCCCAAAAATAGGAGTCCAGGAGACTTTACGGTGCAAAACGTTGTAATTGTCTGCAGTCAATTTATGAATCATATAACCCAAGAATATGTTCTGAGCCCTACTACAGACACTATAGTTACTGAGGGAATGGAGCAATGCCTAAACATAGTGCCAGTCAGTAAGAAACTAACAGTCAGGGGTGCCTGGCTGGCTCAGTTGGTAGAGCATGCAGCTCTTGATCTTGGGGTCGTCAGTTCAAGCCTCATGTTGACAGCAGACACTACTTAAAAATTAAATTAAATTTTAAGTAAAAAAAAAAAAAAAAAGACGCTAACAATCCAGATGGGAAAACAGGGCATACCTAGAAAGAGGAAAGATGGATAGAAAACCTACACTGGAAAGAACAGGATATATGAAAGATGGCAAATGAAACATATCGTAGGTGTCCAAAAAAAGAAACCAAGTCAGGCAGGAAAGAGTACCTGGATCAGTAGGTTTAAAAGAGGGAAGAAGAGGGTGTCTGGCTGGTTCAGTTGGTAGAATATGTGACTCCTGATTTGAGGGTCTTGAGTTCAAGTCCCACATTGGGCATATAGCTTACTTAAAAAAAAAAAAAACTTTATAAAATAATAGTAAAGAGGGTTAGGTAAGAAGGACATTTTAGTAGAAAGGAATGGTAGATGCCCAAAATACCGCTCTCAGTTGCCAAGGTAAAAAGTACTAACATACATTACTAGTATGCTGTTTAAATGCACTGTGATATAACCAAGAACATATAAAGAAATTGGTAAAAATAACATTTCACCAAGAATGCTTTAAACATAAATTATTCAGAATATGTCTTGAGAAAGACCTCTCTTTAGAACGATAATAGCAATAATAAAACATTTTTATTAAGATTTTAGCCTAATGGGGTGCCTGGGTGGCTCAGTTGATTAAGTGTCTGACTTTGGCTCAGGTCATGATTTCACTGTTCATGAGTTCGAGCCCCGCATGGGGCTCTGTGCTGCTTCAGATTCTGTGTCTCCCTCTCTCTGTGTTCCTCCCCTGCTCACACTCTGTCTCTGTCTCTCTCTCAAAAATAAATAAACATTAAAAGAAAATTTTAAAAAGGGGAACCTGTGTGGCTCAGTCGGTTAAGCGTCTGACTTTGGCTTTTGCATGTAGACTTTGTATTTGCATGTACAGTTCCCCCCTTATCTACACAAGGTATGTTCCAAGACCCCCAGTGGATGCCTAAAATGGTGGATAGCACCGAGCTTTATACAAACTATGTTTTTTCCCCTATACATTCCTATGATAGAGCTCAATTTATAAATTAGACACAGTAAGCAATTAACAACAACTACTATAGTATACCAATTATGACAGTATACTGCAAGGAAAGTTATGTATGTAATAAATGTGGTCTCTCTCTCAAAATATCCTGTACTGTACTCACCCTTCTTGTGATGATGTGAGATGACAAAATGCGCACAAGAGGAAGCGAGGTGAATGACGCAGGCAATGTGAGGTAGCATTAGGGGCTACTGACCCTCTGACGTGGATCTTTTGCTTCCAGTTACTGAAACTGCTGAAAGTGAAACCGCAGAAAAGGCGGGGACTACTATCTATATTATATACATAATTACACATATATGTTGTTCTGAAAAAATACACAAGAAATGAATAATACTGTTGGCCTATTAGAGACATAACTGGATGACTGAGGGACAGAGGTAAGAGAATTTTCACTAAACACCTTTTTAAGTTTTTTAAATTGTTAAGCATGAGACTGTATGATCTATTCAGCTATTCTTTTCCAACAAATACAAAGCAACACAGCAATAAGAAAAATTTTATAGCCAAATGTATACTTTTTTATTTACTTCACCAAATTTGAGAAGAGAAATTTAAGAATGTGTTGAGAATGGGTCCTGACTTGAGTTTTTTCTTTTGACTGAAACTTGGACACTAAATAATAGATTTCACATTTCTCTCTTTTGATGAGTGAAAAAAGTTTGTATACGGCTTGTGTTCACTCTCTTCTAAGACTGTATTTTAATGACTTACCCAGCAAACAGAAAAATACTTCCATTTAAAACAAGACAAAACGCTATGGCTCAGAATAAAACGTTTGTATACAAGTTTTTTTTTTCTTTTTCAATTTGAGAAGAAAAGATTCCTCTTACAATCACATTCAGACACTGCTCAGGAAAATAAAAGAATAATCACATTACAGGGACTTTTCTATGGGAGAAAGTAATGGGGGAGAGGGGGGAGGGGGAAGACTTTCTAGCCTTTGCTCCCTAAACACACTGCCAGTATAAGACAGGTTTAGCTGCTCAGGAGTGGGAACGTCTGATTTCCACTGGCCCATGGAGTCTGGCTGCAAACAACGGGTTATGTTTTATGAGAAGAAAGAAAACATATCAAAAAACTTCCCCAGCCTTGTTATTGACATTCAGAAGCAGGAAAACTGCTTTAAAAATTACTAAATGTGAGGGGCACCTAGGTGACTCAGTAAGTTAAGTGTCTGACTCGATCTCAGCTCAGGTCTTGATCTCAGGGTTGTGAGTTTAAGCCCCATGTTTTTTTAAAAAAAAAGAAAAAAAGAAAACCTAATTATGAAAAAACAATTACTAAATATAAACTTTGGTGACAGTTAAAAAGCTAGTAAGAAAGAATACAAATCAAAACTACAATGAGGTATCACCTCACACCTGTCAGAATGGCTAAAATCAAAAACATAAGAAACAACAATTTCTTGTGAGGATGTGAAGAAAAAGGAATCCTTGTGCACTGTTGGTGGGAATGCAAACTGGCGCAGCCACTGTGGAAAACAGATGGAGGTTCCTCAAAAAATTACAAAAAGAAATACCACACGATCCAGTAATTCTACTACTGGGTATTTACCCAAAGAATATGAAAACACTAATTCAAAAAGATATATGCACCCCTATGTTTATTGCAGCATTATTTACAATAGCCAAGATATGGAAGCAACCCAAGTGTCCATCAATAGATGAATGGCTAAAGAAGAGGTGCTATATAGAGAGAATAGAACAACATTCAGCCATAAAAAAGAATGAAATCTTGCCATTTGCAACAACATGGATGGACCTAAAGGGTTAAATGGTAAGTGAAAAAAGTCAAAGAAACAAATACCATATGATTTCACTCATATGTAGAATTTAAGAAACAAAACAAATGAACAAAGAAAAAAGACAAACTAAAAAACAGTCTCAAGTATAGAGAACTGATGATTACCAGAGGGGAGGTGGGTGGCGGATGGGTGAAATAAGTGAAGGGGATTAAGAGTACACTCACCATGATGAACACTGAGTAGTGTATAGACTTGTTGAATCATTACATTATACACCTGAAACAAATATAACTCTATATGTTAATTATACTGGAATTTTTTTTAAAGAAAGAAAAAAAATTGCTTTTCTTTCCTTTAAAATTACTTCCCAGTCTCCTACTTCTAACACTTAGGAGTCAGGATGTGACGACTTATTTATTCCTTTATTATTCAAACCCAAGTATTCTTTTTATTTTTTACTTTAATTTTATTTACTAAATTTAAGCTTCAAAATTCAAAAGGGACAAAAGGGTATAAAATGAATAGTTGACCTCATATCTGTCTCCCAGCAACCAACCTTATTAGTTTCTTGTATGTTCTTTCAAATATATTCTATATGCATACAAGGAAATCTTGCCTTTTTTTCCTCAACCTTCCCTTTTCTACTCTTTTACACAAATGGCTATATGGAACCATGTCTTTAAATTGAAATAAAACTCAAAGGATCTTTATATAATCTTAACTCCTTATATGAACACATTACTCTTGTCTATAAAGAAATCTCTTTTAAAAAGACAAATTTCTTTTCCATATCTCCCATATCACTCAAAGTTAAGAAAGAGTTATTTGGAAGAAAAAAAAAGTGGGTGAGATCAAAAAAACTAAATTGCATACAATTACATGACAAATCGACTCACTGAATTTCTGATCCAGGATTCTGATCCCTGAAAAAATTGTATATATCTTCAAAGTTCCCACCAAGGGTAGTTTTGCAGAGGTACCATTAACACTCCATGGAAACCTGTTCAACAGTCCAAAGTCCCCTTCAATGAAATTGAAGAGGGAGAGAAGAGGGAAGTAGGAATCTAAATTTCAATGTTTGGTTCTTGTGGATTAGCAACAAGGAAGTGAAGGCAGATAAAAAGAAACCAGGATTGCCTCAGATCAGTTAATCAGTAACTCACATATGCTAGCACTAGATCCTTCTGCCTTTCAGTGGGAATTGATAATTCATGGGCACTTGAATGGCTGGACAAGTGCATAAGTCCCTTGTTCAGTGAAGTTCAGAAGAACCAACCACAGAGAAAAGAGACTGCTAGTAGGGTAAGCCACAGATACTTAAGAAGAAGGAAACCCAGAGAACCTGTCAGGGCCTGATTTCCAAAGTGGAGTCCAGCATCCATTTTCTGAAACCCTCAAACTTCCCTTCCCTACAAGAGTCAGACATAGGGAATAAAGAAGGGCCAGGAGGGAGGTGTGCTTTTAAAGCATGGTTTGCTACTAAGAACACCAGACCAGATGTCTGCCAGCAATGTCAAGGTTCAAGTCCTAGCTCAGCTGTGTTAAGTGTCGACATTCCCAAGCTTCGGTTTCTGCATGGGTAAACCAGCCCAGTCCAGTCCAGTTTCAATTTCTCAACAACAGACCAGAGCTGTTTTAGGAGCACCAAAGCTCCAGCTTCAGTTTAGACATTTTCAGCAGCAGGACCATCTGGGTGGCTCAGTTGGTTGAACAGCCGACTCTTGATTGCAGTTCAGGTCATGATCTCACAGTTCGTGAAATCGAGCCCCATGTCAGTCTCTGCACTGACAGCCTGGAGTCTTCTTGGAATTCTCTCTCTCCCTCTCTCTCTCTGCCCCTCCCCAACTTGCACACACACACTCTCCCTCTCTGTCTCTCTCTCAAAATAAATAATCTTAAAAAGAAAAAAAGAAATTTTCAGCAACTATCCAAGATCACTCTGATCTCCAATTTGAAAAGCATTACAGGAAGACACCTGGTTCATTCCAGCAATAAGTCTCTCAATACTATTTCAAGAAAATAAGTGGGTGAAGGTTACATAAGATAAAGCTAATATTTAAGTCTTAGGATGCCAGAAAACACACATTAAAATCATGAGGGGTCCTCTTAGACCCACCGCAACTTGACAACAATCCAGAAGTGATAAATAAGTGGGCCACTTTGATGTGGAAAAGCCTCTGCAGAAGAGAAGCTACACACCACTCACTTCTAAACAAATAGCCAACACAGTTTATAAACAAAGTCTTGACTGTTTTTTTGGAGCCAGGGCTGAATTTATAACCTCCTAAACCTCCTAACTCCACATAGGGAATGCAGCTTCTCCACTCACCATAGAGCTGATCAGAAACATTTCTACCTGTCTGTACTTTGGAGAGAAAGAATAGTGAGTTTAAAAAGAAAACCAACTCAGTATTTTTCATAAACTTAGTCTTTGTTTCCCGAGTGGCAACATGATCTGATAGAACACGTAGGCTGAAAGACGTAGGCTCAAATTCCAAGTCTGTTCCATGCTGCCTTAGATCTTGGGCAAGAAATGAACCTCTCTGAGCCTCATCAGGGGCATGAGAGAATTCCTGCCTCTTGATTATTGTGGACTTTAAAGAAACACACAGTAAATGTCGAGGTACGTGGTCAGAACACATTAGCGTTCATTTTCTCCTTTTCTTGCAGAACTCCTTAAAATTTTTACTAAATAACCAGAAAAACTGTTCCCCATTACATTAAATCATAATGATGCCAGAATTCCTCAGACCAAAATAGATACTAATTGAAAAAGCTCTTTTGCATATATGCAAGCCATGTATTCTTATGATATACACGTGTATAACCAAATATATAATCCGAAGGTGCTCACTGTCAATTCCGCTCAGTGAAATTAGATTAAATCAGAGGACATTGCTGTTGATCATTTTATGTCTATAACTATAGTGACTTCAAGTCTAGAGCAAAGATTTCATATGTGCCTGCCCTTGATTTCCCAGAAATAGCAGGATCATTAAAAATCAGAAACTTGGCATTTTCATCCCAATTCTGCCATTTATGAGCCATGTGACTTTAAGAAAATCATTTAGCAACCTTGGACCCTGGTTTCCTGACTAATATAATGAACATGGTAGATTCATCTTTTTCTGTTCTGTAATTTTATGACCATAATGAGGCACCAGTGCTTAGCTTAGAGCATCCATAATGCAGATTTGGTCAGAATGTTTTTAACTTTGCTATAAAAGTTCTCCTGGTTGTCCCCTCTGCACCCACTCTGTCCTCTTCTACTTTGAAGCACAGAAAGCAGAGGGCCTGATGATAATAACACAAAGCTGTGTAAACCTCTTCATGGGCTTTTAAAATGCACTTCTAATTTGGTACACTCTACCATAGCAGTACTGGATTTCTCCTTAAACAAAAATGGTCACGGGTGTCAAAGAGATGTGAGTGAGTGTCCACTGAACTGTGTCTAAATGATTTTCCTTGTGAGCAACGCCAGACTGGAATAAGCCCCTACTAGTGAGAAGAGAAAACATGCTTCCCAGGCTGAGGAGGCATTGTTCAAAGTAATGAGTTCTGCACCACTTGGTCCACACTTCACAGCGGAGTCTGATTTTCGTAGACAAAGAGCAATAACCAAATGGGGATGCTCTTCAGCAAGATTCTCTGAGCTGATGATTGTTATTAAACTCATGAGGTGGTGAAAAAAAAAAAAAGTAGACCACAGTCTCCCTAACCTTCTACATTCTCCAAAAGAGGAAGGGTTTGTCAACCTGGGTCAGTATTATGCCAGGGGGTTGTCACAGCTATAATGGATTTTGAGTCTAAACTCACTAAAAATAACTAGAATATTCCAACTCAAAAGTCTAAATGTTTAAATGCCCTACTGTATTCCTTTTATCCTTGTATCATAATTTTACATCTCTTTTTTTTCCCCCAGAGAAATAACAGTCATAATCCTTGAAGCGTGCAGACCAACACTATTCTTAGAAGGGAGCTGCCGGAGGTTTATTATGTCATGAAACATGGAGCCAGAACAAAGGACTACTGAATCACTCACCTTATCTTCATCTAAGAAACCTGAGAATTACAGGGTTTCTCTGTTCCTCCCAAACTCAGCACTGCACTTGTGAAGACAGTAAGTTTTAGGGCCCAGTCTATACTACAAAAATGTAAAAAAAAAAATTGATGCACACAACGCTTCCACAATATATTTATCTAAAATACTCAGAAACAATGTTAAGATATACTTTAAATATAACTTTAAGCATTTGTTTCTGAAGCCAGGCATATGATTGCTCAGCACTAAATCAACTGTTCTCCCTGAGTACTGTAAGCATTTACTCCGAAAACCTGAAACAGCATGGGAATTATTTTAGAACTCAACTCTGAGTTTATTGAAGGCAGGAATCTGGATTGATTTATATGCCTTATATATAGTGTTCAATAAATATCAGTAGACTAAATGAATAAATTAAGTAGAAAACATTTAACTAAGAATTTTCCCAGTATATTACATTAGGGCACCTTAACGTAAAGGACCAATATTTTATTTTTATAATTCTATCCTTATAATTATTTAGAAGACTGATTCTAAAAATAAGCTTAATTGGCATTGATGATGTAAGAAAATGTATCAAACAGAAGCAGTAACTTTAACAGCTTTTATGCAGAATCTGGTGCAGCAATAAATCCTGGCTCTGCCCATCAACTTTCCCTCCCTTTGTCTCCTTCCCAATGCCTGTCCCCAGCCTTCCCCCAAGCACTTGCAATCTCATTATCCCATGATCTGCTAAACTGCAGTTTACCTCCTGGAACCAGCAGGAACACATGTCACCGAGAATTAGGGAACTGGAGCCAGTTACAAACCACGAAATGGGGTCACCAAGTATCTGAACCTGAACATTAAGAGTTTTTCTATTTTTTTAATTATGAGAAAAGGGGAAAACACTTAATTGGACAGTTTTTAACATTTGAGCTAGATGGATTGCATAACGTCTCGGCATTTATAATGAATGGGATGGGAGAGATAACTTTAACTGCATGCTATTTGCAAATCATCTGAAAAGTAATATTATGCTGACTTCATTTGCTGATGGTGGAAGGACATTGTCTGAAAATTTCTACCACTAATAAACATTTGCTATTCTTGAAGGCAAATTGTTTAAAAGTAGGATACAGCAAGACCATATCCCTAGGACTTCATCTAAGGTATTTTTATGCCACACTTTATTCAGAAAGACTTATTCCATTTTAAACTTTTATTAGTTATTTTAATTTTAACCAATGTTTATTAATAGCAAGTAGGCATATTAATCCTGCTGCTAAATATTGATGCAGCCTAGAAAAATGAGCAACAAGATGCAGGTCCTTAAGATGTGTACCCTTGCCAAATGCTAACCTGTGTGTAAACAAATGGGATTTCTTAAAAGGGATAGGGGCTGTCGAGACTCACAATTTCAAGGAAAGGAAAATGACATTCTTAACGGGAAGCTTGAGAAATCTAACTGGTTCCCATCAAGGCTTCTTGAAACATTCCCTGCAGAAGTTTAACCCCAGAAGTGACCAAACCTGAGGGGCAACTGGAAAAACAATCACCCCTTCTGGGAAAGCTTTTGTTTCTTTTCAATGGCATTTTACTTTGGTCCATTTTGGACCTCAACTCCTTTTCATAAACATGCTGTAAGGAGGACACAGGTGCTCGGGTTTGCACACATCGCACTACCCACCTGCGCAAAGGAGGCCCAAGTCTGTAACCTTATTGCTCAAGAGCAAGCGTCTGATTGAAATTTTTTAATGCCTCACCACAAAGGAAATATATTTAGTGGGGGTAATATCTCAGTTACTGCCCCAATAATCAAAATAGTAATGCGGAACGGTTGTGAGGTGGGAGGCAGTCTTCTAATTCAGTTTAGCTGGTTATTGTTTTAATGCTGGACTGCTAGCGTAAAAATAAGATCATAAACTCATTCCGAGTTACAAACAAAGAAAAGGAAGAGGAGAAAGGGGGCCGCAGACGCTCAACAGGGGACTGGGCTTAGGGGCGAGCCTGGTGGCATCTCGGACTTGCGGCGCCGTCGCCATGGGAACCCCGCGCAGGCGCAGAGTGCGACGCCGCGCGGCGGGGACTTGCCTCCACCTCCCCGCGCGGCGTCGCTCCGGTGCCCTCGTTTATTCCAGTAAAGGGTAATGGAGTAAATCCTCCTTGCACTGAGTGTACCAGGTCTTCTCCGAACGGGTCCTGAGTGGGGTCACCGAGCGCAGGAAGAGCCGTGAGACTCCCCAAGTATAATGGACAGCGCAATGGGAAACGGGGACCTGCTTTCTCCTCGGTGTCGGGAGGTCAGAGAAGGGTTCTGGGAACCCCCGTGTGGGTGAAGCATCCTGCAGCAAAGCTTCGCCCTCCAACGGACGAAACCCCATCCACCACCACAGGCGATTCGGGAATTAAATTCTGGCGCGGGCACAGGCACACTCACGTCGTCTGAATTACGCCCCACCCCCCGCACCCCTCCAGGACTAGCAGTGGTCCAGTTCTCTGTGCTGGGGGTTTGGGGGATCCCCACGCACAACAATACTCACAGTCCTAAAAAGCGCGTCCCGGCCGGGACTGGGGAGAGGAACTTGAGCCACCTGCTCATCTGCACACCTGGTCTGGTATACCAGTCCTCTTTCTCTTTCCGCCTAGCTCCCCCCAAAGCACTGACCTGCTCAACTTTGAGTGTTCGGCAGTTGAAGGATTCCTGGGAGTGCTTGGCACAGGAGCAACCTCCAAAGTGCTGGGGTGATGAATTGTGAGCCCCTGTGACTTTAACTCCAAAACCCCGTCGAGGGACAGAAAAGCCCCCCAGAAGCGCACTTGTCCCCACCAGCCAACAGAAACCTCCGAGACGCGCAGGGGAGAGCGGGGCGCCGCCGCCACAACCTGCTTTCTCATTCAAATCCTTACGCTTACCCTGGATCCCCCCCCCCCCCCGCCCCTTCCAGCCCCGCAGCTCCCGAGGAAATCAGGAACTGGAGCTAGAGAGAGTGGACTGGAGCTCCCACAGCCTCCAAGGGCTCCAGCCTGCCGGGGGTAAGGGGTCGAGGGCTGTACCGGGACCCCTGGGCGCATGCGCCCTTCCGGGGCTCTCTGGGGGCAAGAGCCAGAAGCACTGGGAGTAAAATCTTCTTTTTTTACCCGTAGGTTTCAAAGTTTCCGAAACCCAGGGACACCTCCTTGATACTCAGTTTGGAGCTGTGTTCCCAAGAGCCTCGGTGGTTGTAGGATAAAGGAGTTTGGAGAAACGAAGTTGGAAGTGAGAAAAACAGAAGGAACCGTTTGCAGCTTGGACCAAAGTAAAAAAGTGCAAGAGCCACACCTTAAAGAAAATCCCAAACCGCCCATCTTATGTCACCTTCTCTTACCATTCTAAGAAAATAGCATTTATTATGCTGTTATAACCAAGGAAATCTATCTTGAGTAAAGTGCAACTAAGACGGAGGAAGAGTGAGTGTAGGTAACACTCTGCCTTTATTCCTCTCTCTCCCTCCCCCACTGTCTCTTCTTCAGATGTTTCTCCTAAACGTTAACGGGACAATTATTCAATCGGGTCAATTTAGTGGCTGGCCAGCTCCAGCGGCCAACCGGCAGTGAGTAAGAGCGGAGGAAAGCTTGCACACAGTAGGTACTCAAATAGTGATGCAAATGATGAAATCTACTGAGCGCAAAGACACAGTGACCGATACGATTGGTGCGGCTGCTGGAACGCTGGCTACCGCTAGCCTCGGCAGTCACAGAGTGATCCGGTCTCAGGATTCCAGGATTTGCATTTATCAGCCTTCATTCAACCTGCCCTATTGTTAGTTCAAAGCCTGGCTGGGAGGGACTTCGAGACTCTGCTCCTCACCTTCAGTTTAAAATTCTCCACCAATAAGAAGGTCCTAGAAAAACTGGCAGCAAAGGGTTGGCAGGGATTTTCTGGGCTTAGTGACAACGTAAACTAAAGTCATTTTCTTTTTCATGCGTGAATTTGCTCAGGAAGTTACAAATGACTGCTCGAGCTTGGAGAGCAGGGCCGGGCAGTCTGTCTGCTTTGACGGACAGTTAGCTTGGGGGGTGGTAGCACCATGACCTCTCAGCGCAAGATCTAGGGTTTCACCTTTTCATCCCACTTAGCCGATACCATAGAAACAACCCATTTGTATTATTCAATTCAACAGAGGCAATTACAATGTCTCAGTAAAGCACCACGGGCATGAAGAAACTTTATCCTGAAAGCAATCTTGGACTCTCAAAAAAAAAAAAAAGGAAAAAGCCACCAGAATAGTCACTTGAATTTCTTCATGCCAAGGTACCAGGAAAAATGCAATTTGGAAAAACATATATAAGGTCTTTTGGCTCCAAAGAAAGAAACCTCTCAATTTTTTAAATATGTCCATATAAAAATTCTCAGTTTATAAGAAATTAAACAGGTAACTCTTCTGCCCCCAAGCTGCTTCTTGTTTTGCATGCGAACATGTGCTATTTAGAGATTTGTTTTGCTGGTAATCTCCATAGTGAACAGGAAGTCCAAAAAGAAAGAATGAGACACACACACACACACACACACACACACACACACACACCAAGACAACCCTTCACACAACCATGGAAGTTATCCACTCCAAACCTCCTGTGTTTGTCTTTCTCGTACCTGAAAACCCACAGATATACACGTTAAAATAAGCTCAGACCCAAAGTTCAAAACACAAGCACTTGTTTGTTATGCAGTCTTTATTTTGAAAGTTTTAATCAATTTCCATAATTTCATAACTTCAAAACTTTTTAACTATGCAATATTTCAAACCTACTAAAATCAAGGCAAATACCCAAATAATACTCCTGCTCCTTTACACCTTCTTTTTTAAATAAAGCACTACAGATACAACTAAAACCCCATCTCCTGGCCCTCCTCCCTCCCATTGTGTGAATCATACTTAATCATGGTCTTAAGTGTTTAGGACATATGGAGATATCCATAAATCTTTTAATGTAGCTTTTCCCTCTGAGTCTTTTTTTTAAATAACATTAATCAGAAAAATCACTAACTAAAACCAAGAAAATATTGTTACATTGCTAAGTGTTTAGAAGCCAGACAGAACTATTTTTCCCTGCTGGTGACAGAGGGAATGAAAACAAAGGGATTAGACAGTGGGTAGTAAACAGCCTCTCTAGGTTACACAAACCCTTCCATGGTTACAGAATAGTCAATAGAAAAACAAAACAAATAATACCCCCTTCCTCTACTGGGTACAAAAGAATTGGGGAAAAAATGGGATCTAGATTAACACTCTTCCGGGCAGGTAAAACAAAAGTCCTATCGAAGTAATACCTTTTTTGAATGGTCTCTTGGTCACCTAAACAATAATCTTTTAGTAAGGATTTACCCCTTTTCCAAATTTAAGGGCTCCTGCTGGTAGCTCAATTCAAGGTTGAAATCAATCCTGCTGAAAAGTCCGGGGTTGAAACTTCCTTGCTTACCCATACACGGGGACCTTCATCTGTGCAGCCAGTTACGCCAAGCCCTTTACAGCAGTCCTTTGACTTAACCTCCTCTGTGCAGTAAAAGGGCTATGAAAGCACCGATTTTTCTTAAATGCCATTTACTGGTGAAAGACATCCTTCCCCACCCCCACTCTCCTCTGGCTTCCAGAGCGATGACTCTCATTAATTATACTGGCATAGCACTGTCTGGCCTCCCTTCTAAATAGCTGCCAGATTTCTACATATCACCTCTGCCTTGATACAGAATGTGCACTGACAACAGGATCACAGAAAATCCTGTAAGAGGTGCCTGATAGCTGGTAAGATGATTGATGCGCTTTGAGGTGGGCCTGCTGTGCTGCGCATCATAAAGGGTTTCTTAGAAAACTGCACCAGGAATCTCTATGTTGGAAGATTTTTCTAGCTGTACAAAAAGGGTGGCTTTCAATTGCAAAAATAGGCATATTTAAGATACTCGAACTTAATCAGCAATAATTTGCAGTTATATCCATAAGACAAGAAAGTGAAGGAGATAAATATTATCCCTATTTTAATCAATGCATCAAAAAGTCACAAGAATAACCAAAGAGCTTAACAATTATTAAGGAGGAGTTCTATCTGTCCCCACACATTTCTTGAGTACTTGCCATGCACCAGGCACTGCACTAGATGGGAATTCTTAGCTGGAATTCAGATAGTACTCCTAAAGTACAGAGCAGTAGCTCTCCTAATGGCCCTACTTTTAAATACAAATAACAAAACCACAACTGAAACTAACTTGAGTAAAATAGCCAGTGTACTGAGTCCCACCTTACAAAAGAGGAAAGGATAAAGGCTTCAGGAATGACTGGATCTAGGAATTCAGAATCATCATTTCTTTCTCACATTCTCACTTTTTTTATTTTTTTATGTTTATTTATTATTGAGACAGAGAGTAACAGAGCATGAATGGGGGAGGGACAAAGCGAGAGGGAGAAACAGAATCTGAAGCAGGCTCCAGGCTGTGAGCTGGCAGCACAGAGCCTGACACGGGGCTCGAACCCACGAACCGTGAGATCATAACCTGAGCCAAAGTCAGACGCTTAACCGACTGAGCCACCCAGGCGCCCCTCACATTCTCCCTTTGATCCTTCTCTTTCTCTCCCTGCTTTTCTCAGTGTTTTTTATTTAATTTTTTTAATGTTTATTTTTGAGAGAGAAAGAGAGAGAGAGACAGCGTAAACAGGGGATGGACAGAGAGAGAGGGAGACCCAGAATCCAAAGCAGGCTCCAGGCTCTGAGCTGTCAGCATGGAGCACCATGTGAGGCTCGAACCCATGAATTGTGAGATCATGACCTGATCTAAAGTCAGACGCTTAATCGACTGAGCCACCCAGATGCCCCTCAATGTTTTAGCCTATTCTTTCCTATTACATATGGGCTTCCTCTATAGGCCAGTGGGTAGGGAAAGCATTACCAGAGACAGTTTCTGGTTTCAATCATTTAGTTAGTGATCCCAGGGGAAAGAGAGGCTTTTTTTTGCTTTTACTATCTGTAAATAAGTTTGTAGGAAAGGCGGGTGCCTGGATGGCTTAGTCAGTTGAGTGTCTGACTCTTGATTTCAGCTCAGGTCATGATCTCATGGATCGTGGGATGGGCTCTAGGCTGTCAGCACAGGATTCTCCCTCTCCCTTTCTCTCTGCCCCTTTCCACCACATACACTCTCTGTCAAAAAAGAATAATAAATTAAAAAAAGAAAAAGATTGTAGAAAAGGATCCTAATTGACCCGGTTCAGGTCATGTATCCATCCATGGGTCAATTAATGTGGTCAACAACAAGTAGAATGTATATATAGCCAGTCTCTGATTATATACCCACCCCTATAGCCACAAGGTGGAGTACTTTGAGTAGCAGCCCCACCAGAACTATGTGGAATGGATTCTGGCAGATAAAAAGAACAAGGGTCTCCTACTGTGCCGCCTCTTGAATCTGCCACCAAAGAAAGCCATAAACACCTTTTATAGACTCATATGTGTACAACAGACATTTAAAAAAGTGAGAAAAGAAACTTCCTGTGTCCATTAAAAAGACCAGAGACCGGTGGCGGGCGGGGGGGGGGGGGGTTGTATAAATGCCACCAATCTTTCCCTCCCCAGCTAGAGAAGCATAGATCCCCACATGAAGCATATATCCCCATATGCTAAGCTGTAAGAGGAGAGAAAAGAATATAAATAAGCAAGACGGCCGATCTTGAGAAGAGTTGCTTAGTATTTGTGCTTCTTACTTTTTAATCACAGAAATTTTCATACCTACACAAAAGTAGAATAGTACAGTGAAGCCCTACATATTGGTCACCCAAGCTTCAAAAATTATTAATATTTTGAAAATCTTTTATCTATTCAGGAATGTGAGGAATTCACTGAATACTTAGTTTCATAAATTAACACATTTTGCCTTGTTGTGATCTTGGTTAATGGAAGGAATGCATGCCTACAAAATAACTAAATTAAACAAAACTACTAACGTGAAGCTCTTAGCAAAATGCCTAGCACAAAATAAGCTCTTGAAAATGTCAATTACTGGGGTCCTGGGTGTCTTAGCCGGTTAAGCATCCAATTCTTGGTTTCTGCTGAGGTCATGATCTCATGGTTTGTGAGTCTGAGCCCCATGTTGGGCTCTGTGCTGATGGTGCAGAGGCTGCTTGGGATTCTCTCTCTCTCCCTCTCTCTCTGCCCTTCCCTTGCTCATGCTCTCTCTCCCTCAAAATAAATAAGTAATCTTTTAAAAAAAAAAAAAAAAAGTAAACTTTTTTCAGGGGTGCCTGACTGGCTCAGTTGATGGAGCCTGTAACTTTTGATGTTGGGGTTGTGAGTTTGAGCCCCACTCTGGGGGTAAAGATTATTTAATAAATAAATAAATTACTGTTATTATTGGCAACCTATTTAAAGCTTTTAAACATTAGCAAAGTCTAGACATTGAAATGTATTTGGCCTACAAAGGAAAAAAAATTAAGGCTAAACTCCTTGCCAATAGACAATAACATTTTTAAGTGCTCCGTTTTTTAAAAATTTTTTAAATGTTTATTTAATTTTGAGAGAGAGCAAGAGTGTGAGTGAACGAGGGAAGGGCAGAGAGAGAGGGAGACACAGAATCCGAAGCAGGCTCCAGGCTCTGAGCTGTCAGCACAGAGCCTGATGTGGGCCTTGAACTCATGAACCGTGAGATCATGATTTGAGCCGAAGTCAGGTGTTTAACCAACTGAGCCACCCAGGCGTCCCTTAAGTGCTCCATTTTAAAATGGGCAATTTGTATTTTTTTCTAGCACAAGTCTATGTATTGTTTCCCCTTTCAGTATGAAAATATCAAAAATATTACAAGCAGGGGCACCAGGCCGGCTCAATTAGTGGAGCATAGGGCTCTTGATCTCAGGGTTATGGGTTCAAGCCCCACATTGGGTATAGAGATTACTTAAAAATAAAAATCTTTTTAAAAATATATTACAAGCAAATGCACTTTTCACCTTACAAATAAGAAGATACAGGTTAAATTGTCAAGCTCAGGAAAGAGCTTGGACTAGATATCGGAATTCTGAACACAGATTCCCTACTTGAATACCTTGGTAAAATAATCCAGCCTGTCAATGCTGGGTGAAGACAAAATAGCAGAATTCTGCCTCTCTAGGTTGAGTCCATCAATTCAACTAAGATTTTCTTATACCTCAGTTACACTTCTTAAGAGATTCTCAGTTCCCACCATAGAATGAATACTCTTCTTTTAAGTGAACACTTTTTTTAAAAGTTCATTTTTTTTAAAATAATCTCTATACCAAACATAGAGCTCAAACTCACAATCTCAAGATCAAGAGTCACATGCTCTTCTGACTGAGCCAGCGACGTGCGCCAGAAAGAATACTTTTTAAAAGGCAGGAAGGGGCGCCTGGGTGGCTCAGTCAGTTAAGCTTATGATTTTGGTTCAGGTCATGATCTCACCGTCCATGAGTTTGAGCCCTGTGTCAGGCTCTGTGCTGACAGCTCGGATCCTGGAGCCTGCTTCAGATTCTGTCTCTCTCTCTCTCTTCCTCTCCCCTGCTCATGCTCTGTCTCTCTCTCTGTCAAAAAATAAATTAAAAAAAAAAAACTTAAAAAAAAAAAGAAACTACAGACATAAGAGAAGCTCTAAAAACTAAGTAGAAGTTACTCTTTTGTAAGAACAATTTACATTTATAAGGAAAATCTCCATTTGTAAAGGTGTCTCTCTCTGTAACAGGGAATCTAAATCTCTAGAAATTTACCAGTGGAGAAGGCAGAGATTTAAATCTTTATAACAACCTTACTCTTGTTAATTGTGCTTCTCAAGGTAACCTCTCATAACTGGTCTCTCCATCCCCAACATCTTCTAGTCTTTAGTTGAAGATATTACTTAAGGTGATGGCTTGGGCCATTTGGGGGAGTTACTCAGTTTTCCTTGGTGTTCCCCAGGTATACAGGAGGTATACTTGTTATTAAACTTCTATTTAATGTCTTTTTATTACAGGTGTGTCTCAGCCAAGAACCTAAAAGAGTAGAGGGAAAATTATTTTTCCTCTCCCCCCCAAACTTCACTTTGGTGAGGAACCAAATGATGCTGGAGAAATCCAGAAGATAAAACTCTTGGCATATTATCTACCTCAGACATGGTTAATTCTCCTAAGCACGTTTTGTAAGTGTACAGGTTGGTGTGAGGGACTGACTGGGATCTTTACTACACTCAGAGTGACCTGAGAAAGCAGGCAGAAGTGAGAGATAACAGAACTGTTGAGTTCAGTGGCCCTGATTTTTTTTCTTTGAGTCAAGTTTTTTAAAAATGACATTTCAGGCAGCAGATTCCCCAGGCTTTCCCAGTGCTGGGAAAGACCAAGCTGATTTAGAAGGTTTCAGGACCAAAAGGAGTAAGAGGTTCTGGAATAAGGAAGAGTTGGACAGTTAGAATTTGTGGGGCAGCAATCATCTCTTCCCTCTCCTGTTCACACAGAGGAGGAAGATGTGACATTAGCACTTTACTCCCTTTTTTACAAGACTGCAAGTGCCATATATCCTGTTTCCACTAAGTTAGGAAGTAGTGATTATTTTTTTATGTTTGCTAAGCTACACAGCCTTCTAACACCTCATTTACCTGAGACAAGGAGGATGAAGCATGATAAAAAAAAAAGGGGGGGGAGCAAGAGAGCGAGTGGCCTACATTCCCATCACTTAGTTTAAGAATACATGAGTTTCCTGTAAGTTGAAGTGACACCATGCAAAGTGGCAGGACTGGAGCTGACCCACAACACACGCCCATGAGTGGAGTGAGTCCAGTCACCTTCCACAAGCAAACTCATGTTCCTTTCCATCCAAGTGGTGGTGATCCAAGAGTTAAAGCCTATGGACTAATGGCCTTGGGAGTTAAGAACGAAGGGAGAGAAAGAGGTAAGAATGTCCCAAGCCAGGGGACTATGATAGAGAACCCGACAGAACTCTCAAGGAATGACCATGGCCAAATGTGCTAGAGAAGAACCTGTCTCATGGACAGAACTAAAAAACAGCAACACAAGAAAAGAAAAGCAAAATGTTGCTGGTGGTTGGAATATGCTTGGTGTTGCTCGAATATGCTTTTAGCTGTTTTTTGTCGTTATAATTATCCTGATGACTTTGTCCAGAGGGTTATCTTCTTCATCAAACAACAGGTAGAAATTAGCCATTCTTTATTACTAGAAATAGTCTAAAGTGACCTTCTCATGTAGCTTTGCCCCAAATTCACACTTAGAAGACACTTCGGAAAAGAGTAGCCTCAGACATGATGCATAAAGAGTTCCTTTATTATAAGTAATCAAATTGATGAAACTGGAAAAGTAAACAAATATTCTCTTTGAACAAAAATATGGATGCCCCAAATAACTAAAACAAACACAGTGTCCAACAGTTAAACTCTGTCTTCAAATATTAACATTACAAGTATACCTCCTTTATCCTGGTAACTTTATAAAGGATTTCATTTTTCCTAAAAGTGTATTATATTAATCACAACTTGCTTAAGTTATTTTGATATGACATTTAAAATAATCATCTCTTACATATTTAAATATCATTAGAATGCAACTGTGATCATTTGGAGGAATTTCCATTTCAACTCAATGAAAAACATCCATATATTTACATAGTTTACTCTTTTCTGAGTAGGTCACCTCCAGATCTCTTAGAATATTTCACCCTTTTCTACGAAAGTATACGCGATTCATAAGTTCTCTGAACTTCAGTATCAGGGAGTAGTTATTTATGTTGTCTTTCCATGTTTCATAAGTCCTTCTAAATTTGTCATAATAACTTTCTTTTTTCAAATTGAAATCTGATCCAATTTTTTTTAAATAACTGTCTTTTTTCCATATTTCTCTCCAGGAGTCTTTGAATTTTTCCAAATAACTTTCTTTTTCATATTCTTCCTTCCATAGTCCTTCTCCTTTTTTTAAGGCTGTTAATTCAGCTTTAAGTAAGTTTCTGTGAATTGTCCAATAGATTTTAGAATCATAATCTAGCCCTTTAACAAGAACAGTTTTGCCAAGGCCTCTTCTCAAAATTTCTTCATTCAGACTCACACTAAAATATCTACCCTTGAATAAAAAAATAACACAAACCAATTACTTAGGAAATTGGTAATATAGCTATATATCTTACTTTCTTTAAAATTTATTTACTTACTTAAAGTCAGTCATTCAGCAACTTCTCCTCCACAGAAAAGCCAAAAAATATGAAGCAAAAGGGTCCCCAAGAGTTTAAAAAAGCTAATACTAAACCCAAAAGTTTCATTACTAAAAGAGATCGTTGCCAAAGTCAATTGACTCTTTTATAACATAATAGTTCTTCACAGACTCACTGCACATCTAACCCCAAGAAGGGCAGAAGGAATAAAGTATAAAAAACATTTTGGTCTCTTTGTTATTTAGAGGAGGAAAGGAGCACACAAAAAAGGCGAAGCAACAGAAGACCACAGCAAAAGAAACTATAAATATAAAATGCAAAATGAACTGAATTATCACTGAACTGTTAGATTAGGTCCAGAATTCCAGTGTAGGAAGGAACTGGCATGTAAACGCAATTTTAAAAGACTTCCCACAAAATCATTAACATTTAAAATAGTCCTAGACCTTGAATCTTCATCCGTAAGGAAATTTCCTTCATGGAAAATCTCACTTCCTAACGAAACCGGATAAGGGGGATTTTTTTCCCACTAATTTACAGTATAAAGGAGATCCTGCTGGGGTGCCTGGCTGGCTCAGTAGGCGGCAGAGGAGAGACTCTTGATCTCGGGGTTGTAGGTTCAAGCCCCACATTGGATGTAAAGATTATTTAAAAATTTTAAAAATCTTTAAAAAAAGGAGATCCTATTTAGCTATTTATATAGTCCTTGTGAAATTTTAACCTAACAAGATCCATTTTAACAAAGTATTAATAACTGAATAGCTTTGTTAGACAAGTACTTCACAGCTAAATTCTAAAAATGTGAAAACCCCAGGTTTAAAGTAGGAGACATTTCTAGGACTATCTAAAGGAACAAAGTAACCTTTTTTCCCTTAAATGCAGTAACTTTGGGTCATATTAATAAGGAGTTCATGGGGCGCCTGGATGGCTCAGTCGGTTGAGCATCTGACTTTGGCTCAGGTCATGATCTCATGGTTCATGAATTCGAGCCCCCCTCCAGGCTTTCTGCTGTGAGTGCAGAACCCGCTTTGGATCCTCTTCCCCCTCTATCCCTACCCCTCCCCCACTTGCACACTCTCAAAAATAAACATTAAAAAAAATAAGGAGTTCATAAATACAGTTTTAAAGGATGTACCATATTTTTCTCAATCTTTTAAATTTTTTAAATGTTTATTTATTAATTTTGAGAGAGCGAGCGAGCACCAGCACTTGTGCACAAGCGGAGGAGGGGCAGACACAGAGAGAGGGAGAGAAAGAATCCCAAGCAGGCTCCAAGCTGTCAGTACTGAGCCCAACTCAGGGCTTGATCTCAGGAACCATAAGATCATGACCTAAGACAAAATCACATTTAACTGAATGAGCCACCTAGGCACCCCTCAAAATTTTAAATTTTAAGAGCTCATTCCCTTAAACCAAAATGAGAACAACTAAAATCCAATCTCACACATTAGTAAAATTCAACAGATGTAAATTACCACAATATACATACTGCATCGTTTGGTCACCTAAGAAGGAACTTAAGCTAAAGTATATAAGGCGAAGTATAAGCTCAGGAGCCAGAGAGAGCTGGGCTTGAATACAGGCTCTTTCACTTGGCTACCCTGAGGCCCACCTGTAAATGGGAGTAAAAATAATGACTCCAAAACAATGGTTTTGAGGATAAATAAAATACACTCCTCAAGTTAGAAGATACCGGTTTTTTAATTTTTTTTTAATTTTCATTTTTTTACATTTATTTATTTTCGAGAGACAGAGACAGAGCATTAGTGGGGGAGGGGCAGAGAGAGAAGGAGACACAAAACCGAAGCAGTCTCCAGGCTCTGAGCTGTCAGCACAGAGCCTGACATGGGGCTCAAACTCATGAACCATGAGAGCATGACCTGAGCCGAAGTCGGACACTTAACTGGCTGAGCCATCCGGGTGGCCCTCCTTTTATTTTTTTAAAGATTTTTTCTTAAGTAATCTCTATACCCAACATGGGGCTTGAATTCAGGACCCCAAAATCAAGAGTTGCATGCCCCACAGACTGAGCCAGCCAGGTGCCCTGAGAAGATAATATATCTTTATATATTTTGTATTCGCAGCTTACTTTTTTTTTTTTTTTTAAGATTTTAGTTTTAAGTAATCTCTACACCACAATCCTGAGATCAGGAATCACATTCCCCACTGTTTGAACCATCCAGGCACCTCCCTCTCAGTTTACTTTTAAATGTAAGATGCTTCAACCAATCCATGCTGGATAATTCGTATTTTGAAAGAACTGACTATGACTTGGAAAGGCAGACATTAATGGGTTTCATTAGGCTATCTATTAATAGTTCAAAAAGCTCTAAAGAATTAAAATGGTTACAATTTTAAGCACTTTAATGTGAGGTTATTTTTTCTTCAGATTGTTTGTGTTTATTATATAATAAGAGACTTTAAAAATAAGAAAACCATTCTTAATCCTGTCATTAACATTTTAACTATTTAATTTCCCACATTCCTTTTTCAGTACGTGTACCAAGAGCAATGTGGAGCGAGGCACACACCCACGACAGTGGCACAGCGACACTGATGAAGCCCTGTGGCATCCGATTACACAGTGGCCGTGACCAGTTGTAAAAGTAAGAAAGCGCTGATGCAAAGTCTTCAGACGACTGATTACTGATCATCAACAGTATTTAAGTACGCCCAACATTAGAGTCCAAAGACAGCGCAGTCTTTACCTTCAGAAAACACACTTGCTCTTTGTAGTTTCCAGTTGACAGGAAACTCACTCAACAAGTGGTTTCTAATAACAAGGGGGATATAATATACTCATGTAGAAATAAATGTGTAGGGGCACCTGGGTGGCTCAGTCAGTTAAGCGTACGACTTCGGCTCAGGTCATGATCTCGCGTTTGTGGGTTTGAGCCCCCATTGGACTCTGTGCAGACACCTAGCTCAGAGCCTGGAGCCTATCTTCTGATTCTGTGTCTCCCTCTCTCTCTGACCTCCCCTACTCACACTCACTCTCTCTCTCTCTGTCAAAAATAAATAAAACATTAAAAAAATTTAAAAAAGAAAGAAATGTGTAAAGCTACTACTCCTTAAATTATCAATGTCTGAAGTCATTAATGATATTAAGTTTTTTCCATTTTCTTAATTTTCTATTTTTCTATAATAAACATATAAATAACATTTTATAACAAAATTTATATATGAAACACCTGGTTCTCTATACTTAATCACTGTGAGTACCAATTAGGAAAGACAAAAATTCAGTCCCATTATATATTCAAGGTTCTAATTAATGATATTTATGTATAAATAAAAAGAACAAACTATTGCTCATTATCTCTTCACACACTACTTACCTTATTCACTAGAAGATAGCAAATAAGTGCTGAATTCTCCTTTGCAAGAAGTTGAAACCATAGCAGTTGGGAAGGTTTTAATTCTTTTTGTAACCACATCTTCCCAGTTTCAGTGAGTTCTACTCCTGCCAGCTTAACCAGCAAAACACCACATGGCTCTTCTAAAAAGGTTAGGTAGAAAGGAGTGTAGCTTTAATACCATGTTGCAAAAGCAAATTTCAAGGTCATGTCCCCCCCCCACGCAAAACAACCAAATATGTTTATTTACAAACACCCAGACACTCTAGATGTAGGTTCATTTACATCTGTATTCAAGTTTTCTTTTTAAACAACCTAAGCATACAACAGATGGAATAATCTAAAACCCTCATCTCAGTAAGCTCCAGAACAGGATGTAGAACCCATTAATAAAAATATGTATAGAAAGGTGCCTGGGGGGCTCAGTGGATTAAGCATCTGACTCTTGATTTGGCTCAGGTCATGATCTCACAGTTCATGAGATCAAGACCCACATCGGGCTCTCTGCTGACAGTGCAGAATCTGCTTGGGATTCTCTCTCTCCCTCTTTCTCTGCTCCTCCCCTGCTCTCACGCTCTCTGTCTCTCAAAATAAATAAATAAAACAGGGGCATCTGGGTGACTCAGTGGGTTGAGCGTCCGACTTCAGCTCAGGTCATGATCCCACAGCTCATGAATTTGAGCCCCACATCGGGCTCTGTGCTGACAGCTCAGAAAATAAAATAAACATTTAAAAACATCTTGAAAAAAATAATAAGTAAATAAACATTTAAAATAATAATATTAATAACATGCATATGCCAATTCAGAGAGAAGAGATTTAAATTATTACAACAGAACTACAACAACTGAGAAGGTAGAAGACATACGAAGTCTAAATCCTGCTTAGACTGAAATGGTCAACAAATAAATCTCTCTATAGGGAAAAACAGTCACTCAAATTGTTTAAAATCTGTTTGATTTGGGGCACCTGGGTGGCTCAGTCGGTTGAGCGTCCAACTTCGGCTCAGGTCATGATCTCACAGTTTGTGGGTTCAAGCCCCACATCGGGCTCTGTGCTGACAGCTCAGAGCCTGGAGCCTGCTTCCAGTTCTGTGTCTCCTTCTCTCTCTGACCCTCCCCTGCTCATGCTGTGTGTGTGTCTCTCTTAAAAATAAATAAAAAACATTTTTTAAAAAATCAAAAATAAATAAATGTTAAAAAAAATTTTTTTAATTGTTTGATCTGTTAAAAGAATCAGTCATGTCAGGTATGTTTGGGTGGGGGGGGTCAATCTTATTCCTTTATACTTGGTATCTCCTTGAACAAGTGATATTCATTCCCCTGAGGGTAAAAAATAAGAATCCCCTGGGGCAACCGCTGGCTTAGAAAAGCATGTGACTCTTGATTTCAAGGTTGTAAATTTGAGCCCCACATTGGGTGTAGAGATTACTTAAAAAAAAAAAAAAATCTGGGGAGTCTGGGTGGCTCAGTTGGTTAAACGTCCAACTCTTGATTTCAGTTCAGGTCATGTTCTCCAAATTCATGATTTCGAGCCCCTCATCAGTCTCTGCACTGACAATGTGGAGCTGGTTTAGCATTCTCTGTCCTCTCTCTCTGGCCCTCCCTCCACTCGTGCTCTTCCTCTTTCTCAAAATAAGTAAATTTAAAGAAAAATTAAACTTTAAAAAAATCTCTTAAAAGAATTTTAAAAAATAAGAACCCCTTTCTTCATAAAATTAAAATAATATTAAGATCTTTATTTTATTTTATTTTTAAAATTTTTTAAATATATTTTTGAGAGAGAGACACAGAGGATGAGCGGGGGAAAGGCACAGAGAGAGAGAGAGAGAGAGACAAAGAATCCAAAGCAGGCAAGCTTCAGGCTCTGAGCCCAAAGTGGGGCTCGAACTCGTGAATGGCAAGATTATGACCTGAGCTGAGGCTCGAACTCATGAATGACGAGATCATGACCTGAGCCAAAATGGGACGCTTAACCAAGTGAGCCACCGAGGCACCCCAAGAAGATCTTTAAATATAACTAAATTTAGGGGCACCTTGGTGGCTCAGCTGGTTGAATATCTGACTCTTGGTTTCAGCTCAGGTCGTGATCTCATAGTTCATGAGTTCAAGCACCACACTGGGTTCTGTGCTGACAGAACAAAGCCTGCTTGGGATTCTCTCTCTCTTTCTCTCTCTCTGTCTTTCTCTCTCAAATAAACTTATTTTTTTATTTTATTTTATTATTTTTAAATTTTTTTACTGTTTATTTATTTTTGAGAGAGAGAGAGACAAAGTGTGAGCGGAGGGAGGGTCAGAGAGAGATGGACACACAGAATCCGAAAACAGGCTCCAGGCTCTGAGCTGTCAGCACAGAGCCCGACGCGGACCTCAAACCACGAACCGCGAGATCATGACCCGAGCCGAAGTAGGACGCTAAACCGACTGAGCCACCCAGGCGCCCCTCAAATACACTTATAAAAATGTATTTAAAATTAAAAATTAATATCTAAATATGACTAAATTTAGTCAACAAGTTTTACCAAGTCTCCATTGGCTAACAATTATTTTTTTTAGGGACTGTGAATAATAAGACAGGTAGGAAAAGGTCCCTGCCCACCAGAGGCTCAGTTTAGCAGAAGATATAAACCTAAATATGTGATTATAGCAAAATGTGCTTAAGTACTGTAACCACAGTGCATATACATTATTGTAGGTGTAGCAAAGAAAGAGGCTAATTCGGCTCCAGAGTCAAGGAAAGCTTCACAGAAGAACTGACATTTGAGCTGGATACTAAAGAATGAACTGGAGCCCAACAGGAGCTAAGGCACTCTGGGCAAATTGTGCCCAGGGGCATAAGAACACAAGTAAACAGAAGGCAGGAAGGTGTGTGTGAGTGGGGTCTTTGACACAAAGGGAGAAATGGGAAAGCAGCAGGGGACATCAGTCCCTGCTCAGCTCTCCAGCCTCCTTTGGTGCCCCTTGTCCCCTTCTTCCCTAGGCCCCAGCACTCTAGTCTCACATGGCTTATCAAAGGAGCCCCGCTCATTCCCATACCCGCTCTGCCTAGCCAGCCCCCTCTCATTCTTCAGGTCTCTAATTACATAACAACTCATCCATGAGGCTTTCTCTGATCCCTTTACAGGTATAGGTTCCCCTTCACATGACCTCCAATAATGCTCATCCTAGCACCTTGTCTTCATAGCTGTTAGGACAATTTTCATTTGTCTGTTGTCTATTTTCCACTTAGACTGTATACTCCAAAGGGTAGCCTTGTTTGTTTCACTCAGCGCCATGCAGCTAGTATAGGGCCTAGAATATAACAGTTGCTCAATATTTGTGGAAGGAATGCTTGACTGCCTGAAGGAAATACTAAAGGGTTGAATAAAAAGAGGAGGGGGAAGAAAAGGAAATATGGAGCCCAATTAAATAATTCCTTGTATTTAAAACCAAGAATTTATATTTTCTCTCATAGACAGTGGAGAGTTATTAAAACTTAAAATGACATTTTTTGCTATTTTACAAATAACTTCTAATTAACAAATACTAAAATAGTTGTATTATTCTTGCACTTTACTTACTTTTCCATGAAGTTATAATAGGTAAAGTGATGGGAATATGCTCAATTTCTAAACCATTCTCAGTTATTCGGCGTAATCGTCCACGTAGTTTAACATTCTTTCTTATAAATTCTACTGGAATATCTGAAGAACTTGTAAATTTTGATGTCTGTTGATTGAAAAAAATATATAACATTTTATTATTATTTTCATTTTAACATTAAGTGTGTCAAATTGTTATCTAAATATTTAACAAGAAGACATAACCACTGAAAATTTTTAATTTAGTCCTTAATTTTAGATTAACATTTTAGTATGATCTAGTCAAAAGTGTTTATAGGAAGGGGGTGTCTGGCTGGTTCAATCAGTGGAGCATGCGACTCTTGATCTCAGGGTTGAGGATTTGAGCCCCATGTTGGGTGTAGAGATTATTTAAAAAGAAAATCTTAAAAAAAAAAAAAAAAGTGTTGGGGCGCCAAGATGGCTCAGTCAGTTAAACATCCAACTTTTGGTTTTGGCTCAGGTCATGGTCTCAGGATTCGTGAGTTCAAGCCCCACACTGGGCTCTGCTCTGCCGGTGTGGAGCTTGCTTGGGATTCTCTCTCTCTCTTTCTGCCCCTCCCCCACTCTCTCTCTCTGCCCTTCCCCACCTCCCCTCAAAAATAAATAAACACCTAAAAACAAAATGTGATATACTAAAGGTTAGAGTTAGTATTTTAAAAGATCTTGACAACTAGGATGATGGGATAAAACTAAGAAGGATAAAAGAGAATAAACTAATTGTAGCATAGATGAAAAAGATTAAAAACCCTTAGTTAACTGAACTCAAAATGAGGGGAAGTGTGACAAAGCTGCAAAAAGAAAAAAGAAATACAAACTCCTTCTCCCCTACACTCCCCGCTGCTCCCCACCCAAGTTCAAACACCAAGCAACATTGTAAGGAACAGGACCCAAAACAAGAGAGGCGAGGAAGGGATGGCTCTAAATCAGGCCCTAAGAGGAAGTACTATGCTGTGCTGGGTATATTCATTCTTTCATTTCATAAAAGACTTAAACAAACTGGAACAAAGCTAGGAGAGGAGAAAAAAGATGACACAGTCTGGAAACCACATCACATGAGAAAACTAAGAGTATTTTGCACCAGTGAGGGGGCGGGGTAGGCTGTGCCTGGGTAATTCCGTCGGTTGGGCTCCCTGGGCCTCGGACTCTTGATTTCAGCTAAGGACATAATCTCATGAAACAGGAAACATGAGAGCAAGCCCTTCGCCTAGCTCCTGACATCACGGGGCCTGCTTGGGATTCTCTGCCCCATCTCTCTCTCTAAAAATAAATAAATAAACTTTAAAAAAAAGAATATTTTGCACAGGGGAGACAGAATAAGTAGAGAGGATCACTAAAGATGTTTTCAATTACTAAACATCTATCCCTTTTAATATTTAGGGGTTTTCATTAAAGGATGCACATAAAAAAGACACAAGATGTTTGGAGTTTTAGAAATTATTAAGCAGCTAGAGGAGGAAACTGAATAGAACCCAATGTTCTATTTCCTTGAGTTCATACTCAAGGAGTATGTAAAGAACCTTTAAAGGCAGATCCCACTGTATCTACATTTTCTGGATCCAATAATCCCTCAACACCATAAAGTTCAGTGCTGTGTTCTGTGACATGGCAGGCACTATCTGGAAGATGAACTAACTATATACATAAAACCAGAATACTGCAAGGCAATACATAAAGAGGTTTCAAATAAAGTATAAGTGGTAACAGGTCAAAAATGGAAAGGATAAGAACAGCGGAGGAAGATATCTTTAAAGGAAGTGAATCCTGAGCTTGTGATAAACAGTATGCTTTCCAGAAGAGGCAGAAAGATGATGCCACTAACAAGGATGCTGTCCCTAAGCTTCAAATGGTGAAGTGTCCTAGAGGCAAACAGACAAAAGCGGGAAGCTCTGTGAAAAGAAAATAACAAGGGTTTCAAATTCAGGAAGATGACATTTGAAATCCAGTTGTGCCACATACTAGCTGGGTGATCTTGTGAACATTATTTAACTTCTTTGAGCATCCATCTCCTTCTCTATAAAACTTGGGTATAAGAACACCTGTGTCATATGATTATTATAAGTATGAAATGAAATTATGTAGGGGCGCCTGGGTGGCTCAATCGTTTAAGCATCCAACTCTTGATTTCAGTTCAGATCATGATCTCATGGTTCATGAGATTGAGCCCCAAGTCGGGCTCTGTGCTGACAGTGAGGAGCCTGCTTGGGATTCTCTCCCCTCCTGGTGTGTGCTCTCTCTCTCAAAATAAAGTAACATTTTTAAAAAATGATTTTAAATGAAGTTATGTATATGAAGTGTTTAGCACAGTACTGAACGCAATCATCATTTTTTATTTTTTTAATATGAAATTTGGGGGGCGCCTGTGTGGCTCAGTCAGTTAAGCAGCCGACTTCGGCTCAGGTCATGATCTCATGGTTCATGAGTTCGAGCCCCGCGTCGGGCTCTGTGCTGACAGCTCAGAGCCTGGAGCCTGCTTTGGATTCTGTGTCTCTGTCTCTCAAAAATAAATAAACATTTTTAAAAAATGAAATGTAATATGAAATTTGGAATTGTCTACCAGTAACTGAAAGAATATGAGAGCTTGAGGGGTGCCTGGGCAGCTCAGTTGGTTAAGCATCCAACTTTGGCTCAGGTCATGATCTCATGGTCCGTGGGCTCGAGTCCCTCGTCGGGCTCTATGCTGACAGCTCGGAGCCTGGAGCCTGCCTCAGATTCTGCATCTCCCTCTCTCTCTCTGCTCCTCCTCCACTCTCTCTCATTTTCTCTCTCTCAAAAGTAAAAAATAAACATTAAAAAAATATTTTGAAAAAAAAAAAGAATATGAGAGCTTGGTAAACTCAGGAAGAAAAAGGAGAAAAAAGCAACAATACAAAAAGAATACTGAAGAGGAGCTATTAAGGCTCCTTGTGGCAGGCCCTTCGTTGGTTAATGCAATATTCGTTCTCAAGCCTCTCTCCCTTGTCAGCAGGCACTGTAAGGTGCCTTACGCTTTCCCAACCTCCTTTCCAGCTAGAGGTGGCCATATGATAAAAGGATGTAAGCAAAAGTCTACTGAAGATTTCTGGGAAAATTTTTGCTTCCTTAATGAGATGTGGCTCACACCTTCCTTTTCCCTCTCCTTTTGCTTTGAACAAGAATATGCTATTTGGAACTAGAGTAGCCATTTTGTGCCATGAGGAAAGGCACAGAGAATCATACACACAAAACTCTGTCACTAAGTCACTCTGGATGGCTTGTGACATAAGAATAAAGCCTTTTTACTTGGTTGAGCCACTGTTGGTTGGGGTTTCTCTTATTTGTAGCCAAAGTCTTCCAATTGTTATACAACAGAGTTTTTTGTCCCCTAATGTTCCAATGCTTTTTCTAGCTTCTTAGCTTGCTCTTCTCATCACATTAGTCACTATTATCAAAATCCATAAAAACTAAAAAAAAAGACACCAGAACTAAAGTCTAAAATGAATAACTTCATAATATACATTTATATTAATTAATAAGTAATTTGCAAAGATCAGTAACATATCTAATATTGTATAACTTAAAATTATCTATAATTGATTTATGTCATTTTTAAGGGCTAACAAGAGAAATAACCCGTCAGCATTATTTTTACCTAACCACTTTTATTTTTAACTTTATTTATTTTGAGAGAGAGAGTGTGAGCGGGGGGGGGGGGGGGGGGGGAAGGGCAGAGAGAGAGGGAGACAGAGAACCCCAAGCAGGCTCTGTGCTGTCAGTGAGAAGCCCAACACAGGGCTCAATCTCAATAACCATGAGATCACGACCTGAGCTAAAATCGAAAGTCAGAAGCTTACCTGACTGAGCCACCCAGGCCCCCTGTATTTTTACCTAAACTCTTACTCAGACCATTTAATATTTTGACAATTTTGAAACCTTCAAAATACAAATGTCATGGAACACAGATTGTAAGGTAAAGAAAAAATGAAATGAAATGAATGAAAACAACTAAAGTTTCAAAAGTTCCATTCTAAAAATATATATAAGCTAAAAATGAATGACTTACAATATCATGAAGTTGTTAAAAGAAAAAACCTATTAGATTATTAGATATAAGGTTAAAAATGAATTCAAGGCACTTAATAAAGAGGATAAAAGTTCTGACATTGGAGTTGGGGGAAAAGGCAACAGTTGGAAAAGCTATAGTATAGTAGAGTAATGCTATATAGACAATGATAATATATAATAATATAGAGATAATAAATGTAGGAAATAAATATACATACAAGCAATAAATCCATACCAGATTGTAACATGACACTAAAATTACACCCAATGACAAGAATCAGTTATATAAAAAAATACTTCTAAATCTTGAACTACCAAATGGATTTCCACAATATCTATTATTAAAAAAATATTGAAAGGGCAAAAAAATATGCTAACTGAAAGCATAAATTACTTTTTTACATCATATATCCTGCTTTATTCATTGAACAGGTATTACAGATTGCTGCAAATCAGAGAAAGCATAAATTATTCAGTGCTAAAGGACATAATTCGACTGTGATCTAAATCTAAAACCACTATACAAAACAGTTTTGAGATATTCCACAATGTCTGAAATGCAAATTTAGTGATTATAGCATTCTAGCGAACCAAATCCTTTACGGATTCCTTTTTAAGCATGAAGACGTGATTATGAAAATATACTGTGCAATTACTTTCCATTAAATCCTGTGGATGTGTTACTTTTAAATCAAGATCTTAAAATATGTTCATTGTTCTAAAACAATATTTAAAAATTCTAATATGAATAGCAAAATGATACACAGCTTGAGACGAAAACTGTCTTGAAGTTAGAAAAAATTAACTGTCTCTAGCTTATCACAGTTCACAGTGCCTTCTTCAGTTTTTAACTTACCATCCGAATACTTCTTAGAAGTAACATTATTCCAGCTATGGCCATTACGGTGCTGATGTTCTTCAGAAAGAGATTAAATGATTAGTTCTCATTAGTTATTATTCATAATAGTGAAAGTGCTAATTAGAAGGGGGGAAATAAAGAAGACTATCCTCCCTATATCTGTCCAAATAATAAGGCACATCCTTCAACTAAAGGCCCATTTCTTCCAAAAAACTTCCTTAACTGCCCACCTACTCATTAATCTCCCCTTTCCCAAACATTCTGACATGCACAGTAATTATATACATAACATTTTTATTGTTCTCTATTGCCTTTTACTTTAACCATGAGTTCCTTAACTGCATGAATCAATCTAATACTTCTTGAATGATGCCCACAGCAACTCACAGAACCCTGAGTCTACAGTGGGAAGTTAAGTCTTCTTTGTTAGAAAAATTTACCACCAAAACCTTAAAATACAATGCCTTTGATGTATCTGTGGGTGAACAGTTGGGGAAATCTTTATCGATGTTTATAAAGTGTTTCATTTAAACTGAAACAGACCTAAGAGAGTTTAATTTAAAAATAAGAACCCTGCGGGGCACCTGGGGGGCTCAATGGGTTAGGCTTCCAACTTCGGCTCAGGTCATAACATGGCCACTTGTGAGTTCGAGCCCCGTGCCTGGCTCTTCGCTGACAGCTCAGAGCCTGGAGCCTGCTTCAGACTCTGTGTCTCCCTCTCTCTCTGCTCCTGCCCCACTCACACTCTGTCTCTCTCTCAAAAATAGAGTGATAATCTAATATGCTTTCCTTCAAAAAATACAACTAGGTAGATTAGAAATGAAGCTGAAAAATATATACAAGGAAAGAAATGAAGATGCTAAGATTGGACTTAGTGTTGAAGATGCTTAGATACAACTCTGATCATGCTCTAAACATCGGACAAACAGAAAATAAGGTAATGAACATTTTGTAATTACCAATACATAATGCTTTTTGTTCTGTGGATTTTGCATTTATAGAAGGAAAAAGAAAAAATATACACTAGGATACATTCTGTGATTGAGATATTTGGGATAATATATCTATGTGCTAATTTAAACACTGTTTCCTCTCTCAATCTATTGAAGTAATTTTTAAATTTGAAATGACCTGTGCATCAATTTCTGCTTCACTGAAAGAACCCAGGCCTTGTCAGTTAATACCTATCAATCTTATCATTCATTAATGCCACCAATATGTACCTAGTGCTTACTAAATGGCACGCAGTACTCTAAGGGCAGGAGCTGTAGTGGTGAATGAAAACAGCCATAGTCCTTGCCCTTGTGCTGCTTGGCTGCAAAGCATTTGCAAAGCTGATGGTCCTACTCAACTTCTCAGAAGGATTTAACAAAGTTAATTATTCTCTCTGAAAATTCTCTCCACTTAACTTCTCTCCTCTTCTGGTTTTCCTGACTTTCCTCCTCCTCCTTCACTGTTTCTTCCCAGTTTTTGCTGATGTCCTCCTTTTCAATTCCCATTTTCTAAATGTTAAGAGCGTTCCTCAGGCCCCATATCTGAATTCTAGTACTTCTTCAGTAGCTTTTCTGACTTGCTCCAAGATGTCATCCACCCTTTAAACACTACTTAAAGTTTACGCAGTTCATTCCTAAAGTTATATGTCCAGTTCCGATCTCCCTTCAATGTCAGATTCCTATATCTAAGTTGCCTAGATAACATCTAACAACTCCGTTTAGAATTCTAATAACCATCATCAAGTTCACACATCTCCACCTTCAAGTTCACATGTCCAAAGAGTCCTCTAAATTTTCCCAACAAATCACTGACCCCCACTCCTCCCCAGAAGCAACTTTCACCACCATCCACCCAGTGGGCAGCCCCCTTGATTCCTCTTTCTTTGCACTCATCCACACCATCCCCAGGGTCTTGGCCACAATCTTGTCTGGTCACCTAAGTTGTCCCTTTTTTTTTTAAATTTTTTAACATTTATTTATTTTTGAGAGACAGAGAGAGATCATGAGCAGGGGAGGGTCAGAGAGAGAGGGACACAGAGAATCGGAAGCAGGCTCCAGGCTCTGAGCTAGGTGTCAGCACAGAGCCCGACGAGGGGCTCAAACCCACGAACCTGAGATCGTGACCTGAGCCAAAGTCGGACGCTCAACCGACTGAGCCACCCAGGCACCCCCAAGATGTCCCATTTTTGGTCGAACTCCAGTGCCCTCTCACGTCACTCAAACCACAGGGCCTGCAGGACCACGTGCCCTATCTTCCACCCCCCTTGTCTCCTGTGCCCTGGGTCTCCAACTGCTTTCAGGGACCCCTGACGCGCCAAGCTGGGCTGCATCTCGGTCTCTGAGGTTATCTTCGGGCCCAGCACTGCCCTGGCAGTAATTAGAGCTGGCCTCTCCAGCCCGCCGCGCCCATCCTGCGCAGCGAGCCCAGCCGGGCCGCGCTTCCCGGGTCCCCGCACTCGCGACGCCGACAACGTGGCCCTCCGCCCCGCCCGGCCGGGACTGGCCCGTGGCCTCCCGGCGCTACGTCTCCCTACGCTCGCTCCGCGCGTCCCTGCGCCCCCTGCCTCTCCGGCCTGCGGGTCAGCGATACCCGGACGAGGCGCAGGTGGTCGTCCGCCCATTTCGAGACCCGCGCCACCACATTGGGCGCCGCTCCGTCCTGGTCCGGCGCCTGCGAGGCGGGGGCCATAGGCCGCCCCGCCATATTGCTGGCTTTCCGCGAGCCCGCGTCGCGCTCCTCCGGCGGACGGCAGGGGGCGCCGCGCTCTTCGGGCCGACGTCCGGGATCCGGGCTCCCCAGGCTGTTGGGGTGCGCCGCGCGATGGTTGATGGTGGGGTTGTCGCCTCTGCCGCCTGGGATTGGCTTTACGACTCCCTCTTCGCTTGTAGGTGGGCCTCCCAACTCGATGGAAGACACCCTATCCGTGACCCCCTCCCCCAGCATTTATGCAGGGTTTTCCCACCGCGCCGGACATTTTTATGGGACAGGGACGGGGACTGAATGAAGGCTGCCCGGCCTTGCTGGTTGGGAGGACGATCAGTTTGTGACTTCAGTTGACCAGCCTTAGTGTGGGCTCCGTATCTACCATGCAGAAAGGAAATTCAAGTAGTTCATTCCCTCCACCTGCTCCCAAATATAACACTATGCATATTTCTTATGTTTGGTTCTTTAAAATTTGCACAGTTGCTTGGTAATCCAAATATTAGGTGCTCTAAATTGTTTAACTGTTAATTAATTAAAATATATAGAAAGTGGACTACATTAGTATATTTCATATATTAGTAGTAATATATATAGATATATATTTTAAAACAAAAATTAGATGCAGGACAGTGTAAATTATATGGTAACATTTGTGTAAATTTGTGTGTGTGTGTGTGTGAGAGAGAGAGAGAGAGAGAGAGAGAGAGATGGAGAGAGAGAGAGAGAACCATGAAAATCTATGCAAGAAACCTACAACAGTGATTGCCCCTGGAGAGAGGAATTGGGGCAGGAATGGTTGGGAGGCTTTACTATCTACCAGCTCTAATAGAACATTTTGCTGTGATGGAAATGTATATATGCATTGTTCAGTTTCAAACCTAATAGCCACGTGTGGCTTTTGAGTGCTTGAAATGTAGCTAGTACAACTGAGGAACTGAATTTTTATTTTTTTAAAGTAAGCTCTAAGCCCAACCTGGGGCTTGAATTTATGACTGGAATCCATAGTCCCACGCTCTTCTGACTGAGCCAGCCAGGGGCCTCAGGAACTGAATTTTTTTTTTTAAATTTTTAAATGGTTATTTACCTTTGAGAGAGAGACACACACACAGTGCAAGCAAGGGAGGAGCAGAGAGAGAGGGAGACATAGAATCTGAAGCAGGCTCCAGGCTCTGAGCTGTCAGCACAGAGCCCGACACGGGGCCCAAACCCACAAACCGTGAGATCATGACCTGAGCTAAAGTCTGACGCCTAACCGAGTGAGCCACCCAGGCACCCAGGAACTGAATTTTTAGTTTTATCAATTTTAATTAATTTCAATAGTCACGTGACTCACGGCTAATGGACCATATTGGACAATGCAAGTATACTGTTGGAATTTTTTTTTTTACTTTATGCACATATTACCTTTAGAAGTCAAAATGGAGAATGTTGTATTCCTAACACACATATTAAGAGTAGTACCTTCAAGGAATGCTCTCTCTCTCTCCTGTCCTAGTTGAAGACAGCTCTATCCATTATCCCTACTTTCCAGCCCAAAGTCTTCTTTTCTGTAACCCGGATATCAGCCATCTGGGTGTGTCCAAGTCCTCTAAATATTTCACAGTGTCCCTTTCAATATTTCAGCATCATCCCGCTAATGATTGATGGGAGAATCCTGCCTGCCCCAGGATTTCTGCAGATTGAGAGATTTAACATTCTCCTGGGGTAGCTTTGCCAAACACTCCCTTTCCTTTTGCTGCCAATGACCCCTCCCTGGATATGCTGCTTCTGTGAGTAGGGAGGTATGCACGAAAACCATGCTTAGATTCATTGCTGCATCTCAACTTCCCACAATACCATGAACACAAAGACGGAGTCTGTAGTAGACTTACTGGAGGTTTGATGTTAACTATGTGGAATGATAATTAAAAAGGAATTAACTGAATGTTAATGTGACTGTTTCCAGCATCCAAAGAATTAGGAAAAAATGAGTATTTAATGAACACCCCACCACCGCCACACAAAACATCTCAGTTTCTAACATTGATTTCCGGTCAAAGCCAATCATTTTATGGACTGAATATTTCACTCCAAAATTCATATGTGACATTCTAACCCCTGATGTGATGGTATTAGAAGGTGAGGTCTTTGGGGCATAATTAGGTTTAGATAAGTCATGAGAGTGGAGCCCCTATGATGGGATTAATGTCCTTATAAAAGAGGAATAAAGACCAGATCTCCATCTCTCCCACCCATGTGAGCACACAGAGAAGGTGGCAATCTGTAAGCCAGGAAGAGGACTCTCAGCAGGGACCCAATCTGCCAACCCCTTAATCTTGAACTTCCCAGTGTCAAAAGCTGTGAGAAACAAATGTCTGTTGTTTAAGCCACCCAGGCTCTGGTAATTTGTTACAGCAGCCTAAGATGACTAAAACACCTATGTACCTCAGGACCAGGAGGTAAGCTCATTAATTTCCTTGCCATCCAAACTAATACCTACTGCCCTCTTACCCTCTTCAGGACTGTCAGGAGTGATGGAGGCTGTCATCTTGTGATCTCCTGGTCGGTCCTTGAGACCATGACCCGAGCCGAAGTCAAGAATCAGACACTTAACCCTACTGAGACACCCAGGTGCCCCATGGTCACTCTCTCTTATTCATTGAAAACTGTAGCATCTGACTTAAACTCTTTCTCTTCATTTCAATCCCTGTTATTATTCTGATCTCTCAGGTGGTTGACTGTCTCATGCCCAGTGACTTTTTCCTCTACCCCAAGTCAGCCATCTCTTCCCATGGTTACACTCTGGGTCTTGTCTCCACCAGAAACCGCCACATCTGCAGTCACAACCCTAACACCGCCCTCTCCCACCACAACCTCCTGTTCTGGTTCACTTGAGAAAATACCCCTTATGACAATAGCTCTTTGAGCTCAGTAAAATAACCAGTCCACTGAACGACGATGTCCTATTCATCAGCCGCCTCTAGTCTTCAGTTTCCATCTTACCCAGCTTGGACTCTGTGGTTTAGCATTATAATCACTCCCTTAAAAATTGCCTCAACTCTAACCCCTCTCTGTCTTCTTTGCACTTGTCTGACAAAACCCCAGCATGGCATTACCCCCAACCTCTACCAAGCAGTTGGAGTTCCAATAGGGAGAGATCTTCAGCTTTTTTCAAGAAAAGCTGCAAATCTGGACTTCTCTATGAAATCACCCTGTTTTGAAATTAAAATTGTTGGCAAAACACTGTGCTAGGTATAGAATTTATCTTGAGGCAGAGACTATAGACTTTCAGTTTATTATCTCTGCTTGAATGGCTTTCCATTACGCTTCAAGTAATGTCAAAACTGTAGGCTGACATACAAGTGCTACATAATCGAGGCCCTGCTTCTCTCTCAAGGTCTTCTTTCCTACCCTCTACTTCATTCATTTTGCCTTAAGCACATTGACCAAGCACATTGACCTCCCTCTACTTCACACGTGCCAAGTTCATCCCTTTACCTTAGAGCTTTTGCATTTACTGCTCACCCTGCCTAAAATGCCCTAAGCCTTTCCTTTCACCCTCCAGCTCCCCTCAAGCTGCCCCCTTCCCCCTTATCCTTCAAGTCTCAATTTAAATGTCATAACCAGGGGGCTCCTGGCTGGCTCAGTTGGCATGTCACTCTTGATCTCCGAGTTGTAGGTTTGAGCCCCACGGTGGTGTAGAGATTGCTTAAAAATAAAATCTTAAAAAAAAATTTTATTCTTTAGAGGACTAGAGAGAAATGAATGACCAAAAAAATACAAAACCTCTATTATTTCTTTTGTCAGAAGTTGTTAACCTAATAAAATATAAAATGTTCAAAAAAAACCTATGAAAGTGTTATTTTGAAATGATCTCACCAGTTTTTAAACCCAGAGTTGTTTCTTTCTGCTTTTGTAATAATTTCCTGACTTAATAGGGTCTGATTTCTTTAGATAAACCCAATTTTTGCTTTCACTCACACCTCACAACTGAAATTCTAGATTTAAAATTTCTTCTACCCACAGGAACAATTATGCCTTAGAGAGAGAGAGAGAGAGAGAGAATATGAACAATTCGGGGAGAGGCAGAGAGAGAGGGAGAGAGAATCCCAAATAGGCTCAGTGTTGTCACCACAGAGCCTGAAGCAGGACTCGAACTCACAAGCCATGAGATGGTGACCTGAGCTAAAATTAAGAGTTGAATGCTTAACTGTCTGAGCTACCCAGGCGCCCCTATTAGCACTCTGAACTACTTGGAAAATTTGCCAATTTAATCTAGAAGAAAATATAAAAGGAGACATCTAATCACTCAAGACTGAACTCTTGGTTCTATAACCCAAAGTTTCAAAAACACAAGTGGGGCACCTGGGTAGCTCAGTTGGTTAAGCATCTGATTCTTGTTTTCAGCTCAGGTCATGATCTCAGGGCTTCATGAGTTCAAGCCCTAAGTCTGGCTCCACACTGACATTGCAGAGCCTGCTTGGGATTCTCTGTCTCCCTCTCTCTCTGCCCCTCCCCCATTTGTGTTGTCTCTCTCTCAAAATAAAGAAACTTAAAAAAAAAAAAAACACACAAGTGTTGTTGAGGATGTGGAGAAAAAGAAGCCCTCACGTACTGTTTGTGGGAATACAAACTGGTGCAGCTACTGTGGAAAACAAACAGTATGGTGGTTCCTCAAAAAACTGAAAATAGAACTACCATATGATTCAGTAGTTGCACTACTGCGTATTTACCCAAAGTATACAAAAACACTAATCTGAAAGGAAAAATGCACCCCTATGTTTATTCCAGAATTATTTGCAATAGCCAAATAATGGAAGCAGTCCAAGTGTCCAGTGATAAATGAATGGATAAAGAAGAATTGGTATCTATATACGATGAAATATCATTCAGCCACAAAAACGAACAAAATCCTGGCACATGCAACAACACGGAGCTAGAGAGTATAACGCTAAGAGAAGTCAGAGAAAGACAAGTACTATATGATTTCGCTATGTGAAATTTAAGAAAAAAAGGAAAAAGGAAAAAAAGAGACAAACCAAAAAAATATCTCTTAACTATAGTATAGAAAGCAAACAGATGGTTACCAGAAAGGGGTGAGGGGATGGTTGAAATAGGCAAAGGGGATTAAGAGTACACTTATCTTGATGAGCCATGGTTGATATATGCAAGTGTCAAATCACTATATTGTATACCTGGAAGTAGTATAACACTGTATGTTAACTATACTGGAATTAAAATAAAAATAAGAAATGAAGGGGCACCTGGCTGGCTTAGTTGGAAGAGTGTTCAACTCTTAATCTCAAGGTTGTGAGCTTGAACCCCACATTGAGTGTAGAGATTATTTAAATAAATAAACTTTAAAAAATGAAAAATGAAAAATAAAATAGGGGCACCTGGCTGGCTCAGTCATTAGAGCATGCAACTCTTGATCTCGGGGCTGTAGGTTCAAGCCCCACATTGGGTATAGAGATTACTTAAAAATATAAATTCTCAAAAAAATAAACAAAATTTAAAGAATAATAAAAAATCAAATAGTCAATAGGGTTTACAAATAATAAAACTTAAAAAAAATAAAACCCACAGTTTCATTATCCCAGGTTTCTGACCATAACCAAAAAAAAAAAAAAATGTGAATTAAACAGAACACAATTTCAATAATTTCAGATAAAACATGTTTGTCAAGTTATGTTCATTCACACTGTACTGGAAGTACACCCAGTTTCTAAAGCAGGAATAGATTTAGTTACTACTTATAATAACCACACTGGTTCCCCACACTCATTCTCACCTGTATGGTGACCAGTGAGAGTCAGACTGATAACAGCTTATGGGACTAAGAGTCTATATATGCTAGGGTTTGTACTGTAGTTGAGGAGCCTCAAAATATGAATCTGAGTGACTATATACGACAGTTGTATGGAAGCCTTCCTCTCTTTCAGAGAAAGAAAGAGAATTCTTATGTCCTTAAAACATAATATAACAATATTATAATTGTTATAGATAACAATATAAACAAATACTCCTGGGAAGGATCTTGGGTTCTTATCCTTTGGAATGTAAATATGTCTTCATGGTCAAGAGAAGATTTATAAGCCACAGATGTGTCCATGGTCTCAAGTCTCATCCCTCTCCTTGAAATGTGCATACCAGAGAAGTAAATATCTCTTGTGTTATGGACTAAATTGTGTCCCCCCCAAATTCATATGTTGAAGCCCTACCCCACAATGTGATTGTATTTGAAGTCAGGGCCTTTACATAGGTAATTAAGGTTAAATGAAGTAGTAAGGGTGGAGTCATAAACCAATAGGACTGGTGTCCTTATAAGAGGAAGAGACACCTGCGATGTGCAGGCAGAGAGGAAGGTCATGTAAAGACAGAGCAAGAAAGTGGCAGGCAATCTATAAACCAAGGAGATGGGCCTCAGGAGAAACCAAACCTGCCACCACCTTGATCTTGGACTTTCCATCCTCTGTAATTGTGAGAAAAATAAATTTTGGTTATTTAATAAGCCACCTAGTCTGTAGTATTTTGTTATGGTGGCCCTTAGCAGACTACTACATTCTGGACGTTTCTCACTATCTATTCATTCACAATTTAGCCTCAAAGGCTTCTCTTTCAGCACAGGTCCCAAGTTTCAGTAAAATTTGCTTACAAAGTTCTAACTCTGCAGAAATAAATATCTTCTCTACAATCCCAAACTGTCTTTTAATTTCAATAAATTCTTCAAAATTATACCTACAAAAGAATCCAATATCCAATAACAAATGTTTAAAAAATAAGATATTTTAGGGGCACCTGGGTGGCTCAGTCGGTTGAGCGTCCGACTTCGGCTCAGGTCATGATCTCATGGTTCATGGGTTCGAGCCCCATGTCGGGCTCTGTGCTGACAGCTAGCTCAGAGCCTGGAGCCTGTCTTCAGATTCTATGTCTCCCTCTCTCTCTGACCCTCCCCTGCTCATGCTGTGTCTCTCTCTCTCAAAAATAAATAAAATATTAAAAATTAAAAAAAAATAAGATATTTTATAATGAAGTTTCACAGTGAAATTCTTTATAGTCCCAAAGTACCCATATAGTGTTGTACCTCCATGTGTTCTCCCTTTTACCCCAAGTAATTCAGGCTGGTTTCATTAAAAAAAAAAAAAAAAAAAAAAAGGTTTGGTGTACACCTACACCTCTTGAAATTAGCTTGCTTTTAATTACATAATGTTAATCTAGTATAACTTTAACATAAATGATTTGCAGGTAAATTTGGCTATTAAAAATGAAAACAAGAATATTTCATTAACGTTTTATTTTTTAGAGATCAACTCAAAACAATCATTTTGAGAACTTAAGTAAACCTTTATGTAAAAATCTGGAGAATTTATTTCAAATATACCTCAAATATTTAAACATTGCATAAATATTTAATATTTATTATTATACATTTGAAGATAAATTAACCAAATAAACATTTCACATATAGTAAAACACTTAAATAATGCTAAACTATAAAAGCTAATGATAGATCTTCCAAAAATAAGAATAGAAATGATTTTGTACTGGGCATTTTTAATCTGCAACTGTACATGGGTGCAATTATTTCATAAAGACCCCAACAATGATGACTTTCAACACTGAGTATTTTTTCAATTTTACACTAAGTCTTGCAAAGGCAATATCTGAGGACAATAGGTATAAAGTCACTGATATAACTTGACAGTGGTAGTCTATCAATTTATCAAATATGCCAAACTAACTTCTTAAAATATTAAATTTTGTTCCAATTTTTTATTTTCCTAATTTTATAGATGCAGATGATAAAAATTTCAATTTCATTAACTATAAGGCTATAAAAGGTAAACTTTTCCCAACATATAAGGTCATTTCGATGAAAATAAGAATAGGCTTTAATATTTATGTATTTTCTAATAGCGACTGATTAATTGTAATTGAGTAGGGTATTAGATCTGAGAGACTTATGATAATTCCCTAAAAATTATACCTGTAACTTGTTCATTTCAGTCATGTTATTGGTTACTCTTCATACAAAATTGTTATAAAAAGTTATGCCTTATAGTGCCAATAAAAAACTATTAAAATCTGGCAACCTTTTTCTCAGTGTTTCAAGACTTCATATTCTATGCAAATTAATAATGCTAATATTTTAATATAACCTTTTAAATTATGTACTTTGCAAAATTCTTTAAAAGAGAAATTATAATTCATTATAAAAATTTCATTTTATTACATAAAACTATTTCCTTCTATAAAATGTTCACCACTGCACAATAAAACAAAACAAAAACCTTCTTAAAAGCAAACTTTATCATCTGACAAATAAAAATGTTTCTATTCACTTAAGGAGATGGCATGCATCTGTACATTAACTGTACATTAACTCTACTGTCCTAATATAGGACCTGCCTCTACCAAAACAGAATTCCAGGAAAAAATATAAACTCTCCAGGCCCATTTACCTGGCTCACAATTTAAAGGAGTAAAATGAAGATTCTAATAGGAGTTTTGACAGGTAGGAAAGGGAAAGGCTCCTAGTCCCAAATCAAATAGTGATTACATTAAAAATTTGGCACTGTCAAAGCAGGCAGATTAAGCTGTAGTGGAAAAAAAAAAACCAAGGTCTATAATAGGTATTTTAAATCTGCTAAGAGAAAAACCAAATAATTATGCCTTTCTATCTACCAAAGATAGAAAAAAAGAGTCAGTAGTACAATGCACTATATCACCTTTCCTTCTCTAATGAAAATGCTATTAAATATATTAATCCTAGTTATAATGGAATCATTTTTAAAAATTTACTTTCTCTAATACTAAGGTAAAATACATTTTGGGATTCTGCATGGAACGTCCCCAACAAATTGGTTCTTTATTTTAGCAGAGTCTGTGTTACAGTTTTATTTATTCTTTCAACCACATGAAAAAACATGATCCCCCAAAATACAAAACACAAGTCTGGTCCTATGTTATATTAATAATGATCTTAGCCCATTTAATATAAAACATACTTTTTTGGGTATCTGTTAACAGGGCAAATAGAAATTATTCATAGGAAAAAAGGATTAAATTACTAAGATATATCTTTTCTGGGAGAGAATTCACCCTCATATCCCTCCCCTACCAGGAGTGTCTTACCTCCTCTAATCCCTTCAAGTTCACTACTACAAATGCAGACATTTTCTAGTTTTCATCATAGAGTTTTCTTTTAACATTGTTTTTGGGATGCTTTAAAAAATTAGTTTCAAAACTATTATTTCAAATTTATGTTTATAATTCAGAGTCAGCCCACATTCAATAAGGCATAGCTTTTATACTTTTTTGGATCACAGAGCATTTAAGATTTTAACAAGAGCTCTCTCCAAAAAGACAAAAAATTACATATCCAGTTTTGCTTAGCAATTCAGGGGTTTCAAGACCCCACTGACACCTGTTTAGGAAAAAAATCCTTGTAATAAAGGGATTAAATCAAACAATAGGTTTACATCTCAAAAGTTTAATGTTAAAAAAATAGAGGAATTGATTTTAGGTGCTGAACAATTTTTTTATGATTGACCAGGCAAAATTAGTTACAAAGGAAGGAATTTTTGCTTTTTATAAGATTTATAAGAATATTAGCTAGTAAATATATATTAACTGGAAAAGTTAATGTTCATACTTGTGGGCAGAGTTTATCAGATCTATCAGTAAAGAAAAAGATATGCCAAAATAGGTAGTATTTTTCTGGTACTACTGATTTACCATGAACAGATCCTCAGATTCAAGTAGGTCATTTGTAAGATGCCATCAGTGATCAATGTATGCAGCATAGTTGCACATAGCTATTAAGTCATTTTTGGTATGCATTACAAGCATGTACCAAACAACTATAATGCAAAACAACTGCTCATTTCTAGAGCAAATGCAATTAATGGATTTCATATTATAAAGGCTTATATCAAGTCATTGAAGATTTGTTGACTTCAAAGCATGTTTGAAAGTAGGTAAATTTTAGGAATGGGTAAGAAATGAAAGGTAATTATAGCAATGTGATCTTTTTTTTTTAATTTTTTTAACGTTTATTTATTTTTGAGATAGACACAGAGTGTTAGCGGGGGAGGGGCAGAGAAAGAGGGAGACACAGAATCTGAAGCAGCCTCCAGGCTCTGAGCTGTCAGCACAGAGCCTGACGTGGGGCTTAAAACCACGAACTGTGAGATCATGACCTGAGCTGAAGTTGGCCACTTAACCGACTGAGCCACCCAGGCGCCCCTCAATTTGACCTTCTTAATCCAAAAATTAAAAAGTAAAATACATTTCACATTTGAGAGTTAAGTGGGTTTTTTCTTTATTCAAGTAAACATTTTGATTATAATACATTATAATGGACAACCCATGTGACAAAGTATGGTAGACTATGGTTTGGTGTAGCCTCCTTGTTTTTAGGATGTTTTCCAGGTGATTCTTCAGGATCTGGCATCAATACCCAGCACAGGCTTTCCAATGGCAATGCATGAGTTCTAGAGACCATTGCCTCCATCTTTCTTCAGATGCTGAGTGCCATTTTCTCCCACCCATTTTATCCTTCATTACTTATAAAAAACCCCACTCTAAAATTCAACCTATGTTATAAAATTAACAAAATCAAAAATTAGTATTTTTCCACAAACACAAAATTAAGTAAAACTCAACTTAATCTTTCTTTTTCTATAACTTTGGAAGGATTCACATAATCTCTAGAGTCAGAGTAATACACAACACAAAATATGCAAAGAACCTTATTACTGCGTATATGTAGTATGTTAGGAGTTGCTAATGTATTCAAAAGCATAATTCTCCTGGGATACCAATCCTCCACTGGAAATTACAGTTTACAAACAGATGGTTATGTTTTCATAAGTGGAAATACAGTACCTGATTTCATATAAATTGTGAGATGTTTTCTCACTAGTAAAGTGCTTAATTGAGAAACAATTTTCCACCACACAATTTAACTTGTCAAAGGTACAAAATGTCTTAGTCTCTCTAAAACATTAGTCTTTAAAATTATGGTTAAGTTACTCATTTACATTTTACTTAACCGGAAAGGTTTACGGTTTTTTTTTTCCCTCTCAGTAATAAAAAAAAAACTCCTTGAAGAAAAACTTTTTATTTTCAAAACTTTGCCATGAACATACATACAACACTAAATTAGATCCCTTCAGGAGCTGTCTGTATGCCACAAAACACTTGGGACAAAAAAACACACGTAAATTTTAGGGGACGAGTTAACACAGAATCAAAGTAGCTTCCAAAAAGGGGGACAGGGGAATCATTAAATTAAAAATCATAGCTTTCATTTTATAAAAAATAGTTTGAATAATCTTCTTATAAATTTTTGCTTACAAAAGCAGGAAATACATTTAAGATAGTCTTTTTTAACACAGATTCATTAGTACAATGTGGTTATAGTCAGAAGAGTAACAACTAAAAAGGCATTTCAGTAGTCCACATTCTCTTCTCAGCAAATTCCACATAGAATTTAACCAATTTGCAATTCAAAATAAGATTTAACTGCCAACAAAGCCAGACTAGTTGTAATTAGTACCTAAATATCAAGCTTTCTTCTATTTAATATATTTTACCAAAATTTTAAATACAGCTCAATGATAGGTACTGATAACAATACTTGACTGCATGGTTATCACCATGACTACTGCACTGCAGGTTAAAACATACTTTGGTCAGTAAATTAAAAAGATATAAATCAATAACAAGGCCAGAAAACTTGTTTTAGAACCAATGTCCTGACCTTAAGTAAACTTTAAATACATCGACAAGGCAAGGAAAATATAATCAACTATACAGAGAGGTCTCTATTTTTTAATCATTTGGCATTTTATATTAATAATTTCCATGTTTAAAATAACATTTTATACTCCTGTGCACTGATTATCATAGTTCTCTGAATTAAAACAAAACTGCAGTTACCTTCCTAGAATGTCCAGTAGCGATGCATTAGTTGCTTCTTTTGCACTTCCATGAAGATGGTCCTTCATCCTGTAATTTTTTCAATTTTGGACCAAGAAAGAACCACCAACAAAATCCAATAAAAACACAAATGATGGATTCTACATAATAACCATCCAGTGCTGTAACACATGAGCCACCGAGTTTTTTGCAAAGCTGCAAAAACAAAATTGTAATAAATATTTCACAATTTCAAAATGGAAGTATTCAGCAATTTAGATGTTTCTACTTTGTAATTAAAAACATTTTTTTAAATATTTTACTTAATTTGAGAGAGAGAGAGAGTGAGAGAGAGAACGTGAGCAGAGAGAGGGAGATACAGAATCCGAAGACAGGCTCTAGGCTCTGAGCTAGCTGTCAGCAGAGCCCGACATGGGGCTCGAACCCACCAACCGTGAGATCATGACCTGAGCCAAAGTTGGACGCTTAACCGACTGAGGCACCCAGGCACCCCATCTACTTTGTAATTTAATAGATTAGTAAAAAATATTTTTTGGTATTTATTTTTTATTATTTTTTACTTTTATTATTTTATTTTTGTAATGCTTGTTTATTTATTGGGGGGGGAGGGGCAGAGAGAGGGAGACACAAAATCTGAAACAGGCTCCAGGCTCTGAGTTGTTAGCACAAAGCTGGACCCAGGGCTGGAACTCACGAACTGTAAGATCATGACCTGAGCCGAAGTCAGACACTTAACTGACTGAGCCACCCAGAAGCCCCTTATTTTTTTTATTATTATATTTTAAATAATCCAATGTGAGGCTTGAACTCATGACCCAGAGATCGAGTCACAGGCTCTACCCCTCAAAATATACTTTTTTTTTTTTTTTACTTTTTTCTGTTTTTTACATTTATTCATTTTTGAGAGACCGAGACAGAGTGTGAGTGGGGGAGGGGCAGCGAGAAAGGGAGACACAGAATCTGAAGCAGGCTCCAGGCTCTGAGCTGTCAGCACAGAGCCTGACGTGGGGCTCGAACTCAAGAAATGTGAGATCATGACCTGAGCCAAAGTTGGTCATTTAACCGACTGAGTCACTCAGGCGCCCCCAGACATAATTTTTTAAAAAGAAACAGTACCTCTAGAGGCAAAATAAGAAAATATCTTTTTTTAAGATTTTATTTATTTTTTAAAGTTTTATTTTATTTATTTTGAAAGGGAGAGAGAGTGTGAGTGGGGGTGGAGAAGATATATATATATGTGTATGTATATATATATATATATAGAGAGAGAGAGAGAGAGAGAGAGAGAATCCCAAGTAGGCTCTGCACTGCCAGCACAGAGCCCAATGTGGGGCTCACACTGAAGAACCATGAGATCATGACCTAGGCCGAAACCAAGTCAGATGCTTAACCAACTGAGCCACCTAGGCAACCCTAAGATTTTATTTTTTAAAGTAATCTCTATACCCATTGTGCAACTTACAACCCTGAGATCAAGAGTTGCATGCTTCATGGACTGAGCCAGTCAGACACCCCTGAAAATTAATATATTAATATTAGTTTAATTTTATCTACAGTTACAAGATACTTACCTCAACAGCATCAGGTGTTCGGCAATTCTGGTTTGATGCTCCTACACACTCTTTCACTGTAAGGGGATCTACCAGCCAAAGAGCTACTGTAGAAGGCCAGTTTCCTCCCAGATTGGACACGGTGTTTAAAAGGGTCATATATGTTCCTCCAATAAGTGGATCACTAACCTTTGCATTGAAAGCCATTATGGAAACATACATGCTATACAATGTAACCTACGAGGAAAATATAAAATATTTTCAGTATAATAGGACCTTGTAAAACTATGGTCTGAATTAAGAACATAAAAATCACAAACTGAAAATTAATTTTCATGACCCTTATTAAACTCAAGTCAACAAAGATTTATTTAGCATCCATTATAGGCCAGGCCAGACCGTGGTAATAAAAAGATGAATAAGACAACAGTCTCTCTGTGCCCTTGAAGAACTTATTCTAGGCTGGAAAAATAAGAAAGAAATAATTATGATGAAATGCAGTAAGTAGAAGTACACACTTTGTGCTACTGGGTCCTAAATAAATGAAAGATTAATTCTACAACAAGTAGTCAAGGAAGGCTCAATAGAGAAAATGACAGATAGGGTGGAATCGAAGGATACATATAGCAATCAGCAAAACCCCATATTTGTACTGTTCCTAAACACTCATACACACACACACACACACACACTCAAATATCCAAAGGAACATGAATATATAATTACATACATATATTTATATAATTTTATTTTATATATATGATAGAAAAATGACATTGCAAATTTATGAGACAAACTAGAGAAAAATCTCCTTAAGAGGCAAAAAGTACTTAAGAGGTAAGAATTAACCCTCCATTTAGGAACATGGAAACAAACTATGTTTCCAGAATTTCATTCCTTTGAATACTGTTCCATGGTATGTTCATAGAAAAAGGAGTTCCAAAATCAAATAAGACTGAGAAACACTAAGTTACACAACAAATAAACAGGTCTCTTTCACTACTGGCCCCTGAAAGCCTTTAGGATATAAACGCCTTAAGGGCAGGGATTTTGGCATGATTTATGCACTGTTATATTTTAGTGCCTAGAATGGTTCCTGGGGTGGAAAAGATGTCCAACTAATATTTGTTGAAAGAATGATTAAGATGCTACATAAAGAGAGGTTATGTCATGTAGCACTTATTTTTCAAATTTACTTGGCATTGTACTGTTTTTCCCAGAAAGCATCTGGCTCTCTGAACATCACTTTAGAACATGTTAGAACACATCACATTTAGAACAACAACACTTTAGGGGCGCCTGGGTGGCTCAGTCGGTTGGGTGTCTGATTTCAGCTCAGGTCACGATCTTGCGGTTGTTGAGTTCAAGCCCCACATCCAGCTCTGCACCAACAGGGCGGAGCCTGCTTGGGATTTGCTCCCTCTCCCTCTTTCTCTGCCCCTCCTCCGCTCATACATTCTCTCCCTCAAAACAAATAAACTTAAAAAAAGGAAAACAGATCTTTAAAAAACAACAACAACAACAACACTTTAGAAAATTTTCTTATGAAATCCAAAGCCAAACAAATGATTTTGGATTACTTCACTGTTGTTTTTCTTTACTTACAAAGATAGTGAAAGATTTACTAAGCTAAAGTATTACTTTAATTTTTTTAATGTTTTATTTATTTTTGAGAGAGAGACAGATTGTGCATGCGGGAGGGGCAGGGAGAGAGGGAGACACAGAATCCAAAGCAGACTCCAGGCTCTGAGCTGTCAGCACAGCTGGAATTCACAAACCATGAGATCATGACCTGAGTCGAAGTCTCAGGTCTTAACTGATTGAGCCACCCAGGGGCCCCTTAAAGTACTTCTTTAAACAGATAGTTATTTGGGGCGCCTGGGTGGCTCAGTTGGTTAGGAGTCCAACTTTTGATTTCGGCTCAAGTCATGATCTCACAGTTTGTGAGTTTGAGCCCTGTGCTGGGCTCTGCACTGGCACCATGGATCCTGCTTGGGATTCTTTCTCTCTTTCCCTCTCTCTCTGGCCCTCCCCTGTTAGCACACATACACACTCTCTCTCAAAATAAATAAACATTAAAAAAATTTTTAAATAAATAAAAATAAACATATAGTTAGTTGGACAGATCCATTATGGAGTTCTCCTAAGTGAACTGTATGCAGAAAATTATTCAGATTACTTGGTAGCCATATTTTTAGGTTTTAGTTAAAAAACAAGTGAGGAGTTTGTAAATATAACTTTCAAAAATTTAAACTAGTTTCCAGAGAAAAATCCAAAGTGACTCAAATATGCATTGGTAATAACTACAGTCAAGTCCCAAAGTTTCCTGCTGGGAGTCTACAGTTTACTTGAGTCACTTGCCCCAGAACACAAGCCCATTGTACAACAGCAGTTAGGAGAGGCTAGTGATGGCAAAACACAGCTAATAAAGAAAGAGAAACCTGATTAACACACAACTTCCAAAATCACAAATAAATAAGTCATAACTTTCAATACAGAATCTAAACTGAAAACCTGGGATCTCTAGCTCAGTAGCCATCATTATTTCTGAGCTGGGATCTCTAGCTCAGTAGCCATCATTATTTCTGAGTACTTTCAGAAAGAAAAGGCATGTGTATTTGTAGAAACTTTCTACAAATAGAGCTCAATAAATCAAAAGCCACAAGGTTTAAAGTTCATTGTTAAATAATTTCTTCAGTGTCAGATTCATGCTTCAGTCTTAAAATTTATTACATTATTTCAAGGCAACTGTAGAAAAATGTCTTCTTTATTTGCCATAAACAGTTTACTTCCTGAGAAAACTTACACAGCAAACTTACCTGATGTAACGCATAACTCAGCAGCACTATGATATAGTAATATATAGGGAATCCTCCTTGATGCTCTACTTTGGGAGTCCACCAAACTAGTAGAGCATATTCTAATCCAAGCAATAACCTATAGACAAAGAAAGACACATGGAGTTGACTTCCATTTTAGGTTAAAAAATAGTAACAAAAACAGAAATCTGTAGCTTACTATGTGAAAAAAGCCTGATATCTAAAACCTGTTAAGAAGTTAAAAAGAGATAAAAGTGCATATAAATGATACTGAAATTAAAGATGTTTTTCAAGTCTTTTTCTGTATATACTTTACACACAGGTATTAGTGATACTGATGAATATTCCTCATTTAACCTTTCTTAGTTAGTAAGGTTTTATTTCATTGTTACCTGTATGGCATGGCTTTGTAAAATATGTTTAGTGGCTGGGGACCTGCAGTGTATTTGCTGATAATCAGAGGTAATATTATCTGCAAAGGAACCATTGGAACTGCCAATAAGGCTAAATGTTCTTTGGGTACTCCCTCTTCTACCAATTTCAGTCCTGTTACTGCATCTGCTGCTGAAAAACCAATCTGCAATATAAAAACAAAAAGTATTTTAATTTGTGATTTACAAAATATTTTGCCCCAAGCATATGTAAGTTCTCCAAGACCTCAATCTCATTACTGATTTACACCAGTTACAAAAAAACATATTATTCTACCGGTATAACAATCAAATTATGGAAGGCGTGCTTTGTTCTATAGTCTAACAATATTAAGTGAAAACAACTGAAAATTCAGCACTTTTAGGAAATGCAGATGCCTGTAATAACTAAATTTCAAAAACTTCAATCTCTTACAATAAACAGTGTTCAAACCCAAACTTACTGATTTCTATGTTTTAAGTTTTTAAAAAAGCCTTTAATTGACTCCAAATAAAATCTAGGTAAAATGAAGAATCACTGGGGGCCTGGGTGGCTCAGTGGGTGACTCGTGGTTTTGGCTCAGGTCATGATCTCATGGTTCATGAGTTCAAGCCCCACATTGGGATCTGTGCTGACAGCATGGAGCCTGCTTGGAATTCTCCTTCTCTCTCCTTCTCTCTCCTTCTTTCTCTCTTTCTCTCTCTCTCTCTCTCTCCCCCTCTACCCCACTCATTCTTTCTCTCAAATAAACTTAAAAAATTTTTAAATAAAAATAAATAAAATGAAGCATCACTGCCACACATACACATTTTCATGATTTCTGACTGATCATAATAAAATTTCCAAAAGTATTTAACATTTCAAAAGTAATTCCAAGAAAACATTATATTTGAAGGGTTAAATTAAATAAGAGGGAAGAAAAATTATAGATTAATTTTTAAAAAAGCAAAAACAAAAAAAAGTAAGCATGCTAAAAGTAGTGAGTAAAAGTTTGGGGTGAAATAAGCTATTTCGAGAGTCTCAAAGTATCTCTCCATAAATTAGTTTTTAATTACAAAAAGAAAATTAGTAACTTTACAATGGGTTATCTAAGTAATCAAAGTTACTAAGAGTTAATGGGATAAAGGGACATGATAAAACTCCTGATATAATTCCCTGTAGTCATCACTATATTATTTGGGTAACATTCCTGACATATTTGCATAACCTGAAACTAAATATGAAGAAACATCAGACACACATAAATGGAAGGCTATTCTACAGAATAATTGGCCTGTATGCTTTAAAAATATCCAGGTCATGAAGGACAATGAAAGGCTGATGCCAACTAAATCCAATGTGTGATCCTGACTGGAGCCTTGGCCAGGAAAAAGTAGTTATAAAGGCTGTTATTGGGACAACTGGTGAAATTTGGATATAGACTGTGATTAGATAATAGTAATATGTCAATTTCAAATTTCTTCCTTTTTTATTTTTTTAAAGTTTATTTATTTTGAGAGAGAGAGAGAGAAAGAGAGAGAGAAAGATAGAGAGAGAATCAGTGGGGGAGGGGCAGAGAGAGAGGGGGACAGAGTATCTGAAAAGGCTCTGTGCTGAGAGCAGAGAGCCTGATGTGGGGCTCAAACTCACGAACCGTTTTATCATGACCTGAGCCCAAGTTGGATGCTTAACCAACTGAGCCACCCAGGCACCCTAAAATTTCTTAATTTTTAATAAAGTTGTGGCTTGGAAAACCTTTGTTCTTAGGAAATACATACTTAAGGCATTTATGGATGAAAGGGCACATGATATGTACAAATTAGTATTTCAGGAGAAATACATAACAGAGCACAAATCTACAGAATACAGAAAGTGGAACTAAATGTTAACAATTAGAGGATTTGAGTAATGACATATGGGAAGTCTTTCAACACTATAAGCAAATTTTCAGTAAGTGTTAAACTATACTAAAAAACATTTTTTAAAGGAATTATAATAGTATGCACTTTAACTTCTTGGAACGGGGCCAAAGGGCAAATTTCGCCATAGAAGAACTAAAGGTCAAAGACATTTCACTTAACTCCAGAAAAGAATTTCACTATTTTAACCACTGCCTTTGTAAACATTAGATATACAGACTAACTTCAACATTTACTCTATCTTAAAAGTGCTAGGAGATATTTATAGTAGGAGCTATTTATTGTACAAATATCTAACAAAACACCAAGCATGTATAAAAATTCTACAAATTTAAAGAGAAAGGTAGCTCTGTATATTCAAATGGCCAATAACCATGTATAAAGATGCTCAACTTCTTTAGTCATCAGAGAAATGCAAATTATAACCAAAATGAGATACCACTACACACCCACCAGAAAGGCTAGATTTGAAAGGACAATATATGTCTTCTCAAGGCTGTGAAGCAACTGGAACTCTCTTACACAGCTGGCGGTAGAGAAAAGTAGAAATAACCACTTCAGGAAACTGTTTGGTAGTATATACTAAAGCATTTCTCATGACTAGCAATTCTATTCCTAAGTATTTACCCGTCAGAAATGTGCATCTGTGTTCACCAAAAGTAATGTACATGACTATTCATAAAAGCACCATTCATAATAATCCAAAAGTAGAAATAACTAAACATTTGGTGATAGAATGGATAAATAAATTGTAGCGTATTTATTCAGTGGAATATCATAAGCAATGAGATGAACAAACTATTGCGATAAATAACAATATGGGTAAATTATACAAATATCACATTAAGTGGAAGAATACAGGAGACAGACGTAAGAATACATACTGGATATTCCATTTATTATAAAACTGAAAAGCAAAGAAAACTAACCTATGACATTAAAATTTTTTTTTATGTTTTTTATTTATTTTTGAGAGACAGAGAGAGACTGCGCAAGCAGGGGAGGGTCAGAGAGAGAGGGAGACACAGAATCTGAAGCAGGCTCCAGGCTCTGAGCTAGCTGTCAACACAGAGCCCGATGCGGGGCTCAAACCCACAAACCGTGAGATCATGACCTGAGCCGAAGCCGGACACTTAACCGACTGAGCCACCCAGGCGCCCCAAACCTATGACATTAAAAGTTAGGAGAGGTGTTACTTTTGGCCAGGTTTACTTTAAAAGGGGGACATAAGATTCTAGACTCTGTAACTGAAGCACCTCCTTATACATTGCTGGCAACAGTATAACTATAATCTTTTAAAAAGCAATTTAGCAATCATATTCACTGACCCACTAATTGCCTATTTAAGAATCTACAGAAAGGAAATATTCAGAATGTCAAAGAAAAACTTATGCCCAAAAATACTGACTAGTGCATTTTTATAATTAAAAAACATAAACAAACTAGGAGCACCTGTGTTGCTTAGTCAGTTAAGTGCCCGACTTGGGCTCAGGTCATGATCTCACAGTTCATGAGTTCGAGCCCCGCATTGGGCTGTCTGCTGTCAGCACAGAACCCGCTTCAAATCCTCTATCCACCCCACCCCCGGCCCCTCCCCTGCTTGCAATCTTTCAAAAATAAACATTTTTTTAATGTTTATTTATTCTGAGAGAGACAGAGCATGAGCAGGGAAGGGGCATAGAGAGGGAGACACGAATCTGAAACAGGCTCCAGACGTTGAGCTGTAAGCACAGAGCCCGATGCAGGGCTCAAACTCATGAACCACGATTTCATGACCTGAGCCGAAGTCAGACACTTAACTGACTAAGCCACCCAGGTGCCCCCAAAATAAACATTTTTAAAAAATTAAAATAAAATGAGCAAATTAAATGTACAACAGAAAAATAAGTAAATTACAGCAAATCTATATACTGAAACAATTATATAGCTATAAAAAAGTATGTTTTCCAAAAAGATTTTTTAATGTTTATTTTTGAGAGAGAGACAGAGCGTGAGTGGGGAAGGGGCAGAAGGAGAGGGAGACAAAGAATCTAAAGCAAGCTCCAGGCTCTGAGCTGTCAGCACAAAGCCTGACACAGGGCTTGAAGTCATGAATCGTGAGATCATGACCTGAGCCGGAGTCGGAATCTTAACCAACTGAACCACCCAGGTGCTCCTCAAAAATTATTTAATGATACGGAATATGGAGTATTAAGACAAAAACAAGATAAAAATTATATATGATACAATTCCTTTTATTTATATACATATTTGTATGTGTATACATACATCTATATTATTATTAATTTGTTGATTATACCTTATTAATTATATTCATATATGAATGTACACACACACGGAAAAAAGAGTGCTGGAAGAAAATATACCAAAAGTGTTACCAATGATTATCTCTAAATGATATAATTAGATAATATCTTCCTTGAACCTCTCATTATTTCCTAAAGTTGAATCTTAAATGTAACCTTCCCAATGTTTCCTTAAAATGTAACCCTCCCTATTAGGGAAGAGGAAAAATTCACTATTTCAAAAATAATGAGACTCCAAATTTTACGTCAGGGGTATCAAAAGATACCTGTAAACTATTTATGTAGATAGCTTTAGATATATAATATGAAACTCCTATAACTGATTTCAGATTTTAGAAATATTAATTCTGGAGGGGGAGGGCAAGATGACGGAGAAGTAGGAAGCTCTGTAATCTTCGCCCGCCCGCATCTACTGAACTGAGAAGGACTGAAGGGACAGTACTCTGAATTGCAAGTTGGGGAAGAGAAGAAAAAGACTCCAGAAAGAAGACAACCTCAAAGATGCCTGAGTGAGTGATTGTGAACTGGGAAATTGGAGGACGGGCCCGGCCCCGGAGGTGCAGGGGAATGGAGCCCCAACCCAACACAGGGAGAGCACGCTGTGCCCTGGAGAGACAAGGGGAAGAGAAAGAGACTAAAAACGCTCATAGAACTGTCTCTAAAGAAGAGATAAAAAACTCGCCCCAGGACGGAGAGAGTCATTGTCTTCCCATATATAACCGCTGGGTACGGAGAGAGAAATCCGTCCCATCTGGCTGGTGAAATCTTCCTTGGGCATGGTGGCGGCGGCGCCCATTCCAGGCGGCACCGGGAAAGGCAGTCCTGCCTCCTGCGTGACCCCGACTGGGAGGCCAGCCGCCAGCGGGAGCGCATCTCATCCCCGGTGACGGTGTTGAACTGCACGGACTGGGATTTGGAAGTGAAGCGGAGCTTGGAGAATACAGTTTGGCTCGCCCACGGCACAGGGTGATTGGACTCAGAAGAGCAGCTTGCAACGCTTGGTTCCAGCAAAGCTTGAAGCAACGTCATTATTCTCCCCGCAACCACCAAGGCAGGGCCTCGGAGAGCAGCCCCCGAGACCTAACCTACCTACACCAAACTACGCCCATCCACACAGGAGAGCTGCCTTCATTTTTTTTTTCCTTTTTTCTTTTCTTCTCCTTCTTTTCTCCTGCCATCCAGATATATTTCCCTTATCTCATTCTTATCTCTCCTCTTGGCTGGTTATACGCTTTTGGACTGTCCATAGTCTTTTGTGTCTCTGTCACCCCCTTGTTTTTGTTTTTGTTTTCTTTTTCTTCTTTCTTTTCTTCTATTCTTTCTTTTCTTTCCTTTCCTTTTCTTTACTTCCTTTCCCCTTTTGGTTTGCCTGTTTGTTTGATTTGTCTGTGTGTTTGCATGCTTTTGTTCCCTGTATGCTAGTCTGTTTTCCTTTTCAGGGCTACCTCAGGAAATAAGCCAAAGTGCACATGGTGGAGAGTCCCAAATATCACTGACTAGGGAAGGAAAATAATCAAAGGCACAACAAGAGACACCGAGAGACACCATTAAAAGAACACCTTCTGAAACGACAGGCCTTGGACAGTCAATGAGCCTCCTTTAATAGAGCAATACTAACAGGTGCACAGTGCATAACGAGCTTTCAAAACTGACAAGAGACAGAAAGCTAGCCAAAATGACGAATGGAAGAACCCTCGTCTAAAGAAACTCCAGGAAGAAGTCACAGCCACAGAACGGCTCAAAACAGATTTAAGCAACATAGCTGAACAAGAATTTAGAACAATTGTCATAAATTTAATCACTGGACTTGAAAAAAACATTAAAGAGGCTATCGATACACAGACTAGGGACCTTCAAAATAGCTGTGACGACTTAAAAAAAGGCTATAAATGAGGTGCATAATAAAATGGAGGCGGCCACTGCATGGATGGAAGAGGCAGAGAGGAGAATAAGTGAATTAGAAGACACAGTTATAGCAAATGAGGAAGCAGAGAAAAAGAGAGAGAAACTGATACAGGAGCACGAAAAGAGAATTCGAGACCTGAGTGATACATCAAAAGGAAAAATATCTGTATCATAGGAATTCCTGAAGATGAAGAAAGAGAAAAAGGTCCTGAAGGGGTGCTTGATCAAATTATAGCTGAAAATTTTCTGAATATGGGGAAAGAAATGGACACTGAAATCCATGAGGTGCAAAGAACCCCCTTAAGACGTAACTTGAATCGACCTTCAGCACAACATATCATAATGAAACTGGCAAAATATAAAGACAGAATTCTGAAAGCAGCTAGGGATAAAAGGGCCCTAACATACAAAGGGAAACTTATCAGAGTGGTTACACACCTATCTAATGAAACTTGGCAGGCCAGAAAGGAATGGCAGGAAATCTTCAATGTGATGAACAGGAGAAATATGCAGCCAAGAATCCTTTATCCAGCGAGCCTGTCATTCAAAATAGAAGGAGAGATAAAAGTGTTCCCAAATAAACAAAAATTGAGAGAATTCATCACCACCAAACCAGACCTACAAGAAATCCTAGAAGGGACTCTATGAGGAAAATGTTGCAAGGAATACAAGGTACCAGAGACACCACTCTAAACATGAACGCTACAGAGAACACAATGAACCCAAACCTGCATTTTTCAATAATAACACTGAACGCAAATGGACTGAATGCTCCAATCAAACAACACAGGGTAGCAGAATGAATAAAAAAACAAAATCCATCCATATGCTGTCTACAAGAGACTCATTCGAGACCTGAAGACACCTTCAGATTGAAAGTAAGGAGATGGAGAAATATCTATCATGAGACCGGTAGTCAAAAAAAACCCAGAGTAGCCATACTTATATCAGACAAACTGGACTTTAAAGTAAAGGCAGTAACAAAAGATGAAGAAGGACATTATATAATAATCACAGGGTCTCTCCATCAGAAAGAGCTAACAATTATAAACATCTATGTGCCAAATTTGGGAGCACCCAAATACATGAAACAATCACAAACAGAACCAATCTTATTGATAAGAATGTGTTAATTGCAGGGGACTTTAACACTCCACTTACAGCAAGGGATAGATCAACCAGACAGAAAATCACTAAAGAAACAATGGATCTGAACGACACATTGGAACAGATGGAATTGATAGATATATTTAGAACTCTGCATCCTGAAGCTAGGAAATTCACCTTCTTCTCAAGTGCGCATGGC
>CM053573.1:102728753-102754226 GCA_028646485.1 Cryptoprocta ferox | reverse complement strand
GGCTAAAATGAACAACTCAAGAGACTATAGATGCTGGCGAGGATGTGGAGAAACGGGTACCCTCCTACACTGTTGGTGGGAATGTAAACTGGTACAGCCGCTCTGGAAAACAGTGTGGAGGTTCCTCAAAAAACTATCAATAAAACTCCCCTATGACCCAGCCATAGCACTGCTGGGGATTTACCCAAGGGATACAGCAGTGCTGATGCATAGGGGCACATGTATCCCAATGTTCGTAGCGGCACTTTCAACAATAGCCAAATCATGGAAGGAGCCTAAATGTTCATCAACTGATGAATGGATCAAGAAGATGTGGTTCATCTATGCAATGAAATACTACATGGCAATGAGAAAGAATGAAATCTGGCCATTCGTAGCAAAGAGGATGGACCTCGAGGGTGTCATGCTAAGCGAAATTAGTCAGGCAGAGGACAGATACCATATGTTTTCACTCATAGGTCTAACAGGAGAAACCCAACAGAGGACCATGGGGAGGGGAAGGAGGAAAAAGAGTTAGGGAGAGGGAGGGAGACAAAGCACGAGAGACTCTTGAATACTGAAAACAAACTGAGGGCAGAACGGGGAGGGGAAAGGGGAAGGGGGGTGATGGTCATGGTGGAGGACACTTGTGGGGAAGAGCACTGGGTGTTATATGGAAACCAACCTTACAATAAACTATAAAGTTAAAAAAAAAAAGAAATATTAATTCTAACACTAGCAATATTTCACTATAACAAAATATACTTACCTTTCCTCTAGCATAATATCTTTAAAAATGTTTTTGGACTATAAAATTAGGATATCTTAATACAGAAAACATAAAGAATAAAAGTCACTAAAATACCCATTTATTTATGGTATCTTTTTTTCCAACGTTAAAAAAAATAAGTCAACTGATTCTTAAACAGACTTCTAATGCTTATATATTTCCATATCTTTGTAAATCACATTCTATGTAAATAATTATAATACTTCTGATACTAAATGTATGTTCATTATAACGGTAGGGAACTATCATGTTTTTTTCAAGGCATTCATTTCCATACCAAGCGTTAATATCATTCATGGAATAAAATTTCACACTTATTAGAAGTACTTCAAATTTCATAATTCTTTTCAAGATCCCAAGAGTTAGCTTACTTTGAAATTACGTTTGATATCATCACACCTTTTAAAACATATTTAATAAACAGAAAATACTGCTTTTTATTATTAAATTCTAATAGTTGTAGGAAGGACCTTATATGAAAAGGCAAAGGAAGTATTCCATGATATTGGTAATTATAGCAGAGTGCTAAATTTTGCTTTATAAATCTCTTACCTTTGCAGTTAGAATCAGAAGGCAAAATGTCAGAACTGCTGGCATTTTTATAATTGCAAAAAGCAGCTTGTAAGTATCTGTGATCCCTTGAGTTTCTTCTTTTCCTATTGATACTTCTTTGTTTTCTTTTTTCAGAAGGGCAACTAGAGTTGTTGTTATCAAAAATACAGTTCCCCAGAAAAAAAGGAAATCTGAAATTAAAAAGTTAAAATCTATTAACTTAAAATTTTTTTTTGTTTGTTTATTTTTAAAATAGAGTGTAAGCATGGGAGGGGCAAAGAGAAAGGAGACACAGAATCGGAAGCAGGCTCCAGGCTCTGAGCTGTTAGCACAGAGCGCCACGCAGGGCTCGAACTCACAAACTGTGAGATCATGACCTGAGCTGAAGTCGGATGCTCAACTGAGTGAGCCACCCAGGTGCCCTTGTTAACTAACTTTTGAAATGGCATATCTGCGTTGATACTAAATAATTCTGTATACAACTTTACTTCAGTTAAATGTTTTTTTTTAATTCTTATTTATTTTTGAGAGACAGAGCACAAGTGGGAGAGGAACAGAACAAGAGGGAGACACAGAATCTGAACCAGGCTCCAGGAAGTGAGCTGTCTGCACAGTCTGTCCCAGGCCTCAAACTCACAAACTGTGAGATCATGACCTGAGGTGAAGTTGGACGCTTAACCAAATGAGCCACCTATGTACTCCATATATGATTATTTCTAATTTCTTTGAGCTGTCTAGATAAAATAACAATACATAGAAAGGAGGAAGTAATGAGAACACATCATTTCAGAGCCCTAATTCAAAGGTTTTCCAACAGCTCACATGGAGAGAAGAATGAAGCTAATAGCTCAGAAAAAGAGGCTTAGCCACCGCCAGAGAATATATTTTTATGAGCGCAATTACCATAAATAGTAATTATCATTAGACTACTGGCTATTATTTATTAACATTGCTTTGATGCTAGAGAACATCCATAGTCTGATATACCAACCATTGTAAAGATATTGTTACCAAAAATAATCTAAATATTTTATTTCTTTTTTTTTTAATTTTTTAATGTTTATTTATTTTTGAGAGAGAGAGAGACAGAGACAGAGTGTCAGTGGGGGAGGGGAAGGAGAGAGAGGGAGACACAGAATCTGAAGCAGGGTTCAGGCTCTGGGATGTCAGCACAGAGCCCGTTGCGGGGCTCAAACTCACGAACTGTCAGATCATGATCTGAACCGAAGTCAGACACTTAACTGACTAAGCCACCCAGGTGCCCCTAAATATTTCATTTCTAACATTTTGGTTAATTTTATGTGTTGTATCTGTAACACAATATGATGTGTGTGTGTATATATATACACACGTATATAAAATTAAGATATCAAAGTTGATGTTCAAGTTTCATAAACATGACTTTTGGGCAAAGACCTATAGAACAAACTAAATATTCTGAAGTGGCCACTAAATCTTATCTAGTGCTCCCATAAATGCAAAATTTAAGAGCATGTGCCAATTCACCAGTAACCAAGGATATACTAGCTAGCACATAAGTGCCTATTATGCCAAAGCAAAACATAGAAGAGTGCAATAAATCTCAAAGTCACTCTCCAAGACAAGTATTATTATTCCCACTTTATACACAATGAAACAGGATCACAGTCCACAAAGTGCCAGAGGTGGATCTAAACCAGATCTGATTCTAAAGCAATGTTTCTCATTTTACTACCCAGATGCTCAGATACGCGTGTCTACACCAATTAGGCTCTTTCCTATCAACCAGATCCCTGAGAAGATACCCATTTTAGCTTCAGCCATGAAGTCTGCAACATAGATCCTTCAGTATACTTCTTTAATCTGGCTATTTGTATTCCCTTTCCTCACTTCCATCTCCCCATATGGTAGTATGGCAAAGGGTATGCAAACCCATAGAATAAATAAACATGGCACATCTTCCTAAAGAATTCATTTTACTCAATAGTTTAGAGGGAAGCCCTTTTTTTTTTTTTGAGAGAGAGAGAGAGAGAGAGAGAGAGGGGCAGAGAGAAAAGGGGACAGAGGATCTGAAGGGGGCTCCATGGTGACAGGCTGACAGAAGCGAGCCTGATGTGAAGCTCGAACTCACTAACTGTGAGATCATGCCTTGAGCTGAAGTTGGATGCTCAACCAACTGAGCCACCTAGGCGCCCGTCAAGGGAAGCCTTTTTAATGAAAAAAAAAAATTACAAGGATGGCAAAATTTCCAAGAGTTTTTAAGATAAAATATCAGACTTCAAAAAGCCTTCACACTTTCAAGGCTTTGGACTAGGTCCTCAGACAGCTGTGGACTAGGTGTAGATTCACTCTCTGCCACCATCAGAAGAAACAGAAGAATTAAGAAGCATTGTCTCTGGGGTGCCTGGGTGGCTCAGTCAGTTGAGCATCCAACTTCGGCTCAGGTCATGATCTCACAGTTTATGAGTTCGAGCCCCGCGTCGGGCTCTGTGCTGACAGCTCAGAGCCTGGAGCCTGCTTCGGATTCTGTGCTTCTGTCTCTCACTGCCTCTTCTCCGCTCACACTCTGTCTCTCTCTCTCTCTCTCTCTCTCTCTCTCAAAAATAAACATTAAAAAGAAAAGAAGCATTGTCTGATACAACCATCCTTGGCTCAGATGAGATTCTCTCTCCAACTCTCACACTATGAAAATTAACTTAAGCCCTTCAGAAGTCAGTGACAGGAAAGCAAACTTTCACTTTGTTCTAAATGTCAGGCCTTCCTTTCACCTACTTGCTTTTGGCACAGCTCTCTATTTCACACGTTAGAGCATGAAGGATTTTAGACACACATCATGCAGTCCAATGCTCTCATTTTCACAGGGGAGGAAACTGAAATAGAAATAGTGTGTTTGGCCCTGGGTCACCAGCTGAGTCTTAGTAGAAACAGATCTTTCTATGCCTCAAATCTCTCTCTGAAGCATTTGCTCAAAATATCCATGCTGTCGTAGAGCCCTCCCAGAAAATGCTATTTGATTATACAATATAGTTATATCTGATTTGGGGATTGGGTTTTCAAAAGACAGCAATGTAATGCAAAAATCGAGTAAATACAAAGCAAATTTTGAAACCTTCCTAATCCCTTAGTTTTCCTAACCCCTTAGGAAGATAAAGCCATGTTTGAGATCACATACCTTTTCATTAACTCCAATGTTAGGTCTTCCTCTGGGGTAGAAGAGATTGTTTCTTCAATCAAGCACTGGATTAAGCAGCTGTCTTGCTATTACGGGCCATCTTGTCCCAAAATTTGGGTTCAAACTCAGCCCAACGTGCAAGGCTGAGGCTGGGAAGCCAATAGATTCAGTGCTCCCATCTCATGCTAACTCTGGGCTTCTATCACTGAATGGATGGAAGTGAATCACTCTTAATATTTTAAAATATGTTCTGGTCAGGAACATATCCATTTTACTTAAACACATATTATCTCTACTCTGATGCTATGATAGATTCTTGCATTCAGCTTTTGTTTAACCTATATCTTGACACTCTTAAATCATTTTGTAAGCTGAATTTAGACTTTTATAAAACAGTAGACAATGAACATTCCAAAATACCACATGAAGATGCAGAGTACATCAGAATAGCTTAAATGAAAAGTAATGATAACATCAAATGCTGACAAGAATAGAGAAACAGAATCATTCATATATTGTTGGTAGGAAGATAAAATGGTATATCCATGCCAATCTGGAAAAAAGTTTGGAAGTTCTTTTCAAAATAAAAATGGACTTACCAGAAACCAGTGTTTGCATACTTGGGGCATTCATCTCAGAGTAATGAAGTCTTGTTTTCACATAAAAATAGCCCCAAACTGGAAACTACTCAAATCCCCTTCAGTGGATGAGTGGTGACATAAACCACGGTATGTCTAACAAATGGAATAATTCTCAGCAATAAAAAGCAACAGATCACTGATACATGCACCAACTTGGATGAACCTCAAAGAAACTGTGCTAAGTGAAAAGAGCTAATCTCCGAAGAACACATACTACGTGATTTCATTTGTGTAACGTTTCTGAAATAACATAGTTATAAAGATGGAAAACAGATTAGTAGCTTCCAGGGGTTAGGGATGGAGAGGAAGAAATGGGTATAGCTATAAACAGGCAACACAAAGGAGTCTTGAGATGGTACACTGGAGTATCCTCATTGTGATGATGGTGGTTATACAAGGCTACACGTGATGAAATTACACAGAGCTACTCACATGCACACACACAAGCAAACATAAGTAAGTACGTGTGTAATCGGTAAAATCTGAATAGTGGTATGGATTGTACCAATGTCAATTTCTTGGTCTTGAGACTGTATTGTAGTTATGTAAGATGTTAACAGTGGAAGAGACCGGGGAAGGGTGCATGGGATTTCCTTAAACATTTCTTTGCAACCTACCGTGAATCTATAATTATTTTAAAATAAAAAAAAATTTAATTAATGGGAAATTTAAGAACACAAAAATTCTTTCTTTTTTGTTTTTTTTAAGAATGCAAAAGTTATAAAACTGTGCTAGGAATAAGAAATGTAGGTCTCAAACACAAGATAACATAAAGCAATTGAAAAAGAAATGTTTAGGTATGTTGAAATCACTTATTCTGTAGTTTTAATTGATCACCATTGGACTTCAGCCAGCAAGGACTGTTTTCAAAAGTGATGGGAAAGTGAAATTTAGCCCTGCATCGGGCTCTGTGCTGACAGCTCAGAGCGTGGAGCCTGCTTCAGATTCTGTGTCTCCTTCTCTCTCTGCCCCTCCCCAACTTGTGCTCTGTCTCTGTCTCTCAAATTAAGTAAATGTAAAAAGAAAAAAAGTTTCAACATGCACACTCGTATAAATTTTATACTTGTGACCTCCTACACTAATATAGTATATACAATGTAAAATAAAAATCTCAAATTAAAGGATATGAAGTAATTGTTCAAAAGAATGAAATTAAAGAACATGTATAGAGGTACCTGCTTGGCTCAACTAATAGAGCATGTGACTCGATCTCAGCGTTGTGAGTTTGAGTCCACATTGGGTATAGAGATTAAAATCATTAAAAAAAAAAAAAAAACTAAAGAAAGATCATGTATAAAATGCCAGATTTACCCAAGATTGTGTCTTAAAAAAATAAAATAAAAAACAAACAAATAAAAAAAAGGTGAAATCAGGGGTTTTATACTGTTTTTTTGTTTTGTTTTTTTTTATCTAGGAAAAGAACATATTTCATAAGGTAAGTCTCCTTTGCTTGCTCAAATTACAGTTTTCATGAACACTAAATGAAGGTAGGAACTGCCAGTAATTAGTGAGGTTCTATGATTCTTTCATTGATAATTTATAGTAAAGGCTAATTCAACTGGTCTCTACATAAATTTCAATAAAAATGAGAAGTAAAATTCATAGTAAAATACATGCCAAATAAAATAAAAATTTTTTTTGGTTTAGAGTGTATTTTTTAAATTGACTTTTCCATACAAAATCAATCCCACATTTCCTTACTGGACAAACAAAGCACAGCTTTGCTTTGTTTTGAAAAGAAAAAAGGCTTTTAAGACTTTCTTTTTGGGGTGTGGGCTCCAGTTTTTAGTATCTAATCCCTCCTGAATCTACTGTTCCCACTGTTCCTCCACTTATCTCACTTTACTACTAGGGTCCTAACATTTGAAAATAAGTTCAAATCTGCTCCATTTGTGTGTAGGGAGATATAAGATCCACCAGATTTATGAACGTGTTCCATTCAAAGCAAAAAGGGAACTAAACTCAAGAATTTTATATCACATACTTTGTATGATATTTACCCAAAGATTAGCTTTTAAGGCACTGGATTAGTCTTTTTTTTTAACTTTTTATAAATATTACTTTTTAATTTTTCTAACGTTTATTTATTTTTTTTTAATATTTTTTTAATGTTTATTTATTTTCAAGAGACAGAGAGATAATGAGCAGGGGAGGAGCAGAGAGAGAGGGAGACACAGAATCTAAAGTAAGCTCCAGGCTCTGAGCTGTCAGCACAGAACCCGACACAGGGCACAGGGCTGGAACCTACAAACTGTGAGATCATGACCTAAGCCGAAGTTGGACGCTTAACTGACTGAGCCACGCAGGCGCCCCTATCGTTTATTTATTTTTGAAAAGAGAGACAGAGGCAGAGTACCAGTGGAGAAGGGTAGAGAGAGAGGGAGACACAGAATCTGAAGCAGGCTCCAGGCTCTGAGTTGTCAGCACAGAGCCCAATGTGGGACTTGAACTCATGAAACATGAGATTGTGACCTGAGCCGAAGTCCAACACCTTCACAGACTGAGCCACCCAGTTACCCCTAAATATTACCTTTTAAATTACTATACAGTAAACCTAAAAATTTTTTGGTGTCCAGTTCTATAAACTTTAACACATGTATAAATTTTAAATCAGTACCACCATAATCAAGATACAAAACAGTTCCATCACTCCCCAAAACTCCTTCATGCTGTCTGTCATCCACGTATAGTCATCTTTTCTTCACCCACCATCCCTAGAAACTGCCTATCTGTTCTCTACCTCTACAGTTTTATCTTTTGAGAGTGCAGGAGAATATTTTAAGTCTAAATACATGTTAAAGAATGTACTACAGCCTATTTAGAAATAACTGGTCTATCTGGAAATGGGTCAGTTGGTCCTGTCCACATTCTAAATAGCATTTCTAGTCACACAAAATATATTGAGTCCTATTTCAGAAAGCAAAGGAGTTTGTCACTAAGTAAGAATTAGTTGGTCCTATTCTCTTTCTAATTCAAAGAATGAATGTCTTACAAATACTGTTTTTATTCATTGCCAGTTTGATCTTCTCTGTGCATGCCTATCAAAAGATAAACCAATCCATAAGCTCTAGTATGTTTAGTTCTCTTCTCCAGTATCAGACTAACCTGCTTGCTGCCCCAACCCAAATACGTTGCTCCCTATCCCAATCACTTCTTCTGTTCATTGTTGTTACCACTGCTTCTAGAGAAATGGGCTGCAACTACCAGTTCAGATTGGTTCTGGTCTGAAGACAGAATTCATATGAATCTAATAAAATGTTTTTAAAATGACAAAATAAACAAAAAAGGGATTTCTAGCTTCTCTGAACACTGATAAGATCCAGCAATCATAGGATCCTATTGCCAGAAGGCAATTTTTTGAAATTGATACTCCCATCTCGAGATGGGCATGAGTTTTTCAGGTCACCACTGTTCCCTCCAAACCCAACAGTCCTGTACTAACTCACTTGCTTCATTTCCACTGTCCATCTACCTGGTCCATCATTTTGGTTTGCAAACTTCCATTAAATTCCCTGGGAGCAGAGAATTCCCAGGCCTTATTCATCAAATTTTAACACCTATCATATCACTAGCACCAAATAGGCAGTGAATGAATGAATGCTACAGGTTACTTAAAGAAACAAAACAAAAAATTTTTAGTCTGTCATTTCTAGGCCATCAGACTTTCCAGAAGACGGTTGACTGGACTGATGTTTTTAGATATCAGCAGTCAGAGTGCTACTTTTCTCTAGTAGAAAAGCCCAATCGGCATAAATTATATTTAGGTTTTAAGGTTTTTCCTGAGTTTTTTTTCTAGTTTCCTACCAACTATAAGAAAGACCCTAGTAAGTCTTTTGAAACAGAAAGTGTGGATACTCTTTGCTTTACATGATTTGGCTTACAAATTTCCTAAGAATGCTCTACGTTCAGATAGTGGAGGGGAATTCTGTATCTCTATCTCCAACTAGGTGCTTGACCTCAGTTTCTTCATCTATAAGAATGAATTGAGATGGTTACTAGACTTACTGCGAACACTTTGTAGTACATACAAGAATTGAATTATGTTGTACACCTGAAACTAATATTGATATGTACCAATTTTACCTCAATTAAATATATCAGGTCCCACAAATACAAATCAGAATCTAAATTACATAAATAAATAAAAAATAAATAAATAACGAGAGAGAGAGAGAGAGAAGAAATTGAAATATATGATCTTTTCAAGTCATAAAACTATGTTCTAATCCCTGTGTTCTTCTGGGTTACTTTCATCATCTCTTGCAACTTAAAAGGTTGTCTCTTTCTGCTCCCCCAAAATCCTTGAAAACCAAATGGGGCAGGACAAAAAAAGCTCGCTTCTGAGTTCAGGACTACCTTGGATCCCTGAAGGGCCCAAAAAGCCAACCTCAGCATAATCAAGTCTTTGTTTCCAAAGGATTCCATTCTCATCTTATCCTTCACATTCTAAATTTATTATTTAGATTGCTACTTTCCAAATGGCAAAAACTGGCTTTTCTCAACATCTTCCATTTCTATTTATCAATAAAACAAAGTCTTAATCAGAGAATATATTTTACAATTCTAAAAAATTATTATGCCTTTTAATTTTCTGATTTTTCTAAACATCTGCCTCAGTGTTTGGCTCTTCTTTTATTACCTAAGCAATTTTATTTCCTTCATTATTCTTTCTATGCTCTTAAAATTCCAAAAAAAAAAAACCCCACTTTTTTTTAGTTATACTGCTACTATGTTCCAGAAAGATCAAAGCTATAAATATGATATATACAATCATAAAAAGTGAATGAAAACTCTTCAACTGTTAACTTACTAAAGTGTTTGAACTAAAAACAATAGTCTACTACAGACAGAAAATGTTAAATTAAAAAGTAAGCTATTTTTACAATTTCCTGGAGCTCAAAGTTCAAATTCCACAGAACTAACAGCTGTTCAAAATAACAAATCAGTGTGAATAAAAATTCAATGGCAGCACAGTTTTGATCTTCCCATTGGGGAACAGTTGTGGCTAAGAAAAGATATAATTAACACAGCTCCTGAATGCATAATGCCATTCCCTGGAATGATGTTTTATCAATCACTCTTATACTTAAAAGAAAGGGCTAATTTACCTCGATAGTAACTTATTTCCCACAGCCTCTAAAATCTTGATTTCTCTTCTGAGGCTTTCCCATGTTAAGTAATACATCAGTTCATTAGTTCTTCCTGGTGACATGAATAGTCCCAGTACCAAATAAAAAGATACATAAGAAGCAGTAAGGTGCTAATACAATACACTTAAAGTATTTCTAAGCAAAGAATTATCCATAGAGCAGGAGTGGGACTCCAGAACACTTCAAGACAAATCTGTTTAAGTGCAAAGCAATATCTCTCAAACATTTTTGGCCTCAACCCAACGAAGGAAAAGCATAATTATCATTTCATCAGTAGTAGTAGCTCACTAGCAGATTGAGGAGGTAGAAAAGGGGGTCTCTGGAGCAGCTGGTTGGCTCAGTTTCTTAAGTGTCTGACTTCAGCTCAGGTCATGATCTCAAGGTTTGTGAGTTTGAGTCCCACGTCAGGCTCTGTGCTGACAACTCAGAGCCTGGAACCTGCTTCAGATTCTATGTCTCCGTCTCTCTGCTCCTCCCTCGCTCATGCTCTGTCTCTCAAAAATAAATATTAAAAAAAAAAAAAAAAAAAGGAAAGAAAAGGGGGTCCTTATAAGGCCTAAGGGTATAGAGGGGGTGGGTAAGATTTTGAGATGAGTAGTGCAGTATTCCATATTATTCCATAACCCTTACACTTCCCTTACCACACAACCCCTGACATTCCAATGTTGGGAATCCCCAAGCTAGTACTGGGAAGATCAGAGAACGTTTAACTGCTTAAATTTGAAGAGAATCTCTGTAATCCACCATCATTACCAGAATGAGGAAGTCTGGTATTACCATATTCCTGATGCCCATTATTCCTGCTATTGGTAATTTTACTTCTGTTTCCTAATTGTTAGGAAAGCTTGAAAAGAAAAGAAAAGGAAAAGGAAAAGAAAAGAAAAGAGAACTTTCCAGGGACATGTATTCTACTCATGAAGAAAAAGGGGAAATTCTGTAGAACTTACACAAAATTGCTTACTGGATTAAACTTCAAACTCTTATAGCAATTCAAGAAAATCTTACTAATTAGGTCACAGCTTTTCTATCAGCACCATCTCCCAAACCCAGTCTCCACGCCTGGTGTTGTGCATTCTGGAATCCCACTCATCGACTTCATGGAATTTTATAATTCTATAATTCAACAGGTCAATTGTTACCTGCAGCGTGAAGCCTGACTCTCACAAGCAGTTAGTGGCTGGCAACCCTGAGCTCCCCGTAAATGTTCATTTCTCCCCATCTTTGTGGGTTGGACTCTGCTTAATTCATAGTAGGCCCTCAGAACTCTGTCACTCAGCCAACTCATTAATGCTGAATAAATTAACCCTATCCTTTTCACCAGAAGGCTAGAAGAAGACTCTTGGTATAAGAGTAGAGGAAGAAATGAACCAGAAAGCATGGAACTAGAAATCTCAATCCAACAAAAGAGAAGAGGAAAATGTGAACCACAGGAATCAGGCTGGATTTATGCCTACACACTAGCCAAACTTTTAAAGAATGTGCATCTGTGTATTAGTCGAGTGTCAACAGCTCCCTAGCCTGAGAGTTTTGTTTGCCATTACACAACGTTATTGAATGAGCTACCTCTCCCTGATCATTGTCAAGTACTCATCAATTGTGACTGCTCTGATGTAGTCATTCTGGCTCTAGCTCATTTTAGTAGAAAACTTAACCTCGGGTAATCCCCCACAATATCATTTCCAGTAAATTAAATTATGAGATTGCCCCCGACGTCACACCCTCTGTAAAAAGGATTCCTAGACGTAAAATAATCCTCACCGAATAATAGTTTAAATACACTACCTGAAAGAGTAACGATTCCCCTGGGTTGAGGCTGAAAGCGCAAATACTTGTTACAAAAGTCGGCAGATTCAAGGGCCAAAAACAAAACATTGCCCAAAAAGTAGCCAGCTGTTTGGCCCACTGAATTGCAAGTGGAAGCATAACCCACGTTTTCCCGGGATAACATAGTTAACGCCCAACCATCCACAGCGATGTCCTGAGTGGCGGCCAGGAATTCAAACAAAAAGAATGTCACAGTGAGAGCAATCACATCGGGGCTTCTGCCATCAGTGTTCCCGAGCAAATGGTCCACCTGAGTGGATAAATATATCATGAACAGTCCCAGTATATACTGTGTAGGGACAAGCCAAGATTTGCGACGACCAAAGTTCCTAAAGTAAACTGCATCAACCAACGGGGCCCAGAGCAATTTGAGACTGAAGGGCCAAAAGACGAAACTGAAGAAAGCTTGATCTGTATAGCTAACATTTTTGCTCTGCAAAATGAGTGGGATGCTTCCGGCCAGGCCCAGTGGAATGCCCTGAAGCACGTAAAGAAAAAGCAACAGCAAAATGCTGCTTAATTCCGCCCGGCAGCTCCGTGGGGGTTTTGAGAAGTCACCAGTGTCGGTATCCCGCAAAAGAGCTTCTTTGTCCCCTTCCCCGCCCACCAATTCCGGATGACTGTCATCCCAGCCGCCTGGCGGCAGAGGACCGCTCTTCATATCCAGAGAGTGGTTAAAAGTCCCTGGGCGTCGTTGCCGACTGTTGTCCTTGTGGGAGATGGTCGGTGACATATCAGAGACGATGCAGAGCCCCGTCTGTGGGGTGCCGGGACTGAGCGTCGTGGATCCTCCTAGCCCCGGGTCCAAGGCTGTCGCTCTGGACCAGGGTCTCGATGGTTCAAGGAGGAGGATAGGGCGAGGGGTAATAAGGGCACTTCTTACAGTGGTCCCGCGTACTGAAGCCAGGAGCCAGTCCCCTGGCTAGAGACCCAGGCGATGATGCCCAGGTAGGTGGCCCTTGCAGCGGCGTCAAGGAGCCTAAAAGAGTCCCCCGGGCATCCGCGCCGGGCTCGGGGCTGGAGGAGAGGGCCGTGGTGCCACGATGGAAACGGGCCCTTAGCTTCAGCGAGATCGAACGGCCAGTCTCCCGACCCACCTCCAGTTCGCGCCGCCACCACTGCAGCAGACAGCACTTTCTCTACAGGACTCCAGAGAGACCGGGTAACTTCCTGCCTCGCGCCTCAGGAAGTGGTCCTAGGCTCAAATGAGTCCTGTCCCCGCCTCCCGAGCAAGCCAATCAGGGCATGCTCCCGAGACCGAGTTCGGAAACAACGATTGGTAGGAACCCGAAACTCTGGCGACCAGGACCTCATGGGAGGATTAACGCTGGAGCACTTTGAGGCCTGGGCGGGGCGCGGCGCGAGCTCTGGCTCTGTGAGCGCATGCGGCCGTCTGGAAAGCGTGGGCCTCGGTCATTGGGCCCACGCGGCCACGTGAGTGATGGCTGGTTGAGCCAGGCCTGCGCAGGCTGCCCATTGACCACACCGGGGCCTGTCATTAGGGTGGGGAGGGCAATGCCCAAGCTTGGGGCCGGTTATTGTGTGATGCCCTTGCTTTCGTGGGCTAGGCAGAAACAGGGTAGGGAAGGGTTGAAGTTTATGAATGTCTTTATCAGCAGGCAAGGGTGTCCCAAAAAGGGGAATATAAGGCCTGGCTAATTGGAGAAGTGCGAGGCTCATAGTGCGTGCATATTTATGGAATGAATGAAACTGCTCAGAGGTGCTAGGTTTCTCTGTACTGCGTTTTTTCCAGTGCAGTGGAAGAAACGTAGTGGAACGAGGGTCGGATAATTCATTCGTTACATAGGGCGAATCCATAGAGATTGGAATTATAAAATTCCTTAACATCCCTCTTATTTTTGAGCGACTGAAACGGTCTTATAAGAGTCAAATATTAAAATTTTGTTTCATGTTAACTCAATGTGTATACGTTATTGAAATGGTAAGAGAAAATAACCTTAGAGAACCAATAGCATTATTTGTAATGCATAGAAAATGCCTATAAAGTTTTACATAGACTATTTACTTATATTACATATTGTTTTCCATTGGACGACTAATACTAAAAACAAAAACAACCTGTACTTTAAAAAAAAGTACCAAACCTCACACCATTTAAAAGATAAAACATGTTACTGCCGGCCTCTCCCAAATATAGTCAAATGTTGCAATAACTTCTCCATCTCAAAATTATTTTTTTAACTTCATTTGTTTTGAGGGAGAGAGAGAGAGAGAGAGAGAGAGAGAGAGAGAGAATCCCAACCAGGCTCCGCACTGTCAGCAGAGAGTGCAGCGCAGCACTTTAACTCTCATGAACCCTGAGAACATGACCTGAGCTGAAACCAAGAGTCGGGTTTTACCAACTGAGCCACCCAGCCACCCCTCTATCTCAAAATTATTGAGAAAAAGATTGGTTTTCTGAAGATGAACATTAAAATTTTAATACAAAAAGTTATACATCTGTTAAATGCAGCCTGATTTTAGACAGGAAACCAAACTATACAAATATTACATTTCTTAAAACTAATTTCATGCAGTGTTTCAGGAAATTTTTGCAATGCTTTAAGGAATAGTCTATGAACCTGCATTCTTCAAAGAATGGCTTCAAAGATCAAGGAACTTGCTGAAATTTTTTTTTAAGTACATATGCATGGCAAATAACTTGTCGGATGATGGATTAATGTATTAGAAAGTTTAATACTAAGATATGTAAATGGAAGTTATTTCTATTTCAAGACTCATAGCATGTCACAAATTTTTCATACTGTCTCCATCTATTTAAATATTGAAAAACAGCTTTTTCTGTATTCTTTACCTTACCCTAGAGTCTTAGGGTAGTCATGATTAATTTCTCTTCCATTTTTCTTTATTCATTTTTAAAGATTTCTTTTTTGAGAGGGGAGGGAGTGGGAGAGAAGGGCAGAGGGAGAGAGAGAGAATGTGGAGCCCAACTTGGGCCTTAATCCCATGACCCTGGTGACCATGACCTGAGCCAAAATCAAGAGTCTGAGGCTCAACCCACTGAGCCACCCAGGTGCCCTGATTTTGTTTGTTTTTGTTTTTAAGTAAACTTCACACCCAAAGCAGGGCTTGAACTCAAGACCCTGTGATCAGTTTCATGCCCTACTGACTGAGCCAGCTACATGCCCCATACCAGAGCTTTGAATGTTACCATATGTCCATCCAAAGCTGACATTCAGCTGATAATACCGCATCAAAAAGAGACCAAATCCTTTTCAGTCAAGTGCTCTTCTGTAGGAGCTGAATTTTAACCAAAAACAGGTTTAGGCGAGGGATGGGTCAGGATATTCTGATATGGACTATGGTGTTCTCTTGGCTTAACTAGGGTATAGGAGGCAATGTAATGTGATGCCAGATATTACACATAGTAAGTCAGCTGGTCATATGTAATTATGTTCTCCACATTTAAACTCTCAAGGCTTTTTAGAGGATCCATAAATAACAAATTGATTTCCTTTAACCTGATGTGGCAGTTTTATTTAAATTTTTTTTTATTTTAATGTTTATTAATTTTTGAGAGGGAGATGGGGGCAGAGAGAGAGGGAGACACAGAATCTGAATCAGGCTCCAGGCCCTGGGCTGTCAGCACAGAGCCCGACATGGGGCTCAAACCCATGAACAGTGAGATCATGACCTGAGTCAAAGTTGGATGCCTAAGTGACTGAGTCACCCAGGTGTCCCATAATGTGGCAGTTTTAAAACATAGCTTCCAAGTCTTTATCATTTCTCTTTTGGGGAATTTTTTTAATGTTTATTTATTTTTGAGAGAGAGAGCGAGAGAGAGCAGGGAAGGGGCAGAGAGAGGGACACATAGAATCAAACCAGGCTCCATGATGTCAGCTCAAGGCCTAGTGTGGGGCTCAAACTCACAAGCCATGAGATCATGACCTGGGGCTAAAGTCAGGTGGTCATCTGACTCAGGCACCTAGGCATCCTCTTTTCTCCCTTTGAGAGGTGGAGTCTGTGTCCCTTCCCTGGGATCTAGGCTCTCTGACTGACCAGTAGAATACAGCTGAGGTGATGCTGGACTAATTTCCAGGTCTAGGTCTTAAGAATCTGGCAGTTTCTACGTCCTGTCTCTTGAGATAGTCTCTTTTGGAACTGAGTACTATGCACTAAGGGAAGAAGTATCTGGACTGGAGCTAAGGCCCATGGCTCTCAGTTGCTGGCTGAACTCCCAGTCAGCAGCATCAACTTGGTTGCCATGTTATGTGAGTTATCTTGGAAATGAATCCTCCAGCCCCAGGTTAAGCTATGCTTGCTGATGCCACATGGAGCAGAGACAAGTCTTCACTGCTAAGCCATGCCCACATTGCTATTCCTTTCTCAGAAGACCCTGTTGTTGTGGGACAGGCTGAGACACTCCTCTGCAAACCTGGGCATGTATCCCCACCAGACTCTCAGTGTACCTCAGCAAATGTGGACCAACTCTCACTATGAAAACAAGACTGAGACTGCATGGGACCCTTAGCCAGTACTGTTGTGAATAGCTATTCTTTTTGCATACTCAGTGCCCCTTAACTCAAGTCTGTTAATATCATTCTTTTTCCTGGTTTACCCTGATTGATGTGTTCTGGTGAGACTGGTGAAACTGCCAAACACAAACCCTCCTGGTGGTAGCCATGGTCCCTTCTTGCTTTTAACTGCTCAACTGCCTGCTTTCCCATTCTCCATTGCACATGCTTGAATGACCAGAGAGTGAATACAGGGTCCATTCTAGTCCTATCAGAGTCCACTGTATGGATTGGTCACAATTTCCAACCGTGTCATACTGATGATACTGTCCATTTAGGTTCTTTCTACTTTCGTGGTTTGTTTTCACTATCCCTCTCCAAATTATTTTTATATATGCATAATATATTATAGTAATATATCTAATATATAGCGTTTATACACAATACAATAATAATATATAACATACACATACATGTATATATTTTAGAAGTAAGATTTCTGGGTGAAAATGGATTTATAATTTTTTTTTTTTTTGAGACAGAGAGACAGAGTTCAAGCAGGGGAGGGGCACAGAGAGAGGCACCTGGGTGGCTCAGGCGGTTAAACGTCAGACTTCGGCTCAGGTCATGATCTCACAGTTCGTGGGTTCGAGCCCCGCGTCGGGCTCTGTGCTGACAGCTCAGAGCCCCGAGCCTGCTTCGGGGTCTGTGTCTCCCTCTCTCTGTGCCTCTCCCCTGCTTGAACTCTGTCTCTCTCTGTCTCAAAAAATATATATAAACATTAAAAAAATTAAAAAATAAAATGTGATAATATTGTCAATAGTCCCACAAAAATTTTTGTGCCAGTTTACGTGGTTTAACTTTGATTAATTGCATCTGCTTATCCTCATTAACCTTTATTAATTAAAAATTTTTTGATGTTTATTTATTTTTTGAGAGAGAGAGAGAGAGAGAGAGAGCAAGCTGGGAGGGCAAAGAGAGAGGGAGAAAGCAATACCAAGTAGGCTCCATGCTTTCAGTGCAGAGCCCCATGCTGGGGCTCGAACTCATGAACTGTGAGATCATGACCTGAGTTAAAAACCAAGAGTCAGAGGCTTAACTGACTGAGCCACCCAGGCGCCCATTAACCCTTTATATATCAAATTTGTCACTGTACACCAATATGACAAGTACAAAAATGCGATGTTATTTTAATTTATATTCTTTTAATGATAAAAACATGTTCACATTTATTATATATGTATACATTTAAAATTTTTTCATTTATTTTTCCTGTGATCGAGGCTAAATCTCTCAAAAATAAGGTATAAATTACATCAAAATATGTTTTCATATTATTATATTATTGTTAGTTAATATCAACCCTGTTTTTGTTCCTTTTCTGGTATTGCAGTATTTTTTACCTCAGGATCCAGGATTCATTTTCTTACCGTTTCGAAGAATGAAGAGGTGGACACAAAATGAGCAGCAGGCAAAAGTTTATTAGAGTAGAAGATTAGAAAGTAAGAAGAGTAGGACACTGGAGAGGGGACACTGGAAAGTGAATGCCCACCAACAATAGGCAAGGGTCCTTGTTTTATAAGGTTCTGATCATACCCCCCCCCTTCCCCCTTGTTCCTTCTCAGGTCCTACTCTCATTGGCTGGACAACTCTAGGTGCTGGTTTGTCCATTCCTGATTGGCTCATTTCCATTGTATGAGGCCTGGTCGATGGCCATACTTAGGTCTTTTGTCAAATTCCTGAGGGAAACCTGAGGGGGAGTAGCTGGTATAAGTTACTTGCTTAGGAGGAACCTTAGCCCCAGGGGGTTTGGTGTGGTCAGACACTCACCTCCAAAATTTGTGTCTTACCCCACCCAGGGACCTCAGGTCCTAATCCTTTCCCTCTCTGCCTATTTTATCCTATTTTTCCCTATCATGATATCCTGTTTTTCCATTTGGAAGCTTGTAGAATTTTCTTTTTCTTAGAGTTCAGATTTTTCACAATGATATATGAAGGTATGTGCATGTATGTTTTTCTATTAATCTTAATAAGCACTTTTTAGGCCTTGAATAAATTTCCAAATCTTTCTTGAATTAACGGAAATTGTCTTTTATAATATATTCAGTTTTTCCATTCTTTCTTTCCTCTTTATTAACGCCTGAAAATCCCAGTAAACTTTTAGTTTGTTGACTGGATGTATCTCATAAGTTTTCTCTCATAATTTTTTTTCTTTTTGCTGTATGTTATTTGGAATTTCTAAACCAAGTCCTTCAAAGACAAATTGGAACTGTACAGTTAAAATTTGTTCACTTTGGCAGGGCTGAGGGTAAGGAAGGGTTGAAGAGGTAGAACATAGCACACGTTTAGGGAGTAAAACTGCTCTAAATACTATAATGGTGGTTACACGTAGTAATAGATTTGTCGAAACCCACAGAAGTATACCCTAAGAGTCAGCCCTGATGTAAACTATGAACTTTGAGTGATGATAATGTTCAATGTAAGTTCATCAGTTATAACAAATGAACCACTTTGTTGGGGGATTTTTGGGGGTGGGGGTGGGGAGGCTATGCATGAGTGAGGACAGGAGTATATGGGAAATCTCTGTACTTTCTCCTTAATTTTGCAATGAACCTAAAGCTGCTTTTAAAAGCAAGTCTATTTTTGGGGCGCCTGGGTGACTCAGTCAGTTAAGCATCGGACTTTGGCTCAGGTCATGATCTTGTGGTTTGTGAGTTCAGGCCCCACGTTGGGCCTGTGCTGACAGCTCAGAGTCTGGAAACTGCTTCAGATTCTGTGTCTCCCTCTCGCTATGCCCCCTCCCCTGCTCACACTCTGTCTCTCTCTCTCTCTGAAACATAAACATTAAAGTAATTATTAATAAGTCTATTTTAAAATATGTAAATTTTATCTCATTAAAAAGGACTGTAAAAAATTATTTGCATGGGGATTGGGGGTGGTTGGAAATTTGATGAATTAAGAGCAGATTATGAATGACTCTTAAAGCTGATAGGTTTATTGGGGGATCATTTTACCATTCTGTTTATTCCATACATATTCAAAATTCTCCTTAATGAAAAAAAACAGGCAAAAAATGAATTGGTTAACAGCCGTTATTAGTTGTCCTATTCAGTCTGTTTCAAAGAACAAAAACAAAAGCAGAGAGTTTTACTGGAAGGATATTGATGGCCTCCCGGAATCAGTGGAAGGTTGGGAGAAATGGCTTAGCAAAAACACAGAAACCAGTACCTGTCAAGGACAGACAGAAGGAGTGACAGCTATGGATTACAGGAAATTTTCCAAAAAACTGCTCCAATGACAGGCCTGTGATCTTCCAGCTTCAAGTCTCTCCTGGGCTCTGACAGAAAAATGAACACCACCATCTAGTGGCTCCTTCCTACACTTATGTATCATTGAAGATTTCTTGACTTGTTTCCCAGCTCACTATCATCTGGATTATATCTTCTATATATCCCTCAGAATTTTTTCATTGCTTTTTTTGGCGAGGGGGATGTAGAATCGGGTTTATCATGGTATAATTTATATACAGTAAAATTTTACTTCACAGTTCTGTAAGTTTTGATAAATATAAGCTATTTTGACAAGTAATTATGTAACCACCACCACAATCAAAATATGGAATAGTTTCATCACTCCAAAAAGTCCTTTGTGCTCTTTTGAAGGCAATGTCTCCACCCATCCCCCAACCCCCACTGATCTGTTTTCTCTCCCTATAGTTTTGCCTTTCTAAAATGTCATATAAATGGAATCATTCAAGAGCTAGCCTTTTGAGGTTGGCCTCTTTCAGTTAGCAAAACACATGAGATTCATCCATGTTGTTGCCTGTATTGATAGTTCTCCCCTCTCCTCACCCCCTTTTTTTGTTTTAGCTTGGTAGTATTTCACTGTATGGATATGCCAGCGTGTGTTTATTATCCATTCACCAGTTCAGGGACATTTGTATTACTTCCAGTTTGGCAATTATGAATAAAGTCACTATAAACACTGTGTACAGATTTTTGTGTAAACATAAGGTTTCATTTCTCTTGGCCAATTACCTAGAATAGGATTGCTGAGTTGTATAATATGTGTATATTTGACTTTATAGGAAACTACCAGTATGTTTTCTTTTTGTTTGTTTTTTGTTTTTATTTATTTTTGATATAGAGAGAGACAGATCATGAGCAGGGGAGGGGCAGAAAAAGGGAGACACAGAATCGGAGGCAGGCTCCAGTCTCCAAGCTGTCAGCACAGAGCCCGATGTGGGGCTTGAACCCACAAAAAATAAGATCATGACCTGAGCCGAAGTCGGATGCTTAACCGACTGAGCCACCCAGGCACCCCACTACCAGTATGTTTTCTAAAGTGGTTGTGCCATTTTGCACTCCAACTAGCAAATTTTTTTTCTGCCTATAACATCCTACCTGGTTTTCCAATATTGCTATGACTTACTGCTGAATTTTTTCTTTTGTTATTTTACGGGATTTTCAGAAGACTGAGAAAATGATACCAAAATATTTTAAGTAGCATATTATATTTATTAACTATTTGTAGTGACTAATTTTTAAATTTTATCTCCCCCTGTCATGATTGTGGTCTTGATGTTGTTTAATTTTAATAATGTTTTAGATATTATTATGCCTGTTAGTTTGCTGTAAAAATTTCCCCATATAATATTTTAACATACATAATTTTAAAAATAAGGACAGAGTACATAATGCTTTAGTAAATGATTTCACAATCATATACAGTAAAAACGTTGGTTTGGGAGCATAAATTCATTCTGGAAACATGCCAGTAATTCAAAGCACTTGCATATCAAAGCAAATTTCAAGAACCATTGGCTCAGTTGTGATCACGTGATGTTCAGTTTCACATACTACTTGTATTACAAGACATCGCTCCTTTATCAAGTTAAAATTTATTAGAAATGGGGGCGTCTTGGGTCTCAGTCGGTTGAGCGGCTGACTTCGGCTCAGGTCATGATCTCAGGGTTTGTGAGGTTGAGCCCCTTGTGGGGCTCTCTGCTGTCAGCGAGGAGCCTGCTTGGGATCCTCTGCCTGCTTCGGATCCTCTCTCTCTCTGTCCCTCCCCATGCCCTCTCTCTCTGTCAAAAGTGAATAAATAATTTTTTTTTAATTTATAAGAAATGTTTGCTTGCCTTGCAGAACACTCACAGAACAAGTTACTTGCAATCCAAGGTTTTACTGCATTGAGTACTCACAATGTGCCAGTCATGGGACTATATTCTGAAAATAACTAATAGTTTGTATTGCCTTTTATCATTTATAAGTGCTTTCATATAAATTATTTAATTCTATGTAAGTTAAAAGAAACACAACCACCCACAACCATTCTTTGTATATGTATATACATTACATATACAGTGGCTAAAGGACAGAGAGAAATATGAGAACAAATGATAGAAGGACAGACGAAAACTGATTTTAATTGGCTAAGAGGTGGAGAAAGAGGTAAAAATGTGTGAGGGGGAGGTTGGGAAGTGGAGAAAGGAAGGACATTCAATGAGCGCTATATTTATTGGGTAACTAAGTTTGTCCCACCCTGAAATTCCCTTGGGTGTCTTGAGGATGCACCTTTACATTTTTATAGTCTTCTGAAATGCTAATTAACTATTTACCTACCTTTTCCAAGTAGTTGTTCCCAGAGAAGGAATTTTACTTTGGCAATACCACCAATCAGGAAAGAAATCTTAGATAAAATAGGAATAGGTATGGAAAGGCAAACTTTGTCAAGTTTCTCCTTTCAGGGAAAGCACCTATTCTTGTAACAGGCCCAAAGTAAAGTTGGGTCATGCTGCTTTCTTCTACTCACCTCAGATTTGTGGCATCTTGGTTGAACTGAGGTTCTGAATGAAGAGCTGATTACTAGGAAGATGTTGAAATAAAAACATCAAACTATTGGGGCGCCTGGGTGGCTCAGTCAGCTGAGCATCCTACTGGGGCTCAGGTCATGATCTCATGGTTTTTGTGTTTGAGCCCCAAGTCGGGCTCTGTGCTGACAGCTCAGAACCTGGAATCTACTTCAGATTCTGTGTCTTCCTCTCTCTCTCTGCCCCTTCCCCACTCGCACTCTGTCTCTCTCTTAAAAATATTAATTTTTTTTTAAAAAAATCATCAAATTATTGGTTACAAGTGGAGTGCCCTGTATTTGTATAAGTATTATGATGCCTATTGCCAGAATACTATGAAACTCATGGACATTATGTGAAGATAAGTGATTTTAATATAGGAAAACAGCTTAAAGTCCTAAGTTTAAAAATTCCATGGAAAGTGTTACCGTTACTTGTATAAAAATAGAAAGCATACGGCATTTCAAAACCTGGAGGACTTCATTTTCTTCATTTCTTCACTCTCACTGTAAGCTATTTTATGGTTACTATGTTTCATTCTTATATTTTTTGTTTATAATACACAAATACTCCAATAGCAATGTTACTCACAACAGCCAGGAGGTGGAAGCCACCCAAATGCCCACTGACAGATGAATGGATAAACAAAATGTGGTATATACATGCACACTCACAATAGAATATTATTTAGCCTTAAAAAGGAAGGAAATCCTGTCCCATGTTACAATATGGATGAAACTTGAGGATGTTATGATAAGTGAAATAAGCCAGTCATAAAAAGCCAGATACTGTATGATTTTACTAAAGTAGTAGTCACATTCACAGAAACAGAAAGTGGAACTGGGAGGAGGGGGAGATGGGGAGTTGTTCATCAGGTAGACTTTCAGTTTCGTAAGATAAAAAATTTATGGAGATCTGTTGTACACAATGTGAATATACTTAGCACTACTGAACTGTCCACTTGAAAATGGCTAAGATGGGGGCACCTGGGTGGCTCAGTTGGTTGAGCGTCCGATTTCAGCTCAGGTCATGATCTTATGGCTCATGAGTTCGAGCCCTGCACTGGGCTCGCTGCTGTCGGTGCAGAGCCGGCTTTGGATCTTCTGCCCCCTTCTCTCTGCCCCCTCCTTGCTTGCGCTTTCTTAAAAATAAATAAATCTTAAAAAAGAAAATTGCTAAGATGGTAAATTTGCCATTATGTGTCTTTACCACAATTAAATATATAAACACCCAGTGAATTTGTACCATGAATTTTGTAAAGGATAACCAATTAAATGAATCCATCAAAATCACAGTTCTGCAAATAGATGGAAGAAACAGTGGTAACAGGGCCATTGCTCTGCCTTTTTTTTTTTTTTTTAAGTTTATTTATTTTGAGAGAGAGAGAGAGAGCACATATGGGGAAGGGACAGAAAGAGAGGGAGAATCCCAAGCAGGCTCTGAACCACAAGTGTAGAGCCCAAAGCGGGGCACAAACTCACAAACCATGGGATCGTGACCTGAGCCAAAATTGGATGCTCCTAGAATTTTTAAACCGACTGAGCCACCCAGGTGCCCTGATCTCTGCTTTAATATATACCCCATGTATATATTAAACATGTGGCTCTAAAAATTATTTGGCAAAGTGTATTTCGAATGCTTAATAAACAATAAAAAGGCTAGCTCCAGTTGCCCTGGTTTGAATCTCAGTTCTCTGGTTTACTGGCTGTATACCTTATGCTAGGGGGGGATGACAAGGGGATGATAGCAGTATCCATGTCATGAGACTCTCATTAAATGTGTTCACGTATGTAAAGAATTTACAATAGTGCCTTAGCACATAAAGTGCTCTATAAACACCACCACCACCACTACAACAACCATACTACTACCATTATTATCATTAAGGGGTTCTTCCACCATCAGCTTTAGAAACTTTTCAAAGGCAAGACACTAAAAGTTGTACCCCTCTTTCTCCTAGATGTCGAGACGGGACAGGATTTGGCTGAATCAGTTCCTCCCAGCAGGATGTCAGTTTAGCTGTAAGAGAAGGAGACTGAAAGTTGAGAGTGCAGTTGGGATAGAGGGCGTAGCAGGGATAATCAGTAAAAATATAATTATGATAATAATGTTCAATGGTCTGCTTTAACGATATTTAAAAATATGAATGTATCATATATGGGTGGTTATTTTTATTATATAATCATTCCTTTATGAAAGGATTACCTGCAAGTTTTTTTAAATGAGATTTCATGATGTATATTCTCTTTTAAAATTGTGAAGTAGTTTCAAATTTATAGCAAAGTTGCAATAACAGCACAAAGAGCTCCCATATAACTTTCACTTACAGAGGGCATTCAAGTTTTGCCAATTATCCCATATCGTTTATAGCAAGAGAAGTCAATCCAGGAGCATGTATTTACTCAGCTCTCTTCTCCTTCAATCTAGAACAGTTCTTCAGCCTTCATTTTCTAAGATTATTGTGCTAACTGTAGTTTTCCCAGCATTATACCACATTTCCGGTTCCACATGCTCTTCTAGAACTCTGTCTGTTAATCCAGACAAACTCTGTGCCTCCGTCCATAAATAGAATACAGAGAAGTAGACCTGCGGCACTTATGAGGCTGGGTTAGAAAAGGCCACACAATTTTCTATTTGCCTCTCCTTCACACACAGACACATACACACACTCCCTGGGAAGTCCTGAGCTCATATATAGGAAATTCAGTTACCCCGAGGCTGTGGTGATGAAGAGACCATAGAGATGTCAGATGGGCTGGAGACATTCCAGCCCTCAGCTGTTTGAATCTTCCAGGTCAGGTGTCATAGATGTGAGTGTGCAAAAGCCTTCATGTGATTCTAGCTCTCAGCTTTTTTTTTTTTTTTTTTATAGTTTATTGTCAGGTTGGTTTCCATATAACACCCAGTGCTCTTCCCCACAAGTGACCTCCACCAAGACCATCACCCCGCTTTACCTTTTCCCCTTCCCCTTCCCCCCTCAGTTTGTTTTCAGGATTCAAGAGTCTCTCGTGTTTTTTCTCCCTCCCTCTCCCTAACTCTTTTTCCTCCTTCCCCTCCCCA
>CM053573.1:102698265-102728253 GCA_028646485.1 Cryptoprocta ferox | reverse complement strand
CCCTCGAGGTCCATCCACTTTGCTACAAATGGCCAGATTTCATTCTTTCTCATTGCCATGTAGTATTCCATTGTATAGATGAACCACATCTTCCTAATCCATTCATCCGTTGATGGACATTTAGGCTCTTTCCATGATTTGGCTATTGTTGAAAGTGCCGCTACGAACATTGGGGTACAAGTGCCCCTATGCATCAGCAACTAGCTCTCAGCTTTTGAGCCACACTAGGTAAGGCCTAGTGGGGCTAGGCTCTGGGCTGTATCCACTGACACCTTAGGATGGAGAAGAGCTGTCCCTGCTGAACCTTGCCCAAATTGTACCAAAATAAGTAGTGTTCTTTTAAACCACTAGGTTTTCGGGTATTTGTTACAAACCATTAGATAACTGGAACAATTGTAGACCCGTTATTTTGTGGAATGTGCCTATATTTGGGTTTGCCTGATGTTTACTCACAGTTGAGTTATGATGTCGATTTGTTCTACTACTGTTGATGTTAACTTTGATCATTTCAGGAAGGATTCTCCACAATGAAGTTACTCTTTTTTCCTGTATAATTATTATTTTGTAGAGATATACTTTGAGACAATGTAAACAACACCTGTTCTTGATCCATCTTTCATCCACAAGTTTTACCATCCACTTATGTTTCTTGACTGAATTTATTATTTTTGAGGGTTGCAAAATGATAATTTTATAATCTAATTATTCTTTTGACTTTTATTAGTTGACATTCTATTACAAGAGTTTTCTATTTAATCATTTGTTTATTTATGCCATCATAGTCTGATGGCCCCTAATTTAATCAGTGGATGTAATTTGTTTACTGTCACTATTATGATATATTATCCCAGATTTGGGATAGCAGAAACTGACTTCTGTATCTCTCTGACATGTCCCCATTATTCTATGAACACTTCCTTACTTCCTGGCACAAAAAGATGTTCCTGGTCATCCTGTCCCTGCTTTGATCCTAAATTAACCTTTTCTCCAAGAAGACCTGGTTCTTGTTGGAGAATAGTATTTAGAAACCACTATCTAGTGACTACGTTTGCTTGTTGCTACTGGTATATACTGCTTTCAGGTCTTTTCTGTGGACAGAGGCAAGTAAATACAGTAGAGGATGGTGATCACAAAAAAGGAAGAGATATCTACCCCAAGGCTTCAGAGTTTTGGGGATGGGAAGAGAAATAATCTAGACAGAAGATATTTATGTGCAAAAGGCCTGTGTCAAAAGAGAATATGTCATGTTTAAGGAACTAAAGCAGTTTAATATGGCTAGAGTAGGGTGAGGTGGCCTTGGTAAGAGAGCACGATACAAAGTAAACAGGAGTTAGTCAAATCTCCAAGGGCCAAATAAATAATGTTAGAAGTTTTAAGTTTATCCTGAGAGCAATGGGGAACTATTAAGATTCTGGGGGCGCCTGGGTGGCTCAGTCGGTTAAGTGTCCAGCTTTGACTCAGGTCATGATCTACTGGTTTGTGAGTTCAACCCCGCATCGGGCTCTGTGCTGACAGCTCAGAGTCTGGAGCTGCTTCAGATTCTGTGTCTCCCTCTCTCTCTACCCCTCCCATGCTCTCTCTCTCTCTGTCAAGTATAAATAAAACATTAAAAAAAAAAAAAAGAAGATTCTGAGCAAGGGATATATGATTAAAAATCATTTTAGAACAGTTGGAGCATCTGAATGGCTCGCTCAGTTGGTTAAGCCAATTTCGGCTGAGGTCATGATCTCATGGTTCGTGAGTTCGAGCCCCGCATTGAGCTGTGCACTGATGGTGTGGAGCCTGCTTGGGATTCTTTCTCTCTCTCTCTCTCTGTACCTCCCCTTCTCTCTCGAAATTAAAAAAAAAATTAAAATAAAATAAAAAATCATTTTAGAACAGTTGTCTTCGATAAAAAAAAAACTTAAATACCATCCTAAAAGGATTTTGAAAAACAATGTACTTCCTTCCACATTTTAAGCTGGCATTTAATACTTTTCATGAGTTAAAAGTTAATTTTTAATTTTATTTATTTATTTATTAAATGTTTATTTATTTTTGAGAGAGAATATGCATGCAAGCAGGGGAGTGGCCAAGAGAGAAGGGGACAGAGAATGTGAAGCAGGTTCCAGGCTCTGCGCTGACAGCAGTGAGCCTCATACAGGGCTTGAACTCACAAACCGTGAGATCATGACCTGAGCCAAAGGCAGACTCTCAACTGACTGAGCCACCCAAGTACCCCTAAAGGTTAATTTTTTAAATGGGAGGTTTAAAATAGTTTATATTTTGAACCATGAAATGGCCTTGGATTGTACCTGAATTAAGTATTTTATGATATGATACTCGTCAAATCTGAAAACTCATGTAAAATTTCTGTGGATTTTATCAAATGTTATTACCTAAAAAATATGTTGTTGGCTCCAGAAACCACAAAATTACATTTGTAAGTATTACCATCACTAGTTTGTGTTGCCTAAGTTGTTCTGAATCCAGGGCAATTTTCACGCCTAACAAAACTATGTAGGAGCCGGTGACGGTCTTATAGGTTTCAGATGCTTCAATTACTCATTAAAAGAGGTTTTCAGACTTCCCTTCCTGCCAAAGATGGAGTAACAGGAACTGAATTCACCCTCCTGCTGAAATAACAACAACAACAACAACAACAACAACAACAACAGCAACAACAACAATTCAGACAAAATATTTGAGGCAATGGTTTCAAATACTGGATATCAAGCATCAAAGGACAGTGACCCCTGAGAGACAAGAAACAAAGGAGATGAGCCCTTCAGTTGCCCCAGCTTACTGCCTTGAGAATTTCTAAATTATAGACATAAACTGTATTAATTAATAATCATGTAAAGTGTAAATGATCTAAATGCTCTAATTAAAAGAAATTGGCAGATCAGACAATAAAAGCCAGACCCAATTATTTACTGCCTATAAGAAACACTTTAAACATAAATACAGAAGCAGGTTAAAGAGTTGCAAAAGACATGCCAACAATGAGTCAAGAAAGCAGGCATGCTATTTAATTTAATTTTTTTAAACTTTATTTTTTGGGAAGCTCTAGGCCCAATATGAGGCTTGAACTCACAACCCTGATATCAAGAGTCCCATTCAGACTGAGCCAGCCAGGCACCTCAAGCATGCTATTTTAATAATGGACAAAGTAAATGTCAGAGTAAAGAATATTACCAGGGATAAACAATGTTATTTCATAATGATAAAGTGATCAATAACAAACTAAACATTTATGACCCTAACAACAGAGTTTCAAAATACATGAAGCAAAAACTGATAGAACTATAAAAAGTTGATAAAAATCACAGTTATAATTCGAGATTTTAGAACCCTTCTCTTAATAACTGATAGAACAAATAAACAGAAAATCAAGAATATAATAGTCTTGGGGCGCCTGGGTGGCTTAGTCAGTGAAGCGTATGACTCTTGGGTTCAGCTCAGGTTATAATCTCAGTTCGTGAGTTAAAGCCCCACGTCGGGCTCTATGCTGACAGTGTGGAGCCTGCTTGGGATTCTCTCTCTCTTCCTCTCTCACTGTCCCTCCCCTGCTTGTGCTCTCTCTCTCTCTCTAAAAATAAATAAACTTAAAAAAAGAATTTAATAGTCTTGAACAATGCTATCAAACAATTTGACCTATTTGCCATTTATAGAACAATTTACCTTTTACCTGACAACAGTAGAATACACATTCTTTTCAAGTATATAGAGAACATTCACCTATATTCTAAGCCATAACACAAACCTCAATAAATTTAAAAGGATTCAAATCATACAAAATATATTACAGAATATATTCTCGGATCACAATGGAATTAACTTAGAAACCAGTAACAGATCTCTGAAAAATCCTCTAAAGTTTGGAAATGGAATAACAGGCTTTTAGATAACCCATGGGTAAAGAAGAAATCAAAAGAAATTAGACACTATTTAGAACCAAATGAAAATTAAAATACCATATACAAGAATTTGTGGGATATCAGTAAGGGAGATTTATAGAGCTAATAAATATATATTAGAAAGGAAGAAGGAAAAAGAAAAGATCTCAAATTGATGATCTCAGATTCCAACTTAGAAAAGTAGGAAAAGAGCAAACTAAACACAAAGTAAGAAGAAGAAAGTAAATAATAAAGATTAAAGTGGAAATCAGTGAAATAGAAAGCCAAAAAACAATAAATAAAACTAAGAGCTGTTCTTTGAGAGGATCAATAAAATTGGTAAACTGCTATCTAGCCAGACTGTTGAGGAAAAGCAGAAAACAAAATTACCAATATCAGGAATGAGAAATTTGACATCACTACAGAGTCTAGATATTAAAAGGGTAATAGAATATTATGAATAACACTTTGCCTGTGAATTTGACAACTTAGACAAAACTAACAAATTCCTTGAAAAACACAAATTGCCAAAGACCAATCAAGAAAAAATAACCTGAAGGGCCCTGTATCTTTTAAAATTTTTACTTGGTAGTTACAAACCTTACTGCCAAGAAAACTTCAGGCTCAGACGGCTTAATTGGTGAATTCTACCAAACATTTCAGAAAGAAATAAAATGAATTCTATACCAACTCTTTTAGAAATAATAATACTATGCAAACTTTCCGGGAGTGCCTGTGTGGCCCAGTCCGTTAAGCATCTGACTCTTAGTTTCAGCTCAGGTCATGATCTCATGATTCGTGGGTTCAAACAGCGCATCGGGTTTCATGCTGACAGTGTGGAGCCTGCTTGGCATTCTCTCTCTCTTCCCTTCCCTGCTTGCACTGTCTCTGCCTCTCTCAAAATAAATAAATAAACTTGGGGCGCCTGGGTGGCTCAGTCAGTTAAATGTCAGACTTCAGTTCAGGTCCTGTTCTGAGTTCGACCCCTGCATTGGGCTCTGTGCTGACAGCTCAGAGCCTAGAGCCTGCTTCAGATTCTGTGTTTCCCTCTCCCTCTGCCTCTTCCCCACTCACACTCCGTCTCTCTCTGTTTCTCGAAAATGAATAAATGTTTAAAACATATTAATAAATAAATAAACTTAAAAATAATTCTACACAAACTTTTAACTTTATTCTTTGAGGCCAACATTACTGTGACACCAAATCCAAAGACATTACAAGAAAGCTACAAACTAATATTCTTCTTTAAAATAGATACAAAAATTTGAAATCAAGATTTAGCAAATCCAATCCAATATATAAAAAGGAAAATATATCATGATTCCCTCAAGCTTGTCCCAAGAATGTAGGGCTGGTTTGACATTTACAAATCAACTAATCAATGTAATTTACCACGTAAACTGAAAAAAAAAAGGCATATAATAATCTCAATGGACATAGGAAAAGCATTTGACAACATTCATTCCTGATAAAACTCTCAGCAAAACAGGAACAGAGGGGAACCTCCTCAACTTGATGAAGGCTATCTGTGAAAAACCTATAGCTTATGGGTGAAAGACTGAATTGTTTTCCCTCTAATATCATAGTTCCAGTGAGACTGGGCACAGACATTTGTGACGTTTTGTTTTGGAATTGTTGATTTTGGGGCCCAACACACCATTGAACGTCTAACTGGGGATTTACAGAGCAATATGGATCTGGAGCTCAGAAGAGAGAGCTGTCATTCAGCCTATTAAAGGATATTTTAAAACAAATTTCTATTTTTAAAAACCCTAGAGAAACACAAGTGAAAAGACAAGAAGAGGATTAGGAATGGAAATACTGAAGAAAAGCAACACTGCAGCCTTGTAGGATAGATATAATAGGAAGAGGGGCAAGAAAAGGTGACCGAAACAATGTCAGCTGTCCTAAAAAAAAAAAAAAAAAAAAAAAAAAAATTGTGACCAAGAACAATCTTACAGGTGAAAAGACCTTTCTATGGTGTGTCTGTAAGAGAAATCCAGTTTCAAGAAAGGGTCAAAAGTTGCAGAGGACCTTAAGGATTCTGGTACATGCTGATGTGCTTATCCATAAACACAGGTGACCATCAGAACATATTTCAAACAGGCATTGTCTGTTATAATGGGCTTTAGCCAATCATTGATGCTGGCACATCATATTACATTCCATCCCATTCTGGGTGAACATTGATGCAACTGAGTCTCTCCTACTGGTGACTACAGTGTTCTCTTGATTATTCATAGAGACCTACCAAGAGAGCCCACTAGCCATGGCTTTAGAAAGTTCAAGTATCCATTTTTCAGCTCAAAAAAAGGTAAGTGAAATACTTTTGTTGACTCCAAAGCCCACTAGGATTTTAGGCCTTTTGTTCCTGAAACTAACAAACCGTCTATCCTTTCCCAGGTCAGGTACCCCTTACCTCCTATAATGAGAGGCCGAGAGGAACATTATCTCACTGAGCCTCAATTTTTTTTTATTAGTAAAAAGTGTATAAGAACACAAATCCGACCTCACTACTTTCGTGGAATTGGTTAGAATAAAATGAGATTTCATAAGTCAGTGCTGTCTTACTCAGGCTCCTTGACACCTGGACTAGAGCCTGACACAAAGCATGAACTCAGCAAATGGCTGTATTGTAATAATAGAATATGTGTTAGAAGGCTTTGTTAATCTGGAAGCTGTTCCAAGTGTTATTCTCCAACCCTGATTTAGGCTCCCAGGTGAGCAGATTTAAACAACTAATCCTGACGGGTGCTAAGGAGTAGCTGGAAGGACTGTAGCCCTCTCCCCAAAATAAATAAAAACATTGGGGGCTGTGCAAACAGAACTTCATGGCCAGTCCCCTGGCTCACCATCTCACCAGATTGCGGCTCCCAAACCTTTTCCTTTTGAAAGTCTGCACCTGTTGTAGAACTTTGGGGAACCTATGTGATCAAATCTCGCTTTGACGTTACCACAAAACTCTTCATAGTAGCCTTGGCTTCTTCAATGTCCCTCAACTTGAGATGAGGCCGCGAAAAGGGCTAAGCGTTCCCCCAGGGGCCCAGCCCTCGGGAGGCTCCCTCCTCCGCGCCTCCAGCCTGCCACAGTGGTTAAAGGATGCCGGCAGCAGGCCTACAAGATCTCAGAGGCTAGGGGTTTTCTCGGAGGTGGGCCTTGGTGGCGGAGGTGGGCCTTGGTGGAGGAGGTGGGGCCGCCCGCCAAGGGCCCCTCCTCCCGCGGCCCGTTGCCCGGTGCGGGGGCGGGAAGGGCGGAGCTGGGCTGTTAGCTGAGGGCTCCTCCTCCCAAGGGCAGGCCAGGGGAGGCGGAGGCGGGGCAGGTTCCCACAGTGGGATGGACTTTGGCGAGCGGAGGCGGGGCCAGGCGCCGCGGGCCCTAATTCCCGAGGGCCGGCAGGCCGGAGAAGCGGCGAGTTTCTTTTCCTGGGGACGGGCCTCGACAACGCGAACCGACCTGGGGGCGGGGCAGGGCCGCGAAGGCCCCTCCTTCCGAGGCGGGCTTGTTTGGCCGTGGCGGCCGCTGCGGGGTGTCCGCGGTTTGGCTGCCTAGCCAAACGGGCTCTGGCTCCTCCCAGTGGCCGGCCGGGGCGGAAGCAGGAGGCGGGGGCAGCGTGCGCGCTGCTGGTCTCCTCTCCCGCGGCGTTGGGGCCCGCGTTCCACGGCTGCTGCTGGATTCGGCGCCTCGCAGTCGGCCAGCTCTTCTCGGCGCCCGCCGGCTTCTAGACCAGGCCTCCTCCTCAAGCCCCGGCCCCCGGCGTCGACCCCGCCAGCCTTCTCCCGCCCCGTCTCATAGTGTGGCCACCGCTGCCGCGGCCCCAGCCCCGATGGCTCTGTGCAACGGAGACTCCAAGGTCAGTCTTTCGCGTGGGGGTCCCTGCCTCACCGCTTCCGGGGGCAGGCGAGGCTCCGGGGCCGGGGAACCACCTCTCGACCCCCCCCTCCCCCCAGCCCGTCAGCGCAGCCCTGCGGCCCGGGCAGCTGCGCGTCGGAGAGTCCCTGGTCGGGGCCTGTGGCATGTTTTCTCTTCGGGAGCGGCAGGTGCTTTGTTGATTTTGTCTGCGTGTCGGGGTTCCTGCGGCCGCCGGTCTCCGGGCGTCGGGGAGGGCGTCAGCTCCCCGCGGCCGCGCCGCTGGCCCCCGCCTCCCCCGCGCCGCTGTGGGGCTCGGAGCCCGGGGAGCGCGGCCGGAGGGTGGAGGTAGGGAGGCAAGCGGGTGTGTGTGTTTGCTTCCTCAGCCCTCACCCTCTTCCCTTCGGGAGGCTGGGAGCCTTTTGTGGACCTCCGGGGGCCCGCCGAAGCAGGGCAGGGTCGGGGCCTCGCGTGCGGCTTTCGAGTCGTGCCGGTCACCCGTCTTCCCGCCACCCCATTTCCCGCCTGCCTTCGGTGGGGCCCTCCGCGTTCACCAGCGCCGGCCTTGGGGGTCCGCGGCGGCAGCGCCGCGTGACTGCAGCTCCCCTCGCCTCCCCCCTCCTCTAGCTCCGGATCCCCAGGTCAACCCCTGGTCAGGGCCCGTGGCCCGAGGGTCGCTCACTCTGCTGCCCTCCCCCTCATCCTTCTCCGAGGGCTGGAGCGTGGGTCTAACCCCGCCCCCAATCGATGGCAGCTTTAACCGTTTGTTAGCGGTGGATCCCCCTCCCCGCGGTGCGGATCCCTCTTCGGGACGAGAGCAGCGGCCGCCACCTCCGAGGGCTGGGGAAGTGGGGAATCCCGGCGTGCTGGAAAAGTTGCTAACTTGATGTGGGGAGAGCACGTTTGGGCCGCCGCTGTGCTTCTCGTCACCTCCAACTCACTTTTTTCTTTAGACCCTTTTCGTTCGTCTCGCTTCTGAAATTGAGCACCTTCGCTTTCACTTCTGTATTAAAATTTTTGTTGGCTTGGAGTTCTTTCAGACCCTCACAATGTCGTTTTTGTCAGCGGGAAACTGCAGTTTTGACTTGCGATTAACTTGAGCAAGATGTACCTCCTGTGTGCTGTTTAGAGCCTGGCTTTGAGAAATTACTTTAAATTTTATTCAGGTGTGTGGCATTTTGAAAGTCAGGCGGGAATTGGTGTTCTAAGTCAGATAGTAGTGCCTTAGTCTGGTGGTATTCTTTCACAGGTGGTGCCTAAGTGTTCCATATTAGTAGGTCCTTTTTTGCTAATGATTGCTTAGTACGTCGTAAATACTCAAAAACTATTTGTTGAACAAATGAGAAAAGATAGTAAGGTAGCGATATGCTTTTAAACCGGGGAAACTGATGCTTACTTAGACTACGTGAAGCTCTTTTCTCAGGATTTTGAAAGTAAATGAAGACACTGAAGTAGTTTCAGACCTCAGAAGCTAATGTAAACCTCATTGTACAGTTCTTTCCTGTACACTTGCAAAGCATTTTTCTTCTCTCTTTTGAGACTTGTAACTAATCTTTGTGCTCATAGAAGAAATGACTGTACTAACAGAACTCAAACCTAATTTGCAGACTTTGGAAAAATAGGTAGTGATAAGAGCATTTCCACAAAATTAACTGGCAGCAGAAAGTTAAAGTTTGTTTCCAAATTTATTTGTCTCAGGAGTATGGAACATAAGCTTTTTTTCTAGTTGGTATTTTTGTTTTGTTTAACTTGGATTTTAAAGAGAGTCTTGATCAATTTGATATATTTGAGCTTCAAGCGAATTGCTGATTTTATTTTACTTCAAGGTCTTTTATAGCATACTCAAGCATGTGTATTTTTATTTTGGACTAATAGATGTGAACCGAATGGATTTCAAAGAAGAGTCATCAGAAATAACATATCATCAACTCAATTATTATTTTATGTACGCCTAAGGAGAAAAAAAAACCCCACAATTAAACCATGATATGTCATTGATCATAAGAAACATTTCAAGTAAAGAGATGTATAAGTAAAGTAGGTGATATAAGATATTTCTAAGAGATCTACCTGGAAATCTGAGTAGGTATCTCTTTTCCATAGTTTACTACTGAATTACCCTTCTCTCAACTGAAATAGAGGTACTGGCCCCACGCTTCCTTTGTACATAGATTGTGACTCTGACAGTTCTATGTAAACCCTGGTTCATAAATTAAAGAGGCGATTTCAATTCCTATCCTGGAACATGTCAATTTGTATCAGGATTTTCTCTTTTTCTTTTTATTTTTTTTAAGATTTTTTCTTGAGTAATCTCTACATCCACTGTGGGCCTCGAATTTAACAACCCAAGATCAAGAGTTGTAAGCTATACTGACTGAGCCACCTAGGTGCCCCTGTATCAGGATTTTCTAAAATGACATTTTTGAATGATAGAAATTAGGGAGAGACCTAAAATCTATAAAAGCATTTGGGCTGAATGATTAACTACCCAAAGCAGAGGTTATTGTTTTCTTGGTTAAGGAGTTAATAAAATGTTATTTAATTAAGTTAAGATCTTATTTAATAATGTCTTTAAAAACTTTTTACAACTACTTGATTTTGTACATGAATAGTATATAGGTCAAATATGAGACATAGTAACTATTTTCTGTTTTACTGAGGCAGGATTATCAGAATATTGTTCTTTGGACTACGTCAAGATTCCCACTTTTTTTTTTTTTTTTTTTTTTTTTTTTTGCCTTATCTAAGCCTCATACTCTTGGTTGGAGTAGAGGTGGGACCTGCCCCATCAACTTTTCTGAGATGTTGACTAGGGTAAATCATACGTGAATTAAATATTTTTTAAGGTGATTGCATGTGATAGAGAATCTTTAATGACACCTAATGTTAAACTTTATTTAAAAATTTTTTATGTTTATTATTGAGACAGAGAGAAACAGAGCATGAGCAAGGGAGGGGCAGAGAGAGAGGGAGAAACAGAATCCGAAGCAGGCTCTAGGCTCTGAGCTGTCAGCACAGACATGACCTGAGCCGAAGTCGGACACTTAACTGACTGAGCCACCCAGGCGCCCCTAATGTTAAACTTTTAAATTTGGCATTTTTAATCTTCAGTTTTTGAATTGAGTTGAAAGATGATGAGATTTTTTACCTGGGACACATTGAGTATTAAACAACTATCCTTTTATGATAATCCCTTATATATAGAACATTTTTTTTTGAAAGATCAAAGATGATTATTTTTGTCCTCAGATTTTATTCAAATATTCATGAAGATATACATCTAGAATGTAAGAGCTGTTACAAAAGGAATAGTTTTTATTATTTCCTGTTGTTAGACGTGGAAGGTTTTGAGGCTTGGAAGGTTTTGAAATTCCTCCAGGAACCTCAAATAGCCTTGTCTTTAGCTGGGCCAACTTGTTACTTAAGGTAGATCATTGTCTTTTAAGAAGTTTTTAAGAATGTAGACTTGTCCTGTACTCGTTCTAATGTATTTGATACTTTTCAAAAGAGTATTTAATGAATTACATTCCAAAGGATGCTGTTCGAAGTAAAGAATAATTATTTGCTATACAGAGTAATAAAATTTATCTCTATTATGGTGCTTAAATTGTCTTCATGTTTCCTTCTAACTTAAACTCTGTACGATGCTCAAGATGAATGAAGTCCTCAGGGATAAAACATAATTCTGAAGCACTTTGTGAATCAACGGAAAAGTAGTTTCATAGAAATTTGAATATTTGTATAACATCTATAATTCTGGGTTGTGTAGAATAAAATGCTGTTTTTTTTCATGCGTTTTGTAGAATAGAGACATGTATTTGCTTAAGGATCACAGTGGTTCAGAAAACACAGACCTACTATAGTCATAATGTGATATTAGTTCGTTTTGTTATTGGTGGACTCTTGCCATGGCTTCAGGTTCATGGTTTGAGGATTAAGGACATGATTATATAGTTATGTCTGTACATTCCCTGATATATAGGCCATTATAATATGATAGGAAGTAAGGTGTTGGATTATAGTAGTGTGACCATGTATTCTCTTTGTCTAAACTGGGGCACATAAGGACATAAAAGAACATAAAAGAAGTTGCTGAAAATAAATCTGTAATTGCTGTAAAATGAAATATTACCAAATAATTTTGGATTTATGCAATAGAGTAAATAAATGGCACAACTGTAGCAAGAGTGCTCGGATTACTGTCTCTGAACATTATGTGCAGGAGCACACGATGTCTCTCTTCTGCATATACTTTACAAACACCTTATTCACATTTCCCACTGACCTAGCTGATGGTAGTCTGCAGGTTTGGAGCATTTTGCAAGCTGCGCAGTGGCTATGTGGCACAACTGAGCACTCAAAACTGGGTAGAGTTAGCTACTCCTAGTTGCCAGTGTCCAAGTGTACTTCATTTTATCAGAAAGGGATAAGAAAGTGGGTTATCAGTGGTTGGCTTTCAGATTGAACCTGAAGTTAGAACTGTTTATAGCACCTGCACTCTATGCAGAACTAGATAAAACCAGGTCAGAAGGTGGGAATATGAAAGTATAATAAACCCATCCTATGTTACTTAAATGCAGTTATTCATAAGCATATGTGTAAAAATGAAGAGTATGAAGTAAATGTTAAGCTGGGTGGGATGTTGGAGTAACAGGTGTAAATTAGGATGGTTCTGGACAAACTGGGCCATATGATCAATTACAGAGCACATACTGTCCTAAGTCTGGATCTTGATTTCACCAGTGACAGGTATTTAAAATTTGGCTAAAATTTAATCCTAATGTATATATTAGAATAATTACTTTTTAAAAAATATTTAATGTTTTTATTTATTATTGAGACAGAAACAGAGCATGAGTAGGGGAGGGGCAGAGAGGGGGAGACACAGAATCTGAAGCAGACTCCAGCCTCTGAGCTGTCAGCACAGAGCCCGATGTGGGGCTCAAACCCACAAACGGTGAGATCATGACCTGAGCCACCCAGGTGCCCCTAGAATAATTACTTCTGAGTTAATACCTTTGTTAAGAGAGTTATGAAATTCTTAAAAATGGAGTGTCAAATTGCTTGTTTTCCTAAACAGTGAGAACCAGCAGTGTTGAAACTGACCAAAAGGTAAAATAATCTGCTCTAATCTACCGTAACAGAGGTTTCCCAAACTTTTAAAGCTGCCTGGACTTGCAAACTTCTGTTATTCCTGTTGGTCGCCAGGAGAATACAATCCTTTTCGTCTCTTAAAACTTAGAGATCTATGTAGATTTAAATCACCCTTAACCTTGTCTGCAATTTGGAGAACTAGTCTTAGTAATTCTTATACTCTGAGTCTCATTATGAATATAAATTTAAGACTCTAGAATTCTAAAATGCTGCTTTGGACAAATTTTGGATGAGCAATCCCTAATTAATTTGAGAAAATTTAGATGAATATAAAAATACAGATAAATCATTGTTTTGATATGTTTATTGGTAATAGTGGACCTTTTTATGTTGTGATTTTTCCTCCTTTAACATTTTATCAAAAATTTTCAAGCCGACCAGTTAAAAGAAATTTTAGTCACCATTTAGGCATATACCTAGATTCTACTCACTTTTCTTAAAACAGCTCTATTGAGATATAATTCACATACCATAAAATTGTGCCAATATTAAAGGGCACAATAAGGTGGTTTTTAGTATATTCACAGACTTGTATGACCGTCACCACAGTCAATTTTAGAACATTCTCATCACCCTTGAAAGAAATCCTGTACCTTTTAGCAGTGAGTCCTCCTTTCCCCCATCTGCCTTTCTCTCCCAACCTTAGACAACTGCTAATCTTTTTTGTCTTTATAGATTTTCCTTTCTGAACTTTGTATATGACTAGAATCTTATAATCTTTTGTGATTGGCTTCTTTTACTTCCCGTAATGCCTTCAGAGTTCATCTGTCTTGTAGCACGTGTTAAGTACCTTATTTTTTGTTACCAAATAATGTTCCATCGTTTGGATATACCACTTTTTATCCATTCATCAGTTGATGGACACTGGGTTTTTTACACTTGGGTTATTATGGATAATGGTGCTATGAATATTCCTGTACAAGTGTTTGTGTAGACATACATTTTCATTTCTTTCAGATGTATACGAGGGGTGGAATTGCTGGGTCATATAGTACTATGTCTAACCATTTGGTGAACTGTCAGACTCTTTTCCAAAGTGGCTACAGTATTTTCTATTTTCTGTCAGTAGCGCATGAGGTTCTGATTTCTGCACATTTTTGCCATCACTTGTCTTTTTGATTATAGCCATCATAGTGGGTATGAACTGGTGTCACATTATGATTTTGATTTGCATTTCCCTAATGACTGATGATGTTGAACGAGCTTATTATCCATTTGTGTATTTTCTTTGGAGAAATGTCTGTTAAGGATCATTTGCCTGTTTTTGAAAGGTTACTTAAGTCTTTTTACTGAGTTGTAAGAATTCTTTTAGTGACAAGTCTCTTATAAGAAATATGCTTTGCAGCTATTTTCTGCCATTCTCTGGGTTTTTACTTAATGGTGTCTTCTGATGCATAAAAGCTTATAATTTTGATGAAGTTCAACTTATTTATTTCCTTTTGTCACTTTTGCTTTTGGTATCTCACCTAAGGAGCATTTCCTTTTTTTTTTTTTTTCTTCAAGGTTTTATTTAAATTCCAGTTAGTTAACATATGGTGTAATACTAGTTTTGGAAATTTAGTAATTGGTCACTTACATATAACACCCAGTGCTCATCACAACAAATGCCCTACTTAATACCCATAACCCATTTAGCCCATTCCTCCTCCCCACCTCCCCTCCGGCAACCCTCAGTTTGTTCTCTACAGTTGAGTCTTTGATGGTTTGCCTTCTAAGGAACATTTCCTAATGATCTTGAGTCTTGTAAAATTGCCTATGTTTTCTTCTAAAAGCTTTGTAGCTTTAGCTCTTGTATTTAGGTCTTTGATCTGTTTTGTTATGAGACCCTAAGTTACAGTTTGATGGAACATATCCATAATGTTGCATTATTGTCATGAACTGTGAAATCTGTTCCTTCCAACTCCAAACATCTGACTGGGTGAAATAAGGTACCAGATTTACAGTATTAGACTGAGAAGGTAACTTTTTAAAAAAGTAATTAAAGGTAATTAGGAATAAAAGTATAAACTTTTAATGGACGGTTAATTGGATGCTTAATCCACTTAATGGATTTAACGTGATAGATTTTTGGTTTTATAATGGAGTGGCTCTTAGATTTGACTGAATGTTGGCCTTGTTTTTGACACCATGGCAGAACTTGACCATCTGGATTCCCCCTGAGGCTGAGGGTAAACACTTGCTTATTGTAGCATTGTTTTCCAGTTTGTGGAGACAAATGGTTTGAAAAGGTCACTAATAGACATTTGTTTTGCTTGTTTTTATTGAGGCCAAATGTACAAAGTTGAAGTACACATATCTTTAAGTGTACAATTTGAATTTTTCTTAAGTTTATTTATTTTGAGAGAGAGCGAGCACAAGCAGGAGAGGGGCAGAGAGAGAGGAAGAGAGACAATCCCAAGGAGGCTCTGCACCAAACATGAGATCATGACCTGAGCCGAAATCAAGAGTTGGGTGCTTGCTTAACTGGCTGAGCCACCCAGGTGTTCTAGTGTACAATTTGAATTTTGATATATATATGTATACACACACCTCCATACAACTACTTCTCTAATCAGGATCTATCGGGGTACCTCAGTTGGTTAAGCGTCCAACTTAGGCTAGGGTCATGACCTCATGGTTCATGAGTTTGAGCCCCGCATCAGGCTCTGCACTGTCAGAACCCGCTTGGGATTCTGTCTCTCCCTCTTTCTCTGTCCCTTCCCACTCGTGCTCTCTATCTTGAAAAAAATAATTAAACTTAAAAAAAATATTTCTGTCACTCCCAAGTTCCTGTGTGCCCCTTTGACAGTTAATCCCTCCACTCCTGGAACAGCAACCACTGTTCGCATTTTTATAACCACACAATAGTTTTGTCTGCTTTCGAACTTTATATAAATGGAATCATATAGTGATTTTGGCATCTTTCATAATATTTTGAGATTTATCCCTGTTGTGTCAGTAGTTCATTTTTATCGTTGCATAGTATTCCACTGTGTGGATATACCAGAATTTGTTTATCCATTCACATGTTGATGGCCGTGTGTTCTGTTTCCAGTTTTTGCGGACATAGATATAGATGTTCATTACTCTTGGATAAATACTTAGGAGTGGAATTGCTGGGTCAGAGGAGAGCCCCTAATAGGTTTTGGTATTTTCTGTTTTGTACAGTTCAAAATATTTGGGTTATAATAAGTTAATGCCTGGAAGAGATAAACTTTGGTATAGTAAAACAAACTTTAAAAAAAAATTGCATCATAATATTTTATCCATAAGGGTATTTTCAAAAGTACCTTATTCAGCTGTATTTTAATGGAAATAGTGTGTGGTTTGTGGGTAAAGAGGCTACTTTTAGATTGGCTTTATAAACATGTAACGGCAGAAATGAACCACTTCTTTATTTGATAATAGCAATCTGAAGGGGCGCCTGGGTGGCTCAGTCGGTTAAGTGGCCAACTTCAGCTCAGGTCATGATCTCATAGTTCATGGGTACAAGCCCCGTGTTGGGCTCTGTGCTGACAGCTCAGAGCCTGGAACCTGCTTCTGATTCTGTATCTCCCTCTCTCTCTGACCCTCCCCTGCTCACACTCTGAGTCTCTCTCTCAAAAATAAACGTTAAAAAAAAAATAAAAAAAATAAGATAATAGCAATATGAATTTTAAATTCAGAAATAATTTGACAGTAAACCTGATGAAAATAGAATTGGAAGCACTTGGAATTTAATAAAGCTGGGTTTTTTCTTGTTTTTATTATTTATTTAAAGTTTATTTTGACAGAGGCAGAGACAGCGTGAGTGGGGGTGGGGCAGAGGTGGGGGGGCAGAGAACCTACACAGGGCTCGAACCATGAGAACATAATCTGAGCCAAAACCAAGAATCCATTGCTTAACCAAAAGAGCCACTGGGGTGCCCCCTTCTTCTTTTTAAAATGCAACCTTTGGGATTGGTGTCCTACCTGCATATAAAAACTATTTTCAGGGGTGCCTGGGTGGTTCTTGCAGTTAAGCGGTTAAGCGTTGGACTTTGGCTCAGGTCATGATCTCAACAGTTCGTGGATTCAAGCCCTGTGTCAGGTTCTGTGCTGACAGCTCAGAGCCTGGAGCCTGCTTTGGATTCTAGAAGTGTCTGCCACTTCTGTCTGACCCTACCCTGCTCGCACTCTGTCTCTCAAAAATAAGTAAATGTTAAAAAAAAAATTAAAAACCATTTTCAGGCGTTTGATAAGAAAATTTCTATCATTTTGTCTGTGAGGCATATTTTCCTGGTATGGCAAATCTTGGATTCACCAGGCCTAGCTCTCCAGAGGTTAATTAATAGTGCCTCTAAGTGGTTCCTCTTCCCTAATGTCTTTTTTTCATTAGTTGCCCCCTTAAAAAAAAAAAAGTATGCGTTTATGTTTTAAATTTACAAAGCTAGAGAATCAGTATAATGTGTATTTTGTTTTTAAGTTTATTTATTTTGAGAGAGACCGTGCAAGTGGGAGAGGGGCAGAGAAAACATCCCAAGCAGTTTCCGCACTGCCAGCACAGAACCCAGGCAGGAAGCTGTGAGATCACGGCCTGAGCTGAAACCAAGATTCAGATGCTCAACTGACTGAGCCACCCAGGTGCTCCCAGTGTAATGTGTATCTTAAAGACAGGGTCACAGAGAGATAAGCATGATGATAGTCACTTGGTATAATTTTGACCTGTGTTCTTATGTATTTTTGCTATATATGGCCAGGCAAAGCAGGATCATAGTATGTTACTGATTTAGAACCTGCCATGGATGCTTTGGTGTTAGTTTTTATGTAAAATTTCACTTTAGGTGGTAGTAAACATTTTCAGAAGGATGTATGATGCTGATTTATTGCTGACAAGTTTGTGGGTCAGCTCAGCATTGTTGATCTCTACTACTTTCATCCTTCTGCCTAAGCCAAGATATCTTATGGCTTGGCATTCTCACGTCTGCCCTCATTACATAAACCAAAACAAGTCTCATGGTTGAACCCAGTGTCAAGAGTGAAGAAACATATTCTGCCTAAAACAGGATGATGAACTGCAAAGTCACATGAGAAACGGCATGGTTGTAGGGAATAGTGAAGAATTAGGGCCAGTAATACAGTCACATATAGAATATTAAAAACCTGCGTAAGTAGAGCAATGAGTATAAAGTCCCTATCTAGCTAAGGAGTTATAAGCACGTGGTCAATCTTTCTTCATATATTTTTACTTAGTGCCTCACAGTAAGAGTTACATATTCTCTATTTTGTATGTTAAGTTTAATCAGTTGATTCAGGTATTGCCAACATAACCATTAATTTATCAAGGTTCTCATTTATCTTTCACTTAATGATTTTAATAACCAACAGTTCAGTGCTTCTCACAGATCTGTAAAGAACCAGTTTTTAAATTTTCAACCCACTGATGCTGCTAATGCAATAAATTTATAGACAAATGAAATTTAAAAATCTAAGACCTCATACATAAAGACCAGCAATTTTTATTGTAGACTCAGCAGAAATAAAATTATTTTATCAACTTGTTATATAAGTATATGAATGCTTACATAGAGCTTGCATAGAACTTAACGTACCTTTTGTTATGAACTGGTCACAATTTGCAGATCAGCACTGGTACCCTTTTGTGACCCACAATAGCTTAGATTCTTTATTAGGGATTGCAAAATGGTGATGCTCTAATTCTGTTTTACCTGGAATTCTTTAAAAAATAAAAAAAAATTTTTCAAATGTTTACTTACTTTTGAGAGAGAGAGCACGAGCAGAAGAGGGGCAGAGAGAGAGGGAGACAGAATCCAAAGCAGGCTCCAGGCCCCGAGCTCTCAGCACAGAACCTGACACAGGGCTGTAACTCACAGGGCATGAGATCATGACTTGGGCCAAAGTCAGATGCTCAACTCATTGAGCCACTCAGGTGCCCCTAAAAAAAATTTTTTTTTATGTTTATTTTTGAGGGGGGGAAAGAGAGAAAGAGCACACGAATGAGTGGGGGAGGGGCAGAGAGAGATGGAGACCAAGAACTTGAACAGGCTCCAGGCTCTAAGCTGTCAGCACAGCTAACACGTGGGGCTTGAACTCACGAACTGTGAGATCACGACCTGAGCCAAAGACATGCTCAACCGACTGAGCCACCCAGGTGCCCCTTACCTGGAATTCTTTTATAAAGAACTACCTCTCATTAACTATATGGTCACTTGTGGTAAAGTTCATACTGGAAAGGCAGAATGCGTGCTTGATTCCTTCCCATTACTTTGACCAAATTGTTAATAGTTTTTTCAAGTTTTATTATTTGTAATAAAGTGTAGGTCAGGCACATGCTACAGTAGAAAGGGCCACGTATAGAAGAGAGATTGTGTTTATGAAGTATGATAGAAGGATCTTGAAAAATGGACCATGTGCCAGATACCTGTAAAATTGTGACATCTGCTTAAACTTCCCAATTTTTTTTTCTTAAAAAATGTATAGATTCTTTCTAAGCTAAAAATTTTAAAGGTATTTTAGGAGTAATAATTATATAAGAGACAAAATTGAATGTCTTCACGAACTCAGTATAAAGAGATAGCTTTTAGATTATCTTTCATCTGTAAATAAAAAGCATTATCTTGAGGTCATCAGAAGAGAGGCAGTGAAGTTTGGGGATAAATGTGTATTATTTCTTATTTTTTTTAATGTTTATTTTTGAGAGAGAGTATGAGTGGAGGAGGGGCAGAAAGAGAGGGAGACACAGAATCTGAAACAGGCTTCAGGCTCTTAGCTGTCAGCACAACCTGACTTGGGGCTCGAACTCTGGAATGGTGAGATCATGACCTAGGTCGAAGTTGGTCGCTTAACGGACTGAGCCACCTGGGCACCCCTGTATTACTTCTTTTTCTTTGTTTACGTCTTTGCAAAGAACCTTTGGTGCTTGTTTATGTGAATAGGTCCACACATGGTCACAACTGAAATCACCTTCAAAAGAAATACTTTTTTTGTTACAATGATTGATCTGAGTCATAGTAAGAATGTAGAATAGGTAGAGAAAACTAAGGGTCAATATAAAAAAATCTGTGAGGAGGATGAGCAGATAAACATGGTTCATAACTTTTCCTTTCACTATTTTAATAGTATGAGAACAGTTGTTACTGAATGTTGTCTAACTTTTAGAAATAGTTTGATTTGAGCTGATTCATAGTGGCTTAGATTTATCTAGAGATAACCTTGTTCGTTTCTCAGTTAGCTAATGTTCACCACTGAATGGAAAAACTGTAATAAAACTTTAAAGGATTTAAAAATCATGAGGTAAATAATAATATACTCTGATTTTCATCAACAGTGCAAGTTTTCTTATTTAATTTAGTACTGGTTACATAAGTATAGTTTATCCATCGGGTAACATTGCCATAGCTTTCTGAAAAGACCGCTTTTAGGATAATTGAAATCCAAGGGGAAATAATTAATGATTTCAAAGGGTTTAAACATTGGTATTAGAAATTATAATGTTGGACTAAATTTTTATTTCCCTGCAAGTTAGATGAGACAGAGAATATAGACTTGTGGTTTTATTTTCTTACTCAATGTTCATATGTATAAATTAAATCCATTAGATCTGTATTTAGTTTATCTGAGATGAACTTCCTCAATCACTCCTGTGGTTAAGGTTTATATACGGGAGTCTGACAGTGTTTAAGTGGACGCTGGAAGTAGTATTAGAGTTCAAGCTAACCTGCTTTTTATTTTTTAATTCATTGATTTTAGGTAGTTCATTCAGACTGTGTTCATTATGTTTAGCGGTGTTGCCCTTGAACTTAAAAGGAGCTGTTGACCCCATAAATATAGGGTACGTGGAAGAGGATTTGCAATGATTATGAAGAATCCAGAGACATAGTTGGTTATTCAGAAGAAGATGAATTTCAGGTCAGAAGTGCAAATTGATTCAGTAAAGGAGAAAAAAATAAAAACAATATGGAGATGGTGGTGGCTTGGTCCTTATCTAACATGTAGAAATAAAGTAGGAGTGATGAATATACCTAGTAAGTGCTTGAAATTTCATTAGGGAAAAGAATTTTCTCAGTGTATGAAATCATTAGCAAACCAAGAGCAGTAAAATGCTAAGACAAAAAGTTTACATCACTAGGGCCTTGTACTTCCCAGACCTGTTGAACACTGAAAACTTAAAAAAATGTAGTAATTTATTGAGGGAATTCCAGTAGAAGCTTATAGGTTACATAGATTAAAGGAGATAGAGAAAAATGAACTCCATTGAACTGAGTGATCATAATTTTTGTTCACGATGTTTAATACCTACACATGTGAAATTCTTAGATAAATAGAACCAAGTCAGTAATCATAATTTAAGCAACATGAAGCAGTAGAAGCTTGGTAAGCATTGCGTGTACAACTAAATGTATGTGCAGTATTGTATATTATTATATTGGGATGTCTCAGGACTTGTAGATTTTTCTCAGGTGTAAAGCCATTTCCTGAGGGCATTTTATACATTTGTTACATAAAATGAACTGCTTAACTGTCACCTGTTTTCAATAATTGCACCTAGAACTTTTTATATATGTCACTAGAGATTTATTTAGAGAGGCTTTTTTTGAGAATCCTATAGCACTTACATGCAGATAAAATATATGTATACGAAATAAATTAGTTTTAGTATTGCTAAACTTTCTTCATGTTCAGTCTGATTCTTCTAAGAAATTACTTTTTCACTTGAGTTGTGCAGGAATTGTTTTTCCACACATCTTCCATGCCATCAAGAATTTTGATAATTCAGCATTTCTTGAGAGTGCTCAGTTACTTCTGGGATTTTTTTCAAGGCCATTGACAGCTCATTCTGCAAGTTTTAATTCTAGTACTTCCTTGACCTTACCAGAAGATGTCAATGGAAGTTTTTCAGGTAATAACCAGGACTCAGTCCTTCTCCAAATGGTTTTTAAATGTTTTGCCGACTGAAATGTTAAGGGGTTGAACTTGTCCAAAGATACTACTAGGAGTAACAAGCCGTTGCACTTTCCAGGGGCCTTACACAAGTGTTTATAGAAAACATAGAGCAATGATGTACTTGGTGAGTTATATAAAACTCCATAATGTCTATCCTAGGTTAATTTCAGCCAAGCTCAGCTGTATTTTTTTTGCTGAATCCTTGGGGCATCTTTCTGCCTGAAGGAAATTTTCTAAGAGACTCCAGGGAATCTCTTTCCCTTAAGGGATTTTATGTCAAATTAACTATGACCAAGGCAGTGACAGCTGTGTCATTGAGCTAATGCAAAATTTAAGATATTGTGTGATTTTCAAGATGTCTGGCTTTCGTTTGGCATGTCTGAGATGGATTTATCCATGTTGGGATTTTTTAGCCAAAGAAGACAATGGTATACCACTCTGTGGGACCATAGAGAGTTTAAAGAGTAGATCAAGGCCTTCCTTACTGGCCTTGGAAGGTATTTTGGACTTAATTGACCTTTATTCTAAGGGAAAGTCACTGCAGGATTTTAAGCATGGGGAGGACTTAAATCTGATTTTTTTCCTTTTAAGTACCCAGGCTTATTAATCACCTGATCAAAGTCAGTATCACCAGTAATGGAACAAAATGACATTGTGTCCTTGCCACTGTGTTCTATCAGGAAGAGGCATGATTATATCACCATTATAAGATTGTTGCCAAAAAATGTTTATCTGGAATCTAATTTTAAGGCAACAAGTAGATCCTGCTTGGGGCATGTTCTACAAAAAGCTGGCCTGAACTTTTAAAAAATGTCACTGTCATAAAAGATCATAAAAAGGTGAATAGATAAATAGTTCTAGATTAAAGAAGACAATGACATGAGACTGTGAGTGCAAAGTGTGTGGCTTTAGATAGGGTTCTGGAATTTAAAAAGCCATATAAGACATTATTTGGTGACATTTGGGGCAATCTGTGTGTAGATACTATCAGTGTTAAATTTCTTGGGTGTGATAATATAGCAGTTATGTGTAGTTATGTAGGAGAATGTCCCTGTTGGTAGGAAGTACATAATGAAAAAATTTTTTTAATGTTGTTTGTTTATTTTTGAGAGAGACAGTGTGAGCAGGGGAGGGTCAGAGAGAGAGGGAGACACAGAATCCGAAGACAGGCTCAGGCTCTGAGCTGTCAGCACAGAGTCCTACGTGGGGCTCGAACCCATGAACCGCGAGATCATGACCTGAGCCGAAGCCGGACGCTCAACCGACTGAGCCACCCAGGCGCCCCTGAAAAGTTTTTTGGGAGAGAAATGTCTGTAATTTTTTTTTCCAGTAGTTCAGGGGAAGAAGTATATATAGATACGAATAATGCAAATGTGGCAAAATGTTACTAATTGTTGAATTTAGGTGGAGAGTGGTGTTTTATTGTGCCATAGTTCGGGTTTCTTTTTTTTTTTTTTTTAAGTTTTCACCCAGTGTGGGGCTTGAACTCATGACCCCGAGATCAAGAGTTGCATGCTTCTTTGAGCTGGAGAGGTGCCCTTGTGCCATATTTGCATCCTTTCTGTGGGTTTAAAATTTTTCAAAAAAATGAGGGTAGAACAAGGATATAAGGTCAAGAGCTAGAAGGTCTCTTTGATTTAACTCTTTAGTTGTAGGATCAAACTTCATTCAGTGTTGTATGTGAGGTGATGGCTTCTTAAGAAAAACCTTCAGTGAAGTCTGTTGACATTTCTAAAGTACCTAAGGCATTGGATAATTTTGTGAAGATGGTGTACAATTTTTCCAGAGTATATGTGTAGTGAGATTCAATAAGTAAATATGCTCAAACTTCAGCAGCCTTTTGGTAATGAAAGGATTATTCTGGGTAGTCGAGTGTCCCAAATGACTAAAATGTGTGTGTGTGTTGGGGGGGGCGGTGTTTAAAATCTCTTTGCCCCTAAAACTTTTTTTTGGCAACCGAAGGCTCCTAAAATGTCTTTTTTTCTTTTTTTTTTTGGAGAGAGAGAGACACAGCATGCGAGTCAGGGAGGGTCAGAGAGAGGGAGACATAGAATCTGAATCCTACTCCAGGCTCCAAGCTCTCAGCATAGAGCCTGACATGGGGCTCAAACTCAAGAACTGTGAGATCATGACCTCAGCTGAAGTTGGACACTTAACTGAGTCATCCAGGTGCCCCCTAAAATGTCTTTTTGAAGTGCAACTACCTCAGTAAGTTTAGTACTTATAAAATCCTGTTTCCAAAATCATTTATATGGTGTACTACTACTTTATTCAGGTATCAGTGGAACATTATTTCATTCATGAAAGCAGTCTTTCTAAAGTAATAAAGCTTCCTTCCTTTACGTACCAAAATAATAAAAAATAAAATGAAAGTAGTTTTCCAAAAATACCATGCATATTTACCTACTTTTCCTTCTGTAGTGGTGATTGTTTTGGGATTTGAAAAGGCCTACGTTTACATCCTGATTTTGCCATTGTTTCCCTAGGCAAGTGACATAGTATCTGAGTCTCATTCTTCAATCTATAAAATAGAAACACATATCATTGTGAATAAGAAGACATGTAAAGCACATGAAATACTAGGTGTGAAGTAAATGCTAGTTCCCTTTTGTTTTATTAAAAAAATCTTTTTATTGTAAAATAAAACATGGGCACAGAAAACTACATACAACAGATGTTTACTTGAATGATCATGTGTGCTTTTTATTCAAAATATTGAAATTTTTTTTCTTTAAAGCCATATAATTTTGTTAGGCATATATGTTCATACAGAGCTGATTATCATGGCTCCTTTGCAAGGATGACACAAATTTGTGAAGCGTTCCATATTTTTCCATTTGCAACGATGTGGATGGAGCTAGAGAGTATTATGCTAAGCAAAATAATCAGAGAAAAACAAATACCATATGATTTCACTCATAGATGGAATTTAAGGACCAAAACAAAGGAGCAAAGGGGAACAAAAAGAGAGGCAACCCCAGAGACAGACTCTTAACTATAGAGAACAAACAGATGGTTGCCAGCGGGGAGGTTGGTAGGGGGATGACTGAAATAGGTGATAGGGATTAAGGAGTGCACTTATGATGATAAGCACTGTGTTTTGTATTAAAGTGTTGAATCACTATATTGTATGCCTGAAGCGAATGTTACATTGTACGTTAACTGGAATTTAAATAAAAAAAGTATGTGTTGAGATTGATCATTCTGGGTTCAAAGTCTAATTTTGATTCGTATTCTTTTATGCCCTGTATAATTTTCTTAATATTTTTTTATTTCATTTAGAAATAGTACTTTCCAGGGGTGCCTGGGTGACTCAGTGAAGCTTCCAACTTTGGCTCAGGTCATGATCTCATGGTCTGTGAGTTCAAGCTCACCCAGCATTGGCCTTTCTGCTGTCAGGGCAGAGCCAGGCTCAGATCCTCTGCCTTTCTCTCTCTCTCTCTCTCTCTCTCTCTCTCTCTCTGCCCCTTCCCTGCTCTCTCTCTGCTTCTTTCTCTTTCAAAAATAAACATTTTTTTACAAATTTTTAAAAATTAGTACTTTCCAGTTTTGATCTGTTTTTCTTTTCGGCTTGCTCTTGTAGGGATGTTGTTTTATTCTTTATTCTCTTTTTTACTTCTAGTAACTTTGTATGGGATTTGACTTGTATAATTTCTGTTTCTCTTTCATGTGAATTTAATTTTCCTGAGTTTTTAGAAGGAATCTTGGTTCATATAACTTCTGTAACTTTATAGAGCTCCTTCTTCTGTTAAAATTATGGCAGCTTGTTTTCTCGGGAGTCCTTGCTCTGATCCCTCGCACTACTTTAGTTTGGCCCTTCTATTTTCCTTCCTCCTTGTCCTTGTCCTGCCTACTTTTAATTCTGCTCCCAGCAGTTGCTGCTCATTTGTGAATCTTGTCCTACAAGGGAGTCCTGGCCCATTAGTTTAGAAGGTTCATGAGTATTAAATTCCGTCCACTCCTTTAAACCTTAACCTTGGGTCTCCTACTACCCATGCCTATTGGATGGAGTTTGCACACCTCCCAGTGCAGCTGCTGCTCTCGAATTGGCCCTGTGCTTTCTACTTTTTGACTCTTCTGGAATTCTCCTATTCTCAAGTTCTTCACTGAAGCTAGGTTGTTTCCCATACAAATGCTATAACACCAGAGTTTGTGACTATTGTAGTTTGTTCCCACAAGCTTGTATTTTGAGGTTCTTGGGGGAATATCTTGTCATTTACTGTTTAGTTTTGCTACCTAGTTGTTCAGTGATACATGGGAATTCAGGAAGATACAAAAATGATACCCTATCTTACGAGAATCTCTAGATTTTGTTGTCTTAACGTTAAATTAGGGTACTGATATGATTTGGTCTTTACCTTAGTATTGTTTTATTTATGTTTTAAAAGATGTCATCATAATAAAATAAAATGATAGACCTCAGGTGAGTTGAAAGGGGTGTTAACCTTTCAGGCTTTTGTATTTACCTTTTAATAGATTTTTACAAATAGGTATAATAAATTTTTCTGTTCTGTAGTGTTGAATTTCATTTATCTCTACTATTGATGTGACTGACAGCTTCTTTTCTCATTAGGGTCTTTTTTCTAATCTGTTAAGTTTTGGAAGTTTAATTATCAAACTTTACAACTCTGTGTGAAGTAGTAGTAAATAAAGTCAAGGTTTTGAGGGAAAGGAACTTTTGCTTTCATTGCTGGTGATCTTTTTGCTTTCCCTGAGCTGTTGAAGCTTTATGCTAGGTATACGCAAGTTGGTAGCCAAGGTAGAAAGAAATGAGGCAAGGATTTGGTATTTCCTCAGTGACCTCTGATGTCGTATGATTGAACATTTTCAAAAGTTGATAAGAAAACAGGGTACATTTTCCTTTTAAAATGCATTTAAGTAAAAATTAGTTGATTTAAAGAAGTACAGACAGTCCTCACTGTATAATAGTAAAACGACCATAAAAATGATTGTGTAAGCTGAAATCATGCAAAGCAATTTTTAACCAATGGGGAGATTACAATGGTTTGTGACCTTTAAAATATTTTGTCAAAACATTAATTTTACCGTTATAGAAGTATAGAGAAATAAAATACTGAAACTGCTCTTTAGTAGAACTGAAAACATTAGACACAGTGAGAATTTTTTCTTTGTAAAATACTGATTAAGAGTAGTTTAAACAGTGCTTCTCTTTGCATTTTTTCTATGCCTTGATGACTTTCGACATTTTACCCTTTACACTTTGAAATGTCATGAAATGTCTCCAAGAGTTTCTTTAATGTGAAGTATTTTCCTTGGGTCCCTTTCTCTGGTACATTGTCATCCTTTTCATCACAGTCACTTTCCTCATCAATGTCGGTAAGCCCACCTTCACTAAGTTCCTCCTGCCTCACGTCTAACCAAGAGGCACTCAAACCACAGCAGCGTCAACACTGCCATGGCCAGTAATTTCTTCCACAACTTCATTTACATTGAATTCATATTTTACTTCCAGTGTATCACTTTTCATTTCTTTGCCACACTTTTTTTTTTAACCTGTATTTATTTATTTATTTTGAGGGGGGAGGATGGGCAGAGAGAGAAGGAGGGAAGAAAGAATCCAAAGCAGGCTTTGCACTGCCAGTGTGGAATCTGGTGCAGGGCTTGAATCCATGAACCATCAGATCATGATCTGAGCTAAAACCGAAAATCGGACGCTGAGCCACCCAGGCGTCCCTGCTGCACTTTCATCTTTTTTGGTCAGTCCTCTCTTTGGATTATCCATAGAAGTAAAATGTCATGTGGATTTATCACTGGGCAACAAGGAGGTAACACAACCATACTCTAGCTGTTTTGTTTTGCAGTGACCAGTTGCCAGTAAACTTTGAAAGAAGGGACATATCGGTCACTCATCATAATATTTGTTCTTTATGTGATAACTTGTGGATTGAAGAGCTGGCAATGAAGTTTGTACTTTGTGTAATTACAGTTAATATATGGTAACTGAAATTTGAGCCATGTTGTCGCAGACTGGTGTTAGTTAACTGAACTTTGATATAAACAATGGGGACTGAAATTCGTGCATGTCTGGATCATGCAAAGGGAGAACTCTGCCTGCGATGTAAGAAAACAGGTTAGTGCTTGGATTTGGTAAAAATTATGACTGTGGTAAGGGGATTGAAATCTGAGAAATTTACATAATAAAGTGGTCATTCAAAAACACTTTCTACTCTTACAAAAATTAGGTTGAGAGAGGGGGACAGAGGATCTGAAGTGGACTCTGTGCTGACAGCAGATGTTCTACTGTGGGGCTTGAACTCATGAACCGTGAGATCATGACCTCAGCCAAAGTTGGACACTCAGCCAACTGAACCACCCAATTAAGATTAAGGAATTTTAGACAGATTCTTTAAAAAAATTTTTTTAATGTTTGTATATATTTGAGACTGGGGGGAGGGGAGAGACAGCGAGTGCGAGCATGAGTGGGGGAGGGACAGAGAGAGGGAGAGTCAGAGGACCTGAAGTGGGCTCTGTACTGACACAGCCCGACATGGGGCTTGAACCCACAAACCGTGAGATCATGATCTGAGCCGAAGTCTGACTCTCAACCAACTGAGCCACCCAGGTGCCCCATTTAGACACATTCTTTAAAGAGTAGTGTGTATGCACCCACATGTGTATAGTCTGACTAGGGGCAAAGTTCTGAAAGAGAAAAGTTTTAACATTTCTTTTACTCTAGCGTATTCTATAAACTTCTTTCTGTGATTTGATTTTTTCTACATTGTTAGTATGATTAAAATACTCATTTTTGTGCTCTGAATATCCTTTCTGGCCCATGGTTTGTTCCTTCTCACAAATCCTTTGTAGATGGATGTGATTGTTGTTTTTTTCATTACTGCAGTGGAAGTGTCGGTGAAGTTGTGAGATCTACATTTTTTCACATAATGGAGAGGGAAGAGGGATGGAAAAGATTATAGAAGTGTCTGAAGGACTGGCTTATGCTTTTTTAAAAGTGCAAATTTTACAACTGGGGGGGGGGACTCCAAAAATGTTTATTATAAACCTTTAAAACCTACTGAAGAGTTAGAAGAAAAATTTATTATTTTTAAAGTTTAAGAGCGCACGCGTGCAAGCAGGGGAGGGGCACAGAGAAGGAGAGAGAGAACCCCAAGCAGGCTCTGCACTTTGAGTGGAGTGTGTTGTGGGGCTTGATCTCAGGAACAGTGAGATCATGACTTGAGCTGAAGTCGGGAGTTGGACGCTTAACCAACTGAGCCACCTAGGCACTGCAGGAAGTAAAATTTTAAATCACTATTGCTCATTACTCAGATACAACCTCTGTTAATATTTTTGTGTAAATCTGTCCATATTATGTCTATATGTCCTTTTTCATACATGCACATAACATTCTTTTACATGATAAAATATTTTAAAATGGGATTAAAAAACATTTTAATATGCTTCCTACAAGTAGGTTTCCAGAGTACAAACACAGTTTTTAAAGTTTTTTTCTTATGTGAAATATACAAAAACAGAATAGAGACTAGACTAAAATGAACACTGTATACTTAATCATCTAACGTCAATGATTTCAGTGCATAGGCAGTCTTGTTTCATCCATACCCACCTACTCCTGCATTATTTGAAGCCAGTTCCAGATAACTGTTTCAGCATATATAATTAAAAATTTTACATTTTGCCAATATGTTTTCTAGAAAAGTGTAATCTATACTTGGCAGACATAAGATTAAAAAACTTAAAACAATTTTAATGTTAAGGGTTAGATGCACATATATAGCATTTCCTCAGGTAATACAAAAAAGTCCTGATGAAGTGAGTTTGAGCGTGCCGTACTCTGGCAGCAAACTTTCAGTTCCTCATCAGAAAATCCCTCATGGGAATGCTGTGACTGTTAGATGGGGTGACCATATAATTATTTATTGTTCAAGCTAGGATGCTTTTGAGATTCAAAGAAGGCTCTCTTAGTAATAATGCCAGTGTAACAGGCATAAACCAGGACTATATTTTGACACAGCTGAGTTGTGTACCCACCCTGTTAGATAATACACTTAATACATTTATACATTAAGTGATTATATCAGGTAGTCAATAAATGGTAGCTTCTATTAAAGTGTTTATGTGTGCCCATGTATGGATATGTAGAACAGTCCTCCCTTAAAATTTTTTTTATGTTATATGTGTGTGTGTGTGTGTGTGTGTGTGTGTGTGTATGAGAGGGGGGGGGGAGAGA
>CM053573.1:102658520-102698165 GCA_028646485.1 Cryptoprocta ferox | reverse complement strand
GCTTTGAATTGGTAACTCAACAGTCCTAAGTTTTTTGTTTCTGTCTGTTTTTGGAGCTGACAGTGACCACTATTTTTTAAAGTAGCTCTACTTTTCATAATTAAGCAGGCATTTGTCTTAATATTTGCAGCTGGAGAATGCTGGAGGAGACCTTAAGGATGGCCACCACCACTATGAAGGAGCTGTTGTCATTCTGGATGCTGGTGCCCAGTACGGGAAAGTCATAGACCGAAGAGTGCGAGAACTGTTCGTGCAATCGGAAATCTTCCCCTTGGAAACACCAGCATTTGCTATAAAAGAGCAAGGATTCCGGTAGACTTTTCACTTAGATTTTCTAAGGAGATTGAGCTTAGATCATAGGAGATTTTTATTAATTTGCTTGGGCAGTGAATTTTTTAAATGAACATAAGACATGCAGTGCATTTACAAGAAATTTTCCATGGTTCTGATTTTAAAAAAAGTTAAAGGAAATTTTTTTTGAAAAACCATATTCGTATTTTATTTATTTTTAATGTTTATTTTTGAGAGAGAGAGAGAGAGTGCAGACGTAGGGGAGGGACAGAGAGAAGGGATCTGAAGCTGGCTGTCTGCTGACAGTAGAGAGCCTGATGTGTGGCTTGAACTCACAATCCATGAGATCATGACCTGATGCAAAGTTGGATGCTTTACCAACTAAGCCACCTAGGCACCCCAATTTGTTTTTTTATTTTTATTTTTTAGTTAAGATTGCCTTAATTTATTTAATGTATTATTATTTTTAATATTTGTTTATTTGAGAGACAGAGACAGAGCATGATCATGGGAGAGGCAGAGAGAGAGGGAGACACAGATTCTGAAGCAGGCTCCAGTCTCTGAGCTGTTAGCACAGACCCCGATGCGGGGCTCGAACTCACAAACTGTGAGATCATGACTGGAGCTGAAGTCAGATGCTCAATCGACTGAGCCACCCAGACGACCCAAAGATTGCCTTAATTTTAATTGCACAGTTACAAGAACTTTTCCTTTGAATATTTTATATTTTATAGGATTTTGGGGTCATACTTGAATTTGGCTATTATGGTCATTCTTTCATTCATCCCAGAGCATTTGAACAAAGGAATGTATACAGTGACTAGAATACCTAAATGAGAAGAATTCTGTGTCCAGTGAGTCTCTCTTGCTTCCTTTCCCAAAAGACTAAGTTTCTAAAATATGAAGATTTCTCAAGTCTAATATAAGGTCTGATTCAATAGTTTACATGCTCAGAACTAGCCAAAATGACAGCCAACTTCTCTATAGTCTCTTCCTTTAGCAGTTTCTGGTTAATGCTAGCCTTTTCTCATGTAATTAATGTTTTTTTTCCTTATTAAGAGTGTTGCCAGAAGCAAGCAACTGCAATTTGTAACCTTAATCGGCTCTAAAACATTAATGCGGTGTTTCTTCCAAAATACAAGATGTTTAATTTTTCTTAAAAACATAATTTTTCCATGAGAGAAATGTTTAACTTTTAAAGACTTCATAGACATGTTATTCCTGTGAATTTTATTTCTGAAATAGAATGAATTGGACATCAGAAAAGACAGGTTTAAATTTAACTCTGTACTAGTCTTAGAATACGTTAAAACAGTAATCTCTTTTAAACTGTAGAATTTTTAGAGTAAGAAGGAAACCTTGAGTTTATCTAATGGAACTGTCTCTTACTTGCCAGTGAGACCCAGTTTTAGGGAATCAAAAAATGGTGATTCCCTAAATCATATCTAAATGTCATATCTAACTAAGCTCCTTTATTCCCTTCACCCAAAACAAACAAAAAATCTCCAGCAAACTAACCTAGGCTGAATGTTTAAAAATATGGTAGCCAAATACTTGGCAATAGAATGCTAATTGTTTTTCCTGCCACCGATCGTAAACAATTCCTAGGTCTTGCTTGTGTCTAGAGGTTCTTCCTGTGTAGGAGTATAGGAACTATAACACTGTGGCTTTGATTACTGTAATCCTTTCTGCTCAGAGATCTATTTGATCGCCCTTTCCCTAGAATATTAGTATTGCGACAGTATTGTAACCTTCTTGTTTTTGGAATCTTGACCTGCTTGATACATAAAATTGGTATATGGAATGCCTTATGGCTTATTAGGCTTTGTAATTGCAAGTTAGTTTCAAAATAATTGCAGGGTAGAAATAGAAGACTCAGAATGAGTGATTAGCTCTTCTTGAGAGTTATTGAGATAAGAATTTTCATAATTGGCTTAAGTACTCCTTGAGTTTCATCTTGACTAAGTCCATTGCCTTTTCTTTTTAATAGTATTAAGAATCTTAACAGTCCTGGAGCGCCTGCGTGGCTCAGTCGGTTAAGTGGCCAACTTTGGCTCAGGCCATGATCTCACAGCTTATGAGTTTGAGCCCTGTGTTGGGCTCTGTGCTGACAGCTCAGAGCCTGGGGCCTGCTTCAGATTCTGTGTCTCCCTCTCTCTCTCTGCTTCTTCCCCCCCAGCCCCCCACCCCCGATAACAGTCTGTCTCTCTTTCTCTCAAAAATAAATAAATGTGAAAAAATTAAAAAAAAAAAAAGAATCTTATGGTCCTGAGTTGTTTAGCAGATTATTGAAGGATGCTGCTCAATCCCATGGTGGTTATATTTTATAAAACTAAGTATGACATACTGCAATTTTAGAGGTCTTGATTATTGAGTATATTTTATAGAATTTTAGCTTATGCATTAAAATATTTTTTTTAATGTTTTTGAGAGAGAATATGAGCAGGGGAGCGGCAGCGAGCAAGGGAGACACAGAATCTGAAGCAGGCTCCAGGCCCTGAGCTGTCAGCACGAACCCCAGAGTTCGTTTGAGGCTTGAACCCGACGAACCATGAGTTCTTGACCAGAGCCAAAGTCAGACGCTTTACTGACTGAGCCACCCAGGTGCTCCTTTAGCAACTTCTTATACAATTAAATCTTTACTGGAGGTTCAGGTCTCTCTGTGATTCTGGTTATTTGTAGCCATGTGAGAGTGAAGTTCAGGTGCTGCCAGATTCCCCCCCACCTTCCTAAAGAAAACCCAGAAATGTGGATTTTTATGTAAAACTTTCAATATTAAAATGTTCTAAATTTTTTGAGTGAATGCTGAAGGCCAAATTGGATGTATCAATGGCCAGGTGAGGAGCATAGGCCTCAGTTTACAGCCTTTTTCATAATAACAGTTCGATTCCCAAGTTAACCTATAGAATGCTCTGTAAATTTTAATACAGTGAAGTTGTAATACTGACCTGGGTTCTGAGAGAATGCCATATGGGCAAAAGTCATATGTTAGTTCCCTTTCCCAGGTCTTAGGTAAAACTGTTGGGAATGTTGGACAGGTTTTCAGACAAAAGTTAGGTTATTATTCATATTCTGACATCCTTTGATGTATCTTGCTTTGAGCCATCCAGGGTTTTTCTGTGACGTGCTTTTACTCCTTGTGTCCCAGAAGGTCTGTATTTTCTCCTTTTCCCTTTAGCATTCTCATTTACTTCTTCATGAATGAAGAAGACAAAACAAATTCATGCTAAATCTTCACAGATAGAAACATTAGTATTTGTGTATTTGAAGTTTGTGCTTACTAACAAGTGAATGTTGAATCGATAGACTTTCACACATTGCAATAGAATAAAAATGATTAAGCTGTGTAGGAGGCTGGATTTGCTATAATATACTGGAAGCAACAGAATCCCTAAATCTGTATTGAGTCTCCCTCAGTGCTTCAAAGGAGAGAGGGTATAGACTTTGTATAAAAATTAGCAGTTAGGGGGTGCCTGGGTGGCACAGTTGGTTGAGTGACTGACTTGATTTTGGCTCAGATCATGATCCCAGGGTTGTGGGATGGAGCCCATCATAAGGCTCTGCACTGAGTGTGGAGCCCAGTTGAGATTCTCTTTCTCCCTCTTCCTCTTTCCTCTGCGCACGCACTTTCTCCCTCCCTCCCTCCCTCCCTCCTTCTCAACCTCTCCCTCTGTCAAAAAATAAATAAATGAAATAGAAGAAATCAGTTGTTAGAGATTCTTCACTGACTTTCTTCCTTAAATCCACAGTGCGATTATCATCTCTGGAGGCCCTAATTCTGTGTATGCAGAAGATGCTCCATGGTTTGATCCAGCAATATTCACTATTGGCAAGCCTGTTCTTGGAATTTGCTATGGCATGCAGGTACATCTGTGAATTTGCCTTAAGAGTTGATGATTTAATTTTATCCTGTTTGTGACTCATACTGTATTAGTATTTTCTGCCTTTAGAGTATGTAGGATATTTAGTTGTATGAGCTAATTTGTGCGTATTACAACTGTTTACAAATTGCTGCAATAGCATGGCAGAACTGACCTGAGTGGAAATCTCTTTTTAGAAAAAATAACTACATTACTGCATACAACATAACACTACCCATTAAGAAAAATCAAAAACTTAGACATTCAGATTTACATGTTACAGAAATAGTACACAGAGCATCTGTATATTTTTACTCAATGTTGACACTTTTAACCTTTGAGAGAAAGTTGCACACATGATGTCCTGTTACTTGTTGTATTTCCTAAGGGCCAGGGCTCTCTCCTGGGTAACCACAGTACAGATAACAAAATTAGGAAGTTAACGTTGATTCACTTTTGCATCTAATCCACAGAGTGAATTTACATTGCACTGTTTGTCTCATTAATGTCCCTTATAAGTCCTGGATCCAGTCCAGGACCATGTATATTTAGTTGTCATGTCTCTTTATTATCAGACACCTTTACTTTGGAACCATTCCTCAGTCTTTTTCTTCTCTCTCATGACCTTGACAGTTTAAAAAAAAAAAAAAAAGGGATATTCCAGCTCTTTGTACAGATTATCCTTCAATTTTGGTTAATTTGCTGTTTCCTCATTGTTAGATACAGGTTATTTTTTTTTTTTTTGGCAAGAATACCACAGAAGTGATGCTGTGCTCTTCTCAGAGCATCTAAGTAGGAGGCACACGATGTCTGTATACCATTACAGGCCATGTTAATTTTGATTATTTTGTTAAGATGGTGTCTGCCAAGTGTCTCCACTGTATTGTTAAGTATATATATACCTTGGAATTGTATCAAAATCAAGAATAAATAGGGACTGAGGTCTAGACCTTAGCTATTCTTATATGAGTTAGGTGTTTAGAAATCTATTTTGGCTGCTTTGATACTTTTTTGGTTACTTTATTTTTTTTTTAAGTAGTATAGGTTTATTAGACTAGTAGAATGTGATTACTGAATAAGATGATGGGAAGATAATACTGAACCAGTAACCTGCTAAGTTGTCACTTAGCAAAGAATGATTTGTTTAATAAGGTCTATTTACTAAGGAGGTGGGAATAGAAATAAATACGTTTAAGAAAGTTATCCCTAGTGATTGTAAGCAAAATGATTTTCTAATTGAGATAATTTTTAACAATGTGTCTTACTTAACCATTTTATCTGAAAATTGAGTTAGCTAGGAAAATATTCCCTGAGTAATAATAATTAATGGACATATTACAGTATTTTGACTTTTCTAGTGTCAGAAGCAAGATACTTTTTTGTTTAACTTAGAATTCTCTGCTATGATAAGAATAGCCAAATAAATATGGTGACTAGATTCACTTGCTTTTGAATTGTCTTGATCTCTTTTTCCATTTGCCCACCTTTTGACTTTAGCATGTATTAAAGTGGAAGGGAGGACAGGGTCAGGATACAAGTGGAATTTTACTTCCCCATGATACTCTGTTCCTCCCTAATTGATTATTAGAGAATTGCCTATTAATTTTTGATTACTTGTATGTGTAGCTTAATAATTAAGATGATGTGTTCTCCCAATGACTGAGTTGTTTTAAGTTTTTGGATTGAAGATAATTTGAAATTTTAGTAAGTGGGCAAAACAGAGGGAGTCTTTTTTTTTTTTTTTTTTTTTAACAATCTGGTTGAATCCTTTGTGCTTTAATATGAATATTGTACAGAAGAAAGAAGGCTGTTTAAAAGGTAGAAAGTGAGCAGACCCATATATTTTCTTTTAGCTACCTCTGGAGAATTCAGCAAAGTAAAAAAATACGAGTCAATGTTCACATAAGAATGTGAATATATTCTAACTAACTTGGATGTAAATTAAAAAATAAATTATTAATTAAAACAAAGAATGTGAATATATTTTATTATTCCTATGCTTGATTACAAGAGCAGAATATTAGGAATCATTGGTCTGTAAAACAGCTTTACCAGATTTCATTTCTTGCTAATTGTTCATTACAGTTTTCCATTTTGATTTAGAAGAAATACTGATCACTAAAAATATGTGACATACAAAGTACAAAAGCTACAATAGATACTTCTCTAGGCAACAAGCATTTTCTAGTAAAAGACTCTTTTTCCCCTGTTAATGTTGTCTGAAATGCCAAGTGGTGATTATGAATTTGACTTGGATAATAACTTAATTTTAGATTTTCTTATATAGTATTCTAATAAATGCATTTTCTTAGAAGAGCCTGCATCTTGATTTAGTTGATATTTGGATGACTCTTTTTTAACTATAATCTTCACCCTAGGATGTAATATATTTACATAATTGATTTCCCATGCCAGAATAGTCAATATTAATTATATAGCATGACTTAAGTTAAATGGTTTTTAGTGTATTGAGAGGTATTATTCTGTAAGGAAGACTCTCACAGATACCTTTTTTCAGGACCCACTTACAGTGAAATACATGTGGAAAATGTTGCCTTAATTTAAGTGCTAGTGGTTGTTTCTCCCTTATGCCAGTCCCCCATATAACTGTAAGGTCTAATTTTTCTGTTATTCGTAGGGATCTTATCGTAGCCAGAGCCAGGCCTGCTCAGGCTAAATGTGTACAACAGTTTGCCTTTATGTCCTCTGAACTTACATAGTAAGACAATGGAATAGGCTGATCTTGGTCCTTTAGACAAAAATTCTTTCCATAAAATATTGGTGTACATGACACATCTAGCTAATATGCTGTCTATAGAGGACTGACTAATACTTCTTAGTGGCTTTTAGTTGGGTAAGTTTAGCACCAAAGGTCTCACTCTAGGGTGAGACTTTTGCTCCCAATAGCTTTCTGAAATTTTAGTAAGTTCAATGTCTTACATACCATCTTTTCCCCTTCATGGGACACTGTTGTCAGAGTCTTTCTAATTGCTTTCTGGTAATTCTTTGTCCTGCTCGTTGATCATTTTATCTCTATTATCCTCTGCTCAGCATAAGAAATATTAGTACAGCTTCTGAAACTCTCTTCATACTTTTCTCCATGCATGTCCTACCAGAGGCAGCACTTTTCCTGAATTTTATTATACATTCTTGTTTCTTTACAGCTCTGTACATAAGCTTATATCCTTAAATAATGTTAGTTTGCCTCTTGATCTTTGTATAAATGAAATTCTGCATGTTAATACATTTAATTGTAAGTTACTCATTTTCACTAGTGAATTTTTCATTTGAATAGCACAGATTAATTATACATTTCACTATTAGTATTGCTGGTCTTTTTCCAGTTTTTTGCTCTTACAGACAATACTGCCATGAATATTTTTGTACTCGCATTCTACATCCTCTAATAACTTTTTTCTAGGGTAACCATGAATTGAAATGCTGAATCTCAGCTTTACCAGTAATATTTCCCTCCAGTTTACATTCCAGCAGCAGTATATGAAAATTCCTTGTGCCCTATATTCCTGCCAAGCCTTAACATTGTCAGATTTCTTTTTCTATTTGCCTATCTAAAGAGGCATTAAATGGGATCACATTGTAGTCTTAATGTTCATTTTCCTTATTATTGTAAGGTTTGTATGTTTACTTGCCAGTAGTATCTGCTTTAGTATAGAAGCATGTTAATGATTTTTGCCCATTTTTCTATTACATTGTTTTATTTTACTGTTTGTATATGCTGGATACTACACATTAGCCAATTACATATAGCAGATACCTTCTAGATTGTGACTTGTCTCTTCACTGTTGTAATTTCACTTGGTTTCTGTTTTGTTCTTTTTTTTTTTCTTTTTCTTTCTTTTTCTATCCTAATAAACATCTTTATTACAAGTGTTTGGTTTCTTTACACACTCCCATGAGGTTTTGTCAAATTACTTTTATTACTCAAATTACTTTTATTAAGGGAATTTCCTTCCCTTTCTCCCTCCCAAATCTAAACCTTGTAAAACTGGCAAATAAGACAGGAGCTCATCTGATTGGGCGGTAGATCTGGAGTACTGCATGCTTCTTTTGAGGTATTTGGGACATTAGGGTAATGGGGAATCCATACTGAAAACCATTTCCTTAAGTCAGAATAGAATATTAAAACAAAAATTTAACAAGAAAGCAAACTGTTTATTATAGGTAAAGTTATCCCTTCTTCTTACAAACACAAGCTTAACTAATTGTCAGCTCTTTGCATTTCAACCTTAAATAGCATAATCAGGAACACGCCCCTCTCACGCCCCCCCCCCCAAAAAAAAACAAAACACACATGAAAGCCTTCTCAACAGGTAAGATAACTTAAGATTTTAGGGCAAGCCTTGGGCTATGTAAAAACATTTAGTTTAGATTTTGTGGACTTTTAAATTGTGTTGTTTCAACAACTTTAGTTTTTTTGATCATTCAGCTGTGTTTTCATTAAGAACAGCAAATTAAAGGAGGTAGAGATGCACAAAGTTCACTGAGTATATAAAAGAAAGCATTTATTTTTCATTCAGCAAATTTTAATGACTGCTTTGGGCCACATGCTTTGTTAGGCCTCTGAGACTGTGAAGAAACCTGAAGACATGGGGGAGAGAACATGGTCTGTTTTGGCAATTACACTTGTTTGAATAGTTGGAGTAGAGAATTGGGGGTGGGGGTGGGGAAGAAAGGTGATATTAGACAGGGGCTGTGTAATGAAGGCTTTTGTCTGATATAAGTGACTTGGACTTTATCCTATAGACAGAGGGTCAGCAAACTATGACCTGCCTCTAAATCTGGCCCATTGCCTCTTTTTGTATGACCTGCAAGTTACGAATAGTTTCTGTGTTTTTATTTATTTTTTATTTTTATTTATTTATTTTTAGTGTGAACCAGGGCGAGGGGCAGAGAGAGAGCAAGCCTCAAGCAGGCTCACGCCATGCTCTGCACAGAGCTCCAACACCAGGGCCGATCTCATGACCTTGGGATTATGACCTGAGCTGAAATCATGAGTCAGTCGCTCAATCAACTGAGCCACCCTGGCGCTCCAGTTTTTACAGCTTTAAATACTTGAAATAAATTTTTTTAAACTGTGTGTTTTTTTAATATTGGGGGGGGCGGCAGAGAGAGAGGGGTGAGAGAGAATACTAAGCAGGCTCCGTACTGTCAGCACAGAGCCCTATTTGGGCTGTGTGGTCATGAACTGTGACGTCATGACCTGAGCCGAAACCAAGAGTTGGATGCTTAACCAACCGAGCCACCCAGATGCCCTGGAATAAAAATTTTTTAAAAGAGAATTACATTTTGTGACATGAAAATTAAATGAAATTCAAATTTCAATGTCCATAAATAAAGTTTTATTGGAACATAGCCGTATCCATTTCTGTAAGTGTTGTCTGTGGACAACACTTGTTTTCTATAGCTTTCATGAAAGCTACAATAATAGTAAGAATTGCATGGTTGCTTCAGAGGCAGTAGAGCCTGCAAAGACTAAAATACTTACCCTTACAGGAAAAGTTTACCACCCCTGCTGTAGATGGTAGAGAGCCATTGAAGAAATTAATCATGGACTAACACAATCATATTTATGTTTTAGTAGCTGACATTGGTAGATCTCTAGAATATAGGCTGGAAGATGGGCAAGACTAAAGGCAAGGAGACTGGTTAGACTGTAGCATTGTTTCCTAAACTATGTGGTAGATAATGTGCTGCAGAAAGTGTTTAATACCGGGGTTTTTACTTTGGGAAATACTGGGCTAAATGGGTTAACAATTTTTTTTCCTGCTGGGCTTAACCCAAACCTTTATTGCAGGAAGTTTTATTTTAAATGTCTTAAGAGGAGAATGTAGACGGCAGCCTTTGCCGATGATTTTGAGGAATATTCCACTGTGCACTATAAGAATGAGCGTTTATTTAGCCCTCTGCCTGCTTTTTTGTCAGGAGCTGGGTCACCGTGTAACCTGCATGGGCATGGCAGGTATCTTACGACACCTGTTGTGGAACAGACAAACCCAGATGAGTCGTAGTGGTTACGTCAATCAGAAATGATGATTGTAAAAATCTTTGTGTATTTATTTGGTGTTAGGGAGGAGGTTGGGCAAATGTGAATGATAAATTAGAAAATTGATTGACACAAGGAGGGGCAGAATGAAGAGACCATTTGAAATTAGAGTCTGTAGGTGTATGGGATTTGTACAAATGTATTTAATTGAAAGACCAGATATTCTTGCTTATGCTGTCTCCACATCATAGCCTTCTGCAGACTTTCAGACTGTTCCTTTGGGGCCAAAGATTAAACCACTTGGAGAAATTTATACCTGTCTAGTTTTAATACCACAGCTCTTCCTATTGTCTGCTCTTTTTCTAAGCTCAGAGTACCTTTTGAAATGCTTTTAAATTAAACTAAAAGATGTAAGTATTAAATCTCCATTTTTAACAGATGAATTAAAATACACTAAATGGAAAATCTGCCAGTATTTAATAGAAATTAACCTCAGGTCAGATTTCTAATCTAAGTTTTGTTTTATAACTTTTCTTCTTAATAACTGTATAATTTTATATGATAATACCAAGTTATCTATATTTATCTAACTTTGATTTTGGGGGCACAGACATAGCAGATACCCTGAAAATAAGATATAAATTACTAAATTAGCATAAGAAAATGGGTAATTTTCTTTTGATTTACATTAATGTCAATTTATTCTTTTTTTGAACAGATGATGAATAAGGTATTTGGAGGTACTGTGCACAAAAAAAGTGTTAGAGAAGATGGAGTCTTCAGTATTAGTGTGGACAACACATGCTCGTTGTTCAGGTATTACAGATATTTTTAGATGAATAAGAACGGTTAGTAGAGTACCTAATTTAAAGTTGGGATTGTTATTCTTCAAAATTAGAAAATCTGTAATTCGTAATAAAATGGAGGCCATACTAGTGGCCATCGGTGTAATTGTCATATTGGTTTTCCATTTGATGGTGAGGCTAATTAGGAGTAAGTCAAGCACTTACGACCTAATTTACAAACACCTGTATGGTCTTGGATTCCTGTTTGGAGTTGCGTACTGTTATGCCAACATTTATGGGTTTTCCTTTTTACTTTTTGGAGTATGATTTTAAACATAAGTGCCAGGTATGGCAAATCGATAATATTTTAAACTATCTTACATCTACCAAGTGTGTTTGTATATTTCTTCCCTCATGTTTTTTGCTGGGTACTTAACAAACAGCCAAATTGTTTGACTCATTACTAAATACGTGTTATATTTCCCTCCTCATTTCTCTGTGTTGAGTGTAACTGTACCTAGTGTACTGTTTTTTAATATAGTGAATGTATTGATTTTTTTACTAGGTGATAATAGATAAGGTGCTCTAGCTCTAATCTATTTGAAGATAGGTGAATGTGCGATTCATAGCTTCCTAGAATCATTTATCTTCTGCTTGACTTAAAATAATTGCTGAGTTTTCATTCAGTTTTCTAAAAGACCAAAAACTTTCCTTTTTTGGGGGGTTTTCCGTGTTTTGGGTAAAGCTCATTTTGGTGGACTGTTAACAGGATTACTTAACTTGCTTCATTTTTTTTTTTTTTTTTTTAAGTAATCTCTACGCCCAATGTGGGTCTCAAACTCATGACCCCAAATTCAAGAGTTGCATGCTACACAGACTGAGCCAGCCAGGGGCCTCCCTCACTTAACTTCAATTTGACTTACATTTCATTTTTACTTTTTTTGTTGTTAAAGATTTTAAGTAATCTTTACGCCCAACGTGAGGCTCAAACTTAACAACCCTGAGATCAAGAGTTACATATATACTCTACTGACTAAGCTAGTCAGGCGCCCCTTAAATTTCATTTTTACTTTAAAATTGCATTTCCCCCTTACTGCATTAAATCTGTAAAGTGCAGGCTTATGTTAACACAGAGTTACCTTTAAAAAAAATTTTTTTAAATGTTTATTTTTGAGAGAGACAGCATGAGTGGGGGAGGGGCAGAGAGAAATGGAGACAGAATCTGAAGCAGGTTCCAGGCTTTGAGTTGTCAGCACAGAGCCAGATGCTGGGCTCAAACTCACGAACCATGAGATCATGACCTGAGCCAGAGTCAGACTCAGGTGCCCCCCCGCCTTTTTTTGGTGAATACAATAAGTCTATTTTTATTTATAATAGAAGTATACTTGACACAGTGTTGCATTAGTTTGAAGTGTACAACATATACTTATATACAAGTCTATCCATGATGCAGTTACTTTTTATTACATTTTTCTCTCTCTCCCCTCCCCTCCCCTCCCCTCCCCTCCCCTTCCCTCCCCTAGCACGAATCGGGGAGGGCTGAGAGGGAGGGAGACCCAGAATCCTAAGCAGGCTCTAGGCTCTGAGCTCTCAGTAGAGACCCACAAGGGGCTCAAACTCAGGAGCCATGAGATCATGACCTGAGCCGAAGTCAGTTGCTCAACTGACTTGAGCCACCCAGGTGCCCCTTATTTCTTTCAACTGCTAATTATTTTTAGTTATGGGCTTGTTTTGTTTATTAACCGATAAGGTTCCTTTTTTTAAATTTGAATTTAAGTTAGTTAACAGTGTAGTATTGGTTTCAGGAGTAGAATCCAGTGATTCATCACTTACATGTAACATCCAGTGCTTGTCACAACAAGTGCCCTCCTTAATTCCCATCACCCATTTAGCCCATCCCACCACTCCCCTCCCCTCCAGTAACTTTGTTTGTTCTCTGTATTTAAGAGTCTCTTAGGGTTTGCGGCCCTCTCTGTTTTTATCTTATTTTATTTTTACTTCCCTTCCCCTATGTTCATATGTTTTGTTTCTTAAATTCCACATATGAGTGAAATAATAACAGTTCCATCCATGTTGTTGCAAATGGCAGGATTTCATTCTTTTAGATCATAATGTGTATAAGGTTCTTAAAGGCTCCATTGACTTATGCCTATAGTAATTCTTATTGAATAGTTTTCTTCAAATTGGACAGATCAGAAATTTTAAAATCCAAGTTACAAACTTATTTATATCTGAAATAGAGACATAATCCCAGTTTATACACGAAACTGGCTGCTGATGGCTCCTCTTTAATTTTGAGGAAGAGCAAAAATCAGTGTGTCTGCTCAACGATTCTCATTTTTCAAAGGAAGATTAATAAAACAGTGAAGGTGGCTCAAAATAATTTTATGGACTGAAGCTATTCATTACTAAAATACATTTGAAATCCAGTCACTGCATAATGGAGAGGTTGTTGCTTACATTCATCTGTATCTCAAGTGACTAGTCTTGAGAACCGTCTTAGGAATCATGGTGGTATATGATACTGCAAGAGGTTTTAAATCTAAAGATCTGGTTAAAATTTAAAGTTTTTCTGTCTTCCTAGTTCTAAAATTCTGGGACTCACCTTCATTAATACTAAACAGTAATAATGATAGCAGTTAATAAACCCAAAACATCGTTTTGGCTTTAATGTACTTTATCTTTTTGCTTTATTTTTAATTTATTATTTTTACTTAATATTCAGTCCTCTTTCAGATTTTCTCATAAAAATGTATTTTTATAGTTGATTTGTAAGAGTCAGGGTCAGAAAAAGTCCACGCGTTGCATTTGATAAATGTTACGTACATCTTCTTTAATCCATGGCTTTAATTTGTTTGGCATGAGAAGTAGAGATCCACATTGCTACTGGGTTGTCTTTGTTTCTAGGCCTTTTCAATGAACAATGTTAGTCAAATGTATTCTTTTAGGAAAAATCAAAATCAGTGTACAGTCTTATTTCCAATTAAAATGAAAGTTTATAGTGTTTTTATCTAACCCCTTTGATTTTGTGTCTCCTTACTCTGAGGCTGAAAATCTCCATTCCCAATTATATTAGTATTTGTTTTAAATCTATAATATGTATGTATACTCTGTATAGCTGCAAAATAACACTATGAGTATTAGTACTATTACTTTTTGATATAAAACTGCTGAATATTTAGTTCTCTGAAATGCCTGTTCTTAAGATAAATCCTAATTGGTAAAATTTTGAAATTATTATTTTGTACCTTCTTGAAATTATTTTTTATGGATGTGGTTATACCACCAACTTTTCTATTTATTTTTTTCAGTTTTTAAATTTTACAGATGAGTTTAATTTTTACAGATTGAGTTTTTTTGAGAGAGAGAGGACAAGCAGGTGAGGGGCAGAGAGAGAGGGAGACACAGAATCTGACGTAGGTTCCAGGCTCTGAGCTGTCAGGATGGAGCCGGATGCAGAGCTTGAATCCATGAACCGTGAGGTCATGACCTGAGCTGAAGTCAGACACTTAACTGACTGCACCACCTAGGCGCCCCAACAGATTACCTTTTTTGAGATTTAATGCTCTTCTTGGCTTTTTTTTTTATAATGCATAGAATAAATTTAAATTCAGTGTTGCACTGTTACATACTTGCTTCTAAATTTTTTGATTTATGTGTACAGTGAGCTAGTATTTCTAAAGGAAAAAAACCAAACTTTAGTGATAAGATGAGTAAGTTCTGGGGGTCTAATGTTCAGGGATGGTGACTACACTTAACAGTGTATTGTATACTTGAAAGTTGCTAAGAGAGTAGATCTTAAATGTTTTCCCCATAGGTTAAAAAAAAAAAAAAAGGTAACTATGTGAAGTGATATGTATTGACTAGCCTTACTGTGGTAATTATTTCATAATACATATGTATATCAAATCATCAGGTTGTACATTTTTAACTTCCACAGTGTTTTATGTCGATTACATTTCAATCAAGCTGGAAAATAAAGCGTAAGATCCCATTGAACATGTCTTTAATTAAGATATTTGTGTGTTGTGTTTTGTTTTTTGTATGTTTAGGGGCCTTCAGAAGGAAGAAATTGTTTTGCTTACCCACGGAGATAGTGTAGACAAAGTAGCTGATGGATTCAAAGTTGTGGCACGTTCTGGGAACATTGTGGCAGGTGAAAATTTTAACCTTTGCAGATCTTTTTAAAAAACCTTATCTGAAAAGTCTAAGAATATGTTTCTGTATGAGGTACTTACAAAAATTTTTTAAAGAGTTATTGTAAATGTCATAAGATTGACCATTATTTATGAAGAGAATTCAATATTAGATTATTTAGAAGTTACAGGTTTGCTCTGAAATGCTTAAAAAAATGTTCATTATGGTTTTTTTTTTTGCTCTTTTATTTATTTTTAAAGTTTATATTTTAAAATTTACTTACTATTTAATTTACATCCAAGTTAGCATATAGTGCAACAATGATTTCAGGAGTAGATTCTTTAATGCCCCTTACTCATTTAGCCCATCCCCACTCCCACAACCCCTCCAGCAACCCTGTTTGTTCTCTGTATACAAGAGTCTCTTATATTTTGTCCGCCTCCCTGTTTTTATATTCTTGCTTCCCTTCCCCTTATGTTCATCTGTTGAGTATCTTAAAGTCCTCATATGAGTGAAGTCATATGATACGTGTCTTTCTCTGACTAATTTCACTTAACATAATACCCTCTAGTTCCATCGATGTAGTTGCAAATGGCAAGATTTCATTCTTTTTGATTGCCGAGTAATACTCCATTGTATATATAGATCACATCTTTTATCTATTCATCCATCGATGGACATTTGGGCTCTTTCCATACTTTGGCTGTTGTTGATAGTGCCGCTATAAACATTGGGGTGCATGTGTCCCTTTGAAACAGCACAGCTGTATCCCTTGGATAAATACCTAGTAGTGCAATTGCTGGGTCATAGGGTAGTTCTAATTTTAATTTTTTGAGAAACCTCCATGCTGTTTTCCAGACTGGCTGCACCAGTTTGCATTCCTGCCATCAGCGCGAAAGAGATTCTCTTTCTCTGCATTCTCGCCAACATCTGTTGCTTGAGTTGTTAATGTTAGCCATTCTGACAGGTGTGAGGTGGAATCTCATTGTGGTTTTGATTTGTATTTCCCTGATGATGAGTGATGTTAAGCATTTTTTCATGTGTCTGTTTGCCATCTGGATGTCTTCTTTGGAGAAGTGTCTTGTTCATGTCTTACCCATTTCTTCACTGGATTATTTGTTTTTTGGGTATTGATAAAAAAATGTTCATTCTAATAAAAGTTCTCCAGATGCAAGGCACTGCTTTTAGAGCTCAGGAGAAATTTGAGAATGGTCTGTTTTTTTTATTGTGCTTTATTCATAATTGGGTTTTTAAATGCCTTCCTTAGGTGTATATGGGCGTGTATCTAGGACATTTGCAAAATACCAGTCTAAGCACTCAGGACATTTCTCTGAGCCAGGATTGGCAAACTGTGTCCTGTAGCCTGTTTCTGTATGTTCAGGAACTAAAAATGATGTTTCCGTTATTAAAGAGTTATAATAAAAGAAAGGGACTGTGTCCCATGTATGTGTATGTCCCTCAGGGCCTAAAATTTTTACTATTTAGCCCTTTGTAGAAATTTTGCCAATCTTTGCTTTAAAGCTATTTTTATTCTTGACTTTTTTGAGGAAGAGGAATTGATTTTTTGGCAGTTTGTGATTTTTTGACATGCTTACTTGATTAATTATCAGTAATCCTGAAAGTCAGTAGAAAAAAGTGGGTTTATCAATAAAGTTATTTTTGTTTGAAATGCCACACCTACACAATAAGTTGAAAAAAAGATTTGTCATGGATAAACTGAATTGAGTAATCTGCCTGCAATTACTTGACTAGTACATTAACAAAGATTGAGAATGATTTTCATCTTCGAATGTTTTTATTTAATCTAAAAGATCAATAGTGGTAGATGGCTTATGTATTTTTATTAATTTAACAAATATTTGTATACCTACTTCGTGCCAGTCACAGTTCTAGGTGCTAAGGATAGAGTAATGAACAAACTGGACAAAAGTCTCTGTTTAACATTCTAGTTGGGAAGAGGAATGGAACAGACAATACACAAATACAGAATATGTCAAGTGTTAGTGTTTAAGTGTATTGGAAAAAAAATACAGGGAAAAGAGGAGTGTTGCAGAATATGTGTGATTAGGGTTCTATTTTATGTAGTATATTCAGGGAAGGTATTCCTATAAAATGATATTGGGCATGAAGGAAGTGTGACTCTTCTGGATAGTTGGAGGAAGAGGAAATAACAGTACAAAGCTCCTGGGATGGATCTGTGTTTGAGGAACAGCAAGGAGACTATGTGGTTGGAGCAGAATAAGCCTGGGGGAGAGTGGTAGAAGATGAGGTTAGAGAGGTTGTTGGGGGGCCAGAACACAGGCCCTTTGAGGCCACTGTGAAATTGTTGGCTTTACTCATAGTGAAGTAGAGTTTTGAGAAAGAAACTTAATTTCAGGATTACCTTGGCTGCAATGGAAAGAGGAAAGGGTCAAATGTAGAAGTACGGAGATCAGGAATCTATTGCAGCAATTAGGAGAGGAGACAATAGTGTAAGGTACAGTGTGGTAGAAGTCAAGAGTTAATTGATTTCTCACATAGATCTTGTATATATATTATTAGATTTATACTGAAGTATTTTATTTATTTGGGTGCTAATTGGGTTTTCAACTTCAAATTCCACTTGTTCATTGCTGGTATATAGGAAAGCAGTGAACTTTTGGGTATCAACCTTAGATCCTACAATCCTGCTATAATCACTTATTACCTCCTGGAGTATTTTTGTTGATTTTTTTAGATTTTCTGTATAGATGGTCATGTCATCTGAGAACAAAGACTGTTTTATTTCTTCTGTCTCAACTGGTACACCTTTTATTTCCGTTCTGTTTTTTTTTTCCAGTGTTTTTTATCATTGGTTTTCAGTTTTGGTTATTTCTATTGAGATATCCTGTAGCTGAGAGCTTCTTTCCTCAGTTCTGTCCAGTCTACTAATAAGCCCATCAGAGGCATTTTTTGATCCCTTCTTAGACTTTCCATCCCTTTGCTTACTTTGCTCATTTGTTTTGCATGCGGTCTGCTTTATCCATTAGAGTCTTAGCTGCTTAATTATAGTTTTTTTAAAACGTTTGTTTATTTTTGAAAGAAAGAGGGAGGGAGGATCAGAAAGAGGGAGACAGAGCTGGATGTCGGACTAGAACTCACGAACTATGAGATCATAACCTGAGCTGACGTCGGATGCTTAACCGACTGAGCTACCCAGGCGTCCTAATCATAGTTGCTTTAAATGCCTGATCTGATCATTCAATATCCAACATCCCTGCAGTATCTTAGTCTGGTTCTGATGCTTGCTGTATCTCTTTGAACTGTGTTCTTTGCCTTTAGGATGACTTGTAATTTTTTTTTTTCTTTTTGATCGTCATACATGATGTACTAGTTAAAAGGAATCGTTGAAAATAGGCTTTTAGTATGTGATGGAAAGGTGTGGGGATAGGAAGAATAGCTCTCAGTTTTTTAGTAAGCCTGTGTCCCTGGGCTGTGGCAGTTTTTTCTCCTTGTTAGATGAAATGTGATGACTGGAGTGGACTGGATTTGGATATTTCCCTTCTCACAGGTCAGTGGGCTCTAATAGAAGGCTTGCAGGTTAAGTGGATTAAATAGTTTCTTCTGAGAGTAGACTTAGTTAAGAAGAACAGAATGTCCTGGTATATTTTAAAATCGTTCCTTTTTCCCCTCTCCCTGATATTTACCGTGAGAACTTGGTCGATCTCCTGGAGGTAAAATTCACAAAAGTGTAGGGGCCCGTGATGACTGGGTCCTCCTGTAATTTTTTATCTCTCAGATTTTCACACTGAACCTCTAGCATTTCATTGATTATAGTTTAAGTTTCCCTAAGTCAGCGGTGGTTCCTATGGATGTTTGCACTCACGGGTTTCTGCTGTGGGAAGTTATGATTCTCTGTGTTCACCTACAGTCCCTCCAAGGCGGTGGTTAACTTTCTGTTTATTGTTAGGACAGAGCAGTGTTCTTCAGGTTCTTACGTGCTGGACTGGATACTGGAAGTGAGACTGGATTCTGATAGGTTTTGAAAGGAGAGAGAAAGGAATTGCTGTTGGATTGCATGTGGAGTGGGGAAGAAAGGGTATAATTGGGCTTTAACTCCCAAGTTTTATGGCCTGAACATCCAGAAAGGTGAAGTTTTTGTTTACCTGATGGGTAAGAATGCAGTCATGTGGATTTGTGTATTAAATTAAAGATGGCTTATTAATCCTAGAAATAGAGGTATGAGTAAACAGTTGTATATATGTAAGTCTAGATTGTAGAATAGAAAATTGGGCTGGAGGTATAAATTTGGTGGTGTACCATCACATGGGTAGAATTTAAAGCCATGAGAGTGATAGATCACTCCATGTATAGAGAAGAGATTTAAGTGCTGAGTACTGGGGAGCTTTCATGTGTAGAGATGGATAAGATGAGGAGGAACCAACAAAGATTAAGAAGGAATAGTGAAATAAGGAGTGAACCACGAGAGAATGGTATCCTAGAATAGAACCCAAGTAAAGAAACTGTGAGGTTCCGGGGATCCTGGGTGGCTCAGATGGTTAAATGTCTAACTTCGGCTCGAGTCATGATCTCAGAGTTTGTGAGTTCAAGCCCCGCATCGGGCTCCGTGCTGACAGCCTGGAGCCTGGAGCTTGCTTTGGGTTCTGTCTCCCTCTCTCTGCCCCTCCCCTGCTCAGTCTCTGTCTCTGTCTGTCTGTCTCTTTCTCTCAAAAATGAATAAACATTAAAAAAAATTAAAATGTGAGGTTCCTTGGTATAGTAGAGTGAGGATGAATTTGGGAGCCTGCTAGGCCTGATTTAACTACTTAAGCTAGCTGTACATTTCTTGGTATCTCAGAGCCATGCTTTACATAGATGTAAAACATCTAGCCTAACACCTATTTGCTTAGTAGGTAATCAATAATTTCAGAAACACATTGGCCGAATCAGTGAAGTTAATCTGTGGTTAATAGTATCTAAGAAGGAGTACGTAGAATATTCTCACAGGCCTAAGATATAAGTTTTTTCTAATACATAAAATTGGTATCACATTGCATCTGAGTGCCAAAATTAAGTTATTGTATTAAGTAGACAGAGTAATCTGGGTGAAGTTGAAAGTACTATGAAATAATCTTTTTAGGATTTATTTCACTGTCATACATAAAGACCTTTGAAGAAAAATTGTGGCAATGTAGTTTCTGTTTTATGTTTTTTCCTGTAGCTAAAAATGCAGTAATTTGTATCAGTGTTCACATTTATAGAGGAAAATATTATGAAGAATACTATGGGTACTTAGTTGAGTCTTCAACATGAAAAAAATTTTAATTTGTAATTATTTTCTCTATAAAGGTATCGCAAATGAATCTAAAAAATTATACGGAGCACAGTTCCACCCTGAAGTTGGCCTTACAGAAAATGGGAAAGTAATACTGAAGAACTTCCTCTATGATATAGCTGGGTGCAGTGGGACCTTCACTGTGCAGAACAGAGAACTTGAGTGCATTCGAGAGATCAAAGAGAGAGTAGGCACATCAAAAGTTTTGGTAAGGAATTTACATCTGGAAGTCTATAAATTTACATCAATAATGTTAGAACTCAGAGCTGGCTTCGTCACCATAGCCCTTAAATGTTGACTGGGTGATCAGTGCTTTGTGAGTTGCGCTGGTTAAGAGTGCTTTTTCAATTACCATACATACTTGTGCTAAAAACAGTGTTTTTAAAGGTGATGATTTAAGCTGATAGTTTTTATTTTATTTTTTTCTCACTCAATTTGATTTTTCTTTTAATTTCACCTTGTAGGTTTTACTCAGTGGTGGAGTTGACTCAACAGTTTGTACAGCTTTGCTGAATCGTGCTTTGAACCAAGATCAAGTCATTGCCGTGCACATTGATAATGGCTTTATGAGAAAACGAGAAAGCCAGTCTGTAGAAGAGGCCCTCAAAAAGCTTGGCATTCAGGTCAAAGGTATTGATGAACCCCAGAAGAGTTAATATATATGTGAGGATTTATTTAACAAATCAAACTAGCCTTATGGTTTGAGTGAGCTTATTGCCTTAACCAAGTACAGGTTTCCCAGTAAGCTTATAGTTATGTTTTTTACTTTTACATTATAATTGCATGGTTCAAGAAGGTTCCCAGTATAAATTTTAAAACTTGATTATTCCTAATGTTATATACAGATAACTAAAATTCCAGCTACCATTTTGTTCTCTTCTGTTCATTTATCTTTTTGACTTATCTTTTCCCATCCATAATATTATTTATGGATGAGAATTTCCAAATTTTCCTACAAGTATGGATGTACAGATTATTTTACGAACTGAAAAGCTTATACAGAGGAGTGAAGAGTCTATAGTCACCTTTTTTTCCTAGTTTTATTGAGAAATAATTGATATGCATCACTGTATAAGACTATAGCATGATGATTTGATTTTATATACATTTTGAAAGGATTATCACAGTAGTTCCAGTTTACATCCATCTTCTCATATAGGGACAATAAAATGGAAAAAATTTGTATGACGTGAACTCTAGGATTTACTTTTTTAACTATTCTGTGTATTAGTTAGCAGTATTAGCTATAATGGTCATGTTGTACAGTATAGTCTTAGTACTTATTCATCTTGTAACTGGAAGTTTGTATCTTTTAACCACCTTCCTCCAATTCCCCTTCTTCCCACCCTCCACTTCTGATAGTAAGTCTGATCTCTTTTTCTATGAGATTGTTTTTTTTAGATTCTACATATAAGTGAGATCATATAGTATTTGTTTTTCTCTGACTTATTTGTCTTAACATAATACCTTTAAGGTCCATGCATGTTATCACACATGGTAGGATTTCCTTGTTTTTTTATGGATGAATAATTTTCCATTGTATATATACACCACATCTTTTTTCACCCATTGATGACACTTAGGTTGTCTCCATATCTTAACTGTTGGAAATAATGCTGCTGTGAACATGGGAATGCAGGTATCTTTTTGAGCGCTTCCATTTCCTTTGGATATATTCCCAGAAGTGGAATTGCTGGATCACATGGTAGTTTTATTTTTAATTTTTTGAGGATCCTCCAAACTCTTCTATAGTGGCTGTACCAATTTATAATCCCACCACCATTGCACAAGGATTCCGTTTTCTCTACATCCTCGCATTTGCTATCTCTTTTTGATGATGGTCATTCTGACAGGAATGAGGTGATACGATACCTCATTCTAGTTTTAATTAGCATTTATCTAATAGCTAGTGATATTGAGCTTGTTTCTGTGTATCTGTCGGCCTTTTGTATATCTTCTTTGGAGAAATGTCTGTTCAGATCCTCTGTCCATTTTTTGATTGGTTTTCTTGTGTTTTTGCTGTTGAGTTGTAGAAGTTCTTTATATATTTTGGCTATTAACCCCTTATCAGATACATGGTTGCAAACATTTTTTCCCATTCTGTAGGTTGTCTTTTTTTTTTTTTTAATGTTTATTTATTTTGAGATAGAGACTGAGCACAAGCTGGGGAAGGGTAGAGAAAGAGAGAGGGGAAGAGAGAGAATTCCAAACAGCGGAGAATCTCCGCTCAACATGGAGCCAAGCCCCAGGGCCCGATCTCATGACCACAAGATAATGACCTGAGCCAAAATCAAGAATCAGATGCTTAACTGACCGAGCCACCCAGACACCCCTGTAGGTTGTCTTTTTACTTTATAGATGGGTTTCTTTTGCTGTGCAGAAATTCTTTAGTTGGATGTAGTCCCACTTGTTCATTTTTTTTTATCTGTTGCTTGTGCTTTAAGGGTCCTGTCCAAAAATTCATTACCAAGACCCATGCCAAGGAACTTTATTTCTGTATTTTCTTCTAGGACTTTCATGGTTTCAGATCTTATGTTTAGGTTTTTAATCTGTGTTAACTTTTCTTAGCAGTAAAAGGTAGGGATCCAGTTTCATTCTTTTACATTTATATATTCCATCACCATTTATTCCATCACCATTTATTGAACAGACTGTCTTTTCTGTTTTGAATATCATTGGCTCCCTTATCAAATATTAGTTGACTCTGTATGCTTGGGTTTATTTCTGGGCTCTTGATTCTGTCCCATTTGTTTGTCTTGTTTATGCCAATACCATACTGGTTGGATGATTATAGTTTTATAGTATAGCTAGAAATCAGGAAGTGTGATACTTCCTGCTTTCTTCTTCTTAGGATTTTTTTAGCTATTTGGGGTCTTTGTGGTTACATTATGTGGTTACACTATATTTTAGGAGTGTTTTTTCTATTTCTGTTTAAAAAAATCATATTGGATTCTTGGTAGGGATTGCATTGAAGCTGTAGATGGCTTTTGGTAGTATTGACATTTTAACAGTATTTTTCTAATCCAGTTATCCATTATTTTCCATTTATTTGTATCTTCTTTGATTTCTTACATCAACATTTTGTAGATTTCATAGTGGAAATTTTTCACTTTCTTAGTTAAATTTATAAGTATTGTTTTTGATACTGTTGTAAATGGGATTGATTTCCGTATTTCTTTTTTTTTTTTGGAAAATTTGTTGTTAATGTATATAGAAGTACTACCAGTTTTTATATGTTAGTTTTGTGTCTTGCAACTTTACTGAGTTCATTGATCAGATGTAACAGTTTTTTGGTTGAGTCTTTAGAGTTTTCTCAGTATAAAGTGTCATCTGCAAATCCAGACAGTTTGATTTCTTTCCTTTCCAATTCTGATATCTTTTATTTCCTTTTCTTGCCTGATTTTTCTAGCTACTACTTAAGTACTTATGTAGTACTTATGTTGAATAGGATTGATGAGGGTGGGGGCCCTTGTCTTTTTCCTGATCTTAGAGGGAAAGCTTAACTTGACACCATTAAGTATGATATAACTGTGGGCTTGTTGTATGTGGCCTTTATTATGGTGAGATAGGTTAACTCCTGTGCCTAATTTGTTAAGAGTATATAGTCACTTTAAATTTTATTTTTAAAATTTTTAAAATTTACATCCAGGTTAGTTAGCATAATGCTATAAAGATTTCAGGAACAGATCCCAGTGGTTCATTCCCTATGTAATAACACCCAGTGCTCATCCCAACAAGTGTCTTCCTTAATGCTCCTTGCCCATTTAGCCCAACCCCCACCCACAACCTCTCCAGTAACCTTCAGTTTGTTCTCTGTATTTGAGTCTCTTATGTTTTGTGTCCATCCCTGTTTTTATATTCTTTTTGCTTCCCTTCTCTATGATAATCTGTTTATCTTAAATTCCACATATGAGTGAAGTTATATGGTATTTGTCTTTCTCTGACTAATTTTGTTTAGCACAATACCCTCTAGTTCAACCATCCATGTAGTTGCAAATGGCAAGATTTCATTCTTTTTGATTGCCAAGTAATACTCTATTGTGTATATATACCACATCTTCTTTATTCATCTGTCGATGGATATTTGGGCTCTTTCCATACTTTGGCTGTTGTCGATAGTGCTGCTATAAACATTGGGGTGCATGTGTCCCTTCAAAACAGCATACCTGTATCCCTTGGATAAATACATAGTAGTGCAATTGCTGGGTCTTAGGATAGTTCTATTTTTAACTTTCTGAGGAACCTAGTCACTTTTTTTTTTTTAAGTCCATTAGTAAACTTCTTAGGTTTTTTTTCTAATAAAAAATTTTTTAAATGTTTATTTGTTTTGAGAGAGAGCAAGCAAGCACGCGCGTGTATGAGGGGGAGGGGCAGAGGAACAGGGAGACGCAGAATCTGAAGCAGGCTCCTGGCTCTGAGCTGTCAGCACAGAGCCGGACGCGGGGGCTGGAGATCATGAGATAGTGACTGAAGTCAGATGCTTAACTAACTGAGCCACCCAGGTGCCCCTAAACTTTTTAGGTTTTAACCGCATTTACATTTGTGGCTATCTTTAATACTTTAAAAAAAATTTTTTTAAATTATTTTTGAGAGAGAGCGAGCATGAACAGGGGAAGGGGTAGAGAGAGAGGGAGACAGAGAATCTGAAGCAGGCTCCAGGCTCTGAGCTGTCAGCACAGAGCACAACACGGGGCTTGAACCCATGAACTGTGAGATCATGACCTGAGCTGAAGTCAGAGGCTTAAGCAACTGAGACACCCAGGTGCCCCTATCTTTAATACTTTTTATTTTATTTATTTTTTTAATTTTTTAAATAAGATTTATTATTATTATTTTTTTTGACATTTATTTATTGTTGAGAGACAGACAGAGCATGAGCTGGGGAGAGGCAGAGAGAGGGGGGAGACACCGAATCCGAAGCAGGCTCCAGACTCCAGGTTCCGAGCTGTCAGCACAGAGCCTCACAAACTGTGTCTTGAATTCACAAACTGTGAGATCACAACCTTAGCCGAAGTCGGACACTTAACCGACTGAGCCACCCAGAGGCCCTCTTTAATACTTTTTAAACACAGGGTGTAATCAATAGTTACATTGAAATCAAGTCCATACTTTAATGATACAAACCATGCATATTGTTGAATTAGTTGGAATTGATGCCAGAAGGTTGAATGTAAAATGAAGACTTGTAGTTAAACACGAAGTGGAGTCTATTTCTTTGTCTTTTGAAACTTCACTAAAACAACATTACAGGCATAAAACAAATATAATGCCACAGGACAAGGAATAGAGGAGGTGATAGCAGTCTAATGGTGTAACAAAATTTGGAAGGTGGAAAGCAGATGGATAATGTGGATTTTCTCTGATAAGCTACTGGTCTTTAACCAGGATCGCTCACTAGCCAAGCTTTTTCCACAATCCTGAAATGGACCCTAGTAGTGTCTTCACATATTCCTATATTGTTGTGAAACGTGCAAGTAAGATATTTTAATGATTTGTAGTTAATTAAATTCATTTTGTCTTTCCACCCTAACCTGAACTTTATTTGATGGTGCCAAAGTGACTGCAGGCATTTTGGGATTAGGCTAAAAAAAAGTTGAGTTGGACACATTTGGTTTGGGTTTAGTGGCATATATATGATTTGTAATCATTTCTGTGTGTAGTTAAGTTTGTGTTAGCCATCCTAATATTAACTTGTGATTTAAAAAAATGCTTTATTATTCATTTTCTTTTTTAATTTTTTTTTAATGTTTACTTGTTTTTGAGAGATAGATAGAATGTGAGCAGGAAAGGGTTAGAGAGAGAGGGAGACACAGAATCAGAAGCAGGCTCCAGGCTCTGAACTGTTAGCACAGAGCCTGACATGGGGCTTGAACTCATGAACTGTGAGATCATAACCTGAGTCGAGGTCTGACGTTTAGCTGACTGAGCCACCCAGGCACTCCTCATTCTTTTTCTTGAAGGGAGCCTCCAAATTGTAAAAGTTTTATCCTCACAAAAACTTGCGTCTGCCCCTGGTAACTGATACAGTAGAATGGAGGACTCTAAAACTTCAGGATGAATGTAAGGGGAGGAAGCTAACAAAGGCGAGACTTGTGGGGAGGCTCAGGATTAGACTTCCCTGTGTGGTGTGGTTCTCTGGGTAGTGCTAAAACAGATTGGTTGAAAATCTGAGAACGAGGTCCTTTTCCTTAACACAGGAATAAACTGCTGCTATTCCTCTGCATCAGAAGACTGGACTCATTCTCTAGAAAAGCTAAATAAAAGACACTTTAGATTTGGGCATATCAATTCCAGGCATAGTTGAGGATAGAAATAAGATTCTACATAGAAACAGTAAGATTAGGCAAAAATCTGTATACTGAATGGCTACTCAACTCTCCTTGCCACTTTCTATGTTCTGTTATCAGAATGCTGAAAGGAGATTGGGAGTGTCTTTTGGGGGTAATTGACCAGTTTAAAAGAAAGAGATAAAATTTCACAGCCGTGTCCCAGTGAAACAGCCAGCTGTATTTCAGTGAAGCTCACCAGTGGTTCGGCCTTACTACCAAATAGAGATCTTAGTCAATTTTTAAGTAGCTTGCTCTTTAAAAATAAAAGGACAGCCATATATTCCTACATATATATTGATAAACATCAATTTTTCAAGAGACTAGTTAATTCAGTGTGCAATTCTGAGGACTTTGATCCCTATATGTGAATCACTGCTTTTGGTTCCCTTGGGGTTATCCTTCCTTCTTTAGCTTCTCCTTGTTCTGGTGGGGCATTGAATACAGGGAAAGCAGCCAGCATAATTTATAATGTCACGGCCTTAGGTTATTAAATGCCACAGGATTCTCAAAATAACAAAATTTAAAGAGTGCCTGTGTCTGGACACTGTTAATCGTGGTTTGTTGGTAGTTCTGTAAGATGGAGGCAAGGTAAGTGGTGATCAAAAGATCCACCTAGGTTTTCTTTCTGTAGTTTGACCTGTTATTTATGTTTTTAAAAATGTTCTATTTTAAAATGTGCTTCTCCCCTCTCCTTCAGTGATAAATGCTGCTCATTCTTTCTACAACGGAACAACAACTCTACCAATATCAGATGAAGATAGAACTCCACGAAAAAGAATTAGCAAAACGTTAAATATGACTACAAGTCCTGAAGAGAAAAGAAAGATTATTGGAGATACTTTTGTTAAGGTACCTTTTTTAATATCCACATTGTATACTATTTTTGGTATGAATTTTAGTATTTGTTTTTCCTTGTTATTGTATCAAATAACCAAGTTTACTACTTAACTTTATTCCTTTTTTAGGTTAAGAATTTTAATGTATGTTGCTGTTATACTGACTGGTAAAAACAAATGTTTTAGAAAACATGTATACTTGTGTTGCCAGGCTATTATTTTAACTATTTAAGAATAGATGTTTTCAATTGATATTAGACGTTAGTTCTTTGGATATTTCAGTGGCTACTTTTCAGGCTGTTGAATGTTTGCATAACTTTTTGAATCTTTCTAAACTATATGTTCTTAATTTACTTTTGGGAGTTGGTATGGATTTTATCTCTTGGTCAGGATTGCAAAAGGACTCTGAGAAATCTTGCTGAAAGTATAAAAAAGACTGCTACCTTTTAAAAAGATTTGTCTCTTAAAAGGCTGTTTTACTCCTCTTGGTAATAGATTGCCAATGAAGTGATTGGAGAAATGAACCTGAAACCAGAGGAGGTTTTCCTTGCCCAAGGTACTTTACGGCCTGATTTAATTGAAAGTGCTTCCCTTGTTGCAAGTGGCAAAGCTGAACTCATCAAAACCCATCACAATGACACAGAGCTTATCAGAAAATTGAGAGAAGAGGTAAGAGCTTTATGAGAACTTTACCATAAAGCCTTTCTCCCTCTCCCTCATCCTTCCCTGAACTATTTTTAATTGTACAGCTCAGTAATGTTAAGTATATTTGCATTGTTGTGAGACAGAGCTCCGTAACGTTTTTCATCTTGTAAAACTGAAACTTTATATACCCACTGAACAACAGCTACCCTCCTCTTCCTCTTCCCAACACCTGGTAATCACCATTCTACTTTCCATAAATGTGACTACTTTAGATATTCCATATAAGTGAAATCATACAGTATATGTCTTTTTGTGACTGGCTTATTTCATTTAGCTTACGTCCTCAGGGTTCATCCGTGTTGTAGCATGTGACAGGATTTCCTTCCTTTTTAAGGCTAAATAATATTTATATTTTATTGTATGTATACACATTTTCTTCATTTGTCTGTGGACATTTGGGTTGCTTCCACTTTTTGGCTATTGTGAATTGTGCTGCTATGAACATGAGTTGGCACATATCTCTTGGAGACCCTGCTTTCAGTAGTTTTAGCTGTATACAAGAAGTGCTGGATCATGGGAGCTCTGTTTTTTTTTTTTTTTTTAAAGATGTTATTTTTAAGTAATCTCTATCCCCAACATGGGGCTTGAACTTCTAACTCTAAAATCAAGAGTTGCATACTCTATTAAGTGAGCCAGCCAAGTACCCCATCATTCTTTTTTTAATTTTTAAAAGGAACTTCTTAATAGTTCATGTCAGTTACACCATATTATAATCCACCAACAGTGCACAAGTGTTCCTGTTATTCCCCCCGCTTTTTTTTTTTTGATAATTCACACTCATTAGGATGCCTATTATCTGTCTTTATTTTAGGCATTTTAGTGGATGTGAAGTGGTATCTCATTGTGATTTTGATTTGCATTTCCTTAATAACTAATGATGTTGAGCATCTTTTTATGTGCTTATTAGCCATTTGTATGTCTTATTAAGAGAAATATCCAATCTTTTTCACATTTTTTAAAAGTTTATTGATTTATTTTTTTTTTAAGTTTATTTATTCATTTTGAGAGAGAGTGACCAGGGAAGGGGCAGAGAGAGAATCCCAGGCTGACAGCACAGAACCCAGTTTGGGGCTTGAACTCATGAACCGTGAGATCATGACCTGAGCTGAAATTAAGAGTCAGACGTTTAACCAGTGGAGTCACGCAGGCACCCCAAAAGTTTATATTTGAGAGACAGCAAGCGAGCGAGCACATGAATGTGAGTAAGGGAGGGACAGAGAATCACAAGCAGGGCTCGATCGCACAAACTGTGAGATCATGACCTGAGCTTAAATCAAGAGTCAGACACTTAACTTACTGAGCCATCCAGGTTCCCCTGGATCTTCTGCACACTTATAATTGATTTGTCTTTTTTATTACTGAATTGTCAGTGTTCTTTATGCACTCTAATTATAGATCCTTTATCAGATATGATTAGGTTGTCTTTTCACTTACTTGATAGTATCATTTGGAGAGCTTTAATTTTGAAACACTAGTATGATTTTTTTGTTTTTAATTTAAAAAAAATTTTAATGTTTGTTTATTCTTGAGTGATAGAGACAGAGCATGAGCAGGAGAGAGGCAGAGAGAGAGGGAGATGCAGAATCTGAAGCAGGCTCCAAGCTGTCAGCAGCACAGAGCCTGATATGGGGCTCAAACTCACAAACTGTGAGATCGTGACCTGGGCCGAAGTCAGACGCCCAACTGACTGAGCCACCCAGATGCCCGTTAAATTTTTTTTTTAATGTTTATTTTTGAGAGCGAGTGACAGAGCATTGAGCGGGAGAGGGGCAGAGAGAGAGGGAGACACAGAATCCGAAGCAGGCTTCAGGCTCTGAGTTGTCAGCACAGAGCCCAACACAGGGGCTCATGAACTGTGGGATCATGACCTGAGCTGAAGTCGGATGCCCCTAGTGAGGGAACCAGGCGCCCTTAGTAAGATATTTTCTAATTGTCTTTTATTCTAATGAGAACTAGGTCAGAGACGGTGGGTAGGACTGCTAAGGTAAAAGACAACAGGAAAGGCCAATAATTTGTTGCTCTTTATTTTCCATGTCATTTTGATTACTAATTTGTATTAATTGGCTTTCTCCCTCTGTAGGGAAAAGTAATAGAACCTCTGAAAGATTTTCATAAAGATGAAGTAAGAATTTTAGGCAGAGAACTTGGACTTCCAGAAGAGCTAGTTTCCAGGCATCCATTTCCAGGTAAAAAAAAAAAAAGAGTTGCTTGATTTGCCATTAGACTTTCATGTTGAAGAAAAATCAATTCAGACAATTTTGAAATAATTTTTTATCTCAGGGAATATGTAACTTTAGAGAAAGGGAAGGGTGGGTAGGGAATAAAATTCTTCTTAGTATCTATTTTATATACTTCATTTTCTTACATAATCATTTTCCATTGTATTTGTATATATATTACACCAGCCCGGTGAGTCTGCCCTATGATGTTGCCATCAGATGAGAAAAACAAGGCATAGAAATAATTTAATAGCATTGCCACACAAGAGTTGGGACTTACATGTTCTTTCTACTATACCATGATGTATTCCATGGAAGACCAGGTTAAAATGTGGTTCTCTGAAATCCAAATTCTATGGTTGAATTGTCTGAATGGATGAATTACTTCTTTGCATAGTGCTGTATGTAACTAATCCATGAACAAATAAAAAGTACATTTAAATAGCCATTTGCTGCTGTCATATAGAAAAATAACTAATTAGAGGTATTTAAATTTAGGACTGAGAGTCTTAAACTGTTTTTGTTATAAGTTCGTGAGCTTGGGTAAGTCTTGTTCATCAGTTTCTGGATTTTGTAATAGTTATTAGGTGATGAGTTACAAATTAGGTGATGAGTTACAAGAATGGTCTAATTAAATTAAAAAACATAGTAAAGGTTAACATTTCTTAAATACTAGTATGTGCTAGGCATTCTGCTAATTAACTTACACATATTGTCTCATTTGATCCTCACAATAGAAACTACCATTATTCTCTTTCATAGAGGAGGAAATTTTAGGGGCAGAGCCTAATTTGCCAAAAGTTAATGTAGATTCGGTGTGGAGCCGGGATTCTAGCCCCGATGGCCTCACCTTAGAACTTGTACTCTTAAATACCATGTTGGTCCCATAAACAGTTTTACAGAGGTATAACTCATGTGGTAATTAGTGTTGTTTGTGTCAATAAACTTCAAATCTAGGAATTCAGGATGTTCAATTCCTAACCTGTGTGTTGGCAAAGGATTATGTATGAATGTAATGAAGGGAGGCCAAGTGGTCCTGTGTCCTTGGTTATCATTTCATTAGATTCACTTGGCTTTTTTTTTTTTTTTAAGTTTATTTATTTTTGAGAGAGAGCACACAAGCAGTGGCAGAGAGAGAGAATCCCAAACAGACTCCTCACTGATAGCACAGAGCCTGACCCAGGGCTTGAAGAACCCATGAACTGTGAGATTATGACCTGAGCTGAGATGAAGAGTTGGATGCTTAACTGACTGAGCCACCCACGCGCCCCATAGATTCACTTGACTTTTAAAAATTTATTATATATATTGGGGTTTTTTTTATTATGTAAGATTTCTTCAGTAAAAAATACTGTGCTGCTCTAAAAAATTAGACATACCACTTACCTTAAAATAAGCTGTTTATTCTACAGATGAAGAATGAAGCTGAGGAATTAATGGAACATGGCTAAGGTTTTGTCTATAACCAGGCGTTTCAAGGGATGCCTTTTCTGTTTTTTTTTTTAATGTCTTTATTATTTTTATTGCGGGGGGAGGGGCAGAGAGAGAGAGAGAGAGAGAGAGGGAGACACAGAATCTGAAGCAGGCCCCAGGCTCCGAGCTGTCAGCACAGAGCCCAGCGCGGGGCTCAAACCCACGGCCTGTGAGATCATGACCTAAGCCGGAGTCAGACGCTTAACCGACTGAGCCACCCAGGTGCCCCTTTTCTGTTCTCACAGTGAAGAAACAAAATCCATTTTTCTTAGATCCCTGCATACCTTGTTTTTATCCTTTTAAATATTTGATGAAATAGAAATACCAGTTCAACGTTTTTGTAGTTAAACAAAACACTCTGTTGTACTTTTTTTTTTTTTTTTAAAACAGCATACTCTTCTTCCTAAAATTAGATTGGTAGTTGGACCTGGGTGATGAATAATAAGGTGGCTCATTATACAGTACTCTTTACTTTTGTATGTTTAAATTTTTTTTTAATAAGTTTAAAAAAGATTGGCACATATATTGTGAATTAAAAGTTTTCATTGGAGATTATTTTGACAATACGCAGACTATCAAAAATAGATAAAAATCCTTGATATGAAGAGAACTAAAGCATTCTAAAAAATGATGAGTTGGATGGGAAATTAATAGTCACATTTGAAATTAAACACTTTAAAAAACTTAGTGTGGTTCTATGTCAATTATAATTCAGTAAAGTTGGAAAAAACTTACAATGACCAATGGATTTTAATTTTTGAAAGGATTTTATATTGGAAACTGATATTTTTATATTAAATTTTTATATAAATATAATTTATATTAAATACCATTGTTACTACTCTCTTTAGGTCCTGGGTTGGCAATCAGAGTAATATGTGCTGAAGAACCTTATATTTGTAAGGACTTTCCTGAAACCAACAATATTTTGAAAATAGTAGCTGATTTTTCTGCAAGTGTTAAGAAGGTAATAATTTGCATTGAGTTTATATACTGTAGGAGTTTTAAATAGACACAGCTAATCGATACAAGGAAATGAATGGATTCTCGCAGTACTCTGGTATTTACAGTGAATTTATTAGTTTCATTTTTTGAAAATTCAGAGTAATTTAACATATTAAGTGACTCTAAAGAGAATATTCTACAGAGACTCTCAAATGCAGACTTTCTGTTCGACCATACAACAGATTAGATAACTTGAATCACTAAAAATGCTAGATATGAAAGAGTGTTTAAAAATGTTTCATACACAGTACAAGAAAATAAGGGAAACCTTTTTACCTCCAAACTGAGAATAAGTCTCCTAGTCCTTCTGTAGATTTGGTGCCTAAATTTGTATCTGTGTGGTCTGAAAAACTGCAGGCTAAGAATTCAGATTTAAAGTGAAGCTTGATTGCTCGTGCTTCCAGGTGTCAGGCTTAGCAAAAATACTCTTTGCGGTGTCTTCAACCAGCCCTTAAAAGATTCCTGCATATATTTTCAACAAATATATACGAACTTAAAACTTAAAAAAATTGCGAAGTATGTACAGAAGTAAGGCAACATGAATGAGAACTAGTGGAAATAACTAGCAGAACAAGTTATCTAACAACAAACATCTAAAACACTGTTCAGATACTGGTGTTGGTAGATAGTGTGAAGTATGTAGAATTAAAAGAAGCACAGAATAATAAGAAAAAGGTATATGATAAATGACTGGGCAACTCTGAAAAAAAATTAGGTTCTAGGAATGAAAATAAAATTAAAAACAGCTAAAGAAAGAAGTAATGAACTCAAGGACAGATGTTAAGAAATCGTCCAGAAATTAGAACAGAGTATCAAAGAGAGAATACGGATAGAAGAGGTTAAAATAGAATGAGAGGGTCAACTTTAACATATGTTCAGGAGGAGATAATAGAAGTATTTGAATTCTTCCACACTGGTGGAAGACACCATGCCTCAGTATCAGGAACTGTAACTCATCTCAATTAGAAAAATGGGAAGAAAACTTGACACCTAGTAGACATATCTAGTAAAATAGCAGTCTCCCAAACACAAAGCAGCTGCAGAGAAAGATTGATTACCCTTAGAAGGAAAGACTTGGGCTGAAAGTAATGGTAACAGCAAGAGGATTTCACAGTGCCAAGAGAAAATAATGGTGAATAGTGAACAGACGAACTGTCTTCTAAGAACTAGGGCAAACTAAAGACATTTTTAGATAAACAGAATTTACCACTAACAGTCTGTTACTTAAGGAACTAAAGGCATTGCTTCTCAACCTGAAATAAACATGGGCTGTATAATAAAAATAATGATCTCTAATTTTTGTTGTTTGTTTAAAGATATTATAACAGTATACATCTAAAATAGCATATAAGACCCAGGGATTTGAATTAAAGCATTCAAAGATGCTTGTATTGTTCGCTAGGAGGACAGAGAGATTGATTCTCTTTTGTTAAGTATCCATGTAACACTTAAGGGGAACTGCTAAAAGAATAAAAGTACAGGAGTTAACTTCAAAACCAGTAGAAGGGAAATAAATGAGGTGAGAGAAATAGTTTAGAAGAATGTAAAAAAGGAGAAAGAGGACAAATGGAAACTACTAAATAAAATGGTAGAATGAAATCCAACCATGTTCTTAACCCACAGTTAATTAAAAGGACTAACATCTCTAGTTATGGTATAAATTGTCAAACTAGATTGAGAAGTAAAATCTAATTATAGTTTGTTTACTTAGAGATAGGAGTGAGACTAAAAGAATGAAGGAGGATATACCAGGCAGATACACCCAAAAAAGGAAGTGGGTGGAGATAATATTAACTTTAGACAAAAGTAACTATGGTAAAAAATTTTAATATGAGGAAAAAGTTTGAGTCATGTGAGATGTGTCCCTTGCTGATGATGAAGATTAAATCCTCAAAGTATATAATCTGTATTTCTTACCCTCATACTTAACTTTTCACAGCCCTGGCCCTTAGGAGGGAAATTCTGATATACTGTATAGCACACACAAGTCAAAGAGAAATATCAAATAGGATATATTGCTGTAAACCACTAAGTGTAGATACACAAGAGAGTAATAGATGCCAGAAGAATACCTTATTTCTTGAAACCTTCAGAAATAATCTCTTTTGGTTTTCTCAGCCACATACACTATTACAAAGAGTCAAAGCTTGTACAACAGAAGAGGATCAGGAGAAGCTGATGCAGATTACAAGTATGCATTCATTGAACGCTTTCCTGCTGCCAATTAAAACTGTAGGTGTGCAGGTGAGTTGTGTGGATCCATTGATCTGTGACATAATTTTCTGCAGTTTGTTCTTTCCATTGATACTGAAATAGAATGACCTAGGGAAATGAAATATGAAACTAAGTATATACATCAAATTTAGAAATGTAGATGTTTATGGAGTAAGTAAGGCTATAAGAAGTAAAAATTCAGGCTGAGATTTTGTAGTTTAGGAACATCTGTCATCTGCAACCAAAAGTAAAACTTCGAACAGTGATTTGCTATCCGATTGGCTGGCTGGCTTCTGCCTTGAAGTGCAGGTACCAGAAAGTCATGCTGTCATGTATGCTTCTTGGTGTGGAAATGTGCTGTGGCTTTAGAAGTCTTTAAGTGCGAGAAGGCGATGAGCATGTTACACTATTTAGGTCTTGCTCTCAGCTTGTGTATTCCTTAAACCAGTGCTCTCTGCCTCTTCAACATGTTCTCTCTCTCTTAGCTGTGATCATGTACATTTTTATATTTATTCTTTCTAATTGTAAAAGCGTAGAAGGATAATATAGTTTTCACTTTTATTTTTTTAATGTTTGCTTATTTATTTATTTATTTATGTTTTTGGAGAGAGAGTGAGCAAGCAGGGGAGAGGCAGAGAGAGAGGGAGAGAGCAAGAATTCCAAGCAGGCTCCACACTGGAGGCACAGAGCCTGACTCGGGGCTTGAACTCATGAACTGTGAGATCATGACCTGAGCTGAATTCAGGAGTCAGACACCTAACAGACTGAGCTACCAGGTGCTCCTAGTTTTCACTTTTAAAATGCTACTTATAAATAGATTCTACTAAGTTCCCCTTTTTATGATCCTCAAGTGGGTTTCTGGGGAAAAGTTTGGGAGGGGAGGGTAGAGGGAAGTTTCTTTTCTGTTAGGGTTTATGGTTAAATGAGAAGTAGAAAAGGTGTCAGTAGTTCAACTAAAAATGGTATGAGTGCCAGTTTTGGGGCCATTTATGTATGGAAAGAAATTAACTCTGTTTTATAGATTATTCATCTAAAACTTAGTAAGTATACTTTTTATGAAGTAGATGAATCTGAATCATCAGTTTAAATTTCTTATTCTCTTGAATCCGTGTAGCTCTGTCTGTAAATGAGACAAAATGTATTGTTGCCTTTCGAATGTTTTAGTTCATTGAAGTGATTGGTCCAGTTATTTTGAACTTATTCTCTCACCCCCCTTGTTCCCTCTTTCCCCTCTTTTTTAAAGGCTATATGTATAAGCTATGTATATATTTTTTAAAAATCATTATTAAAATAATCCTTTCTGGAATTGTAGAAATAATTTTCCTACCACGGTCTTTGGTTGTCTTACCATATACAGATTCATTTTTTTTTAATGTTTATTTTTGAAGGAGAGAGAGCAGGGGAGGGGCAGAGAGAGAGGGAGACAGAGGACCCAAAGCAGACTACAGTCTCTGAGCTGTCAGCACAGAGCCTGATGTAGGTCTTGAACTCACAAACTGCGAGATCATGATCTGAGCCAAAGTTGGATGCTTAACCGACTGAGCCACCCAGGTGCCCTGACAGATTCATTTTGAAATTTATGTTTGATACTTCAGGCAGCTGTTGGCCCTACTATAAAAAAAAATAGAAGAACAGACAAGTTATTTGATTTGTAAAAGTTTTTCCAGTCGTAAGTAGATCTCTTACAGAGAATTTCTGTCTTTATATACTAACTCCTGCTATGCAGGAAAATGAATTAGTTCCCTACTCCTGTTTTTTAAGCATTATAGATAATAATGTTAGATGAATAAATGTTTGAGGCAGTTTGTTGGATGAATTCCTTTTTAAAAATGAAGTTTATTCAGGTTCCGCTGCTTTTTCCGTCAAAATAAAAGTTTCTTTTGTTAGATATCTTACTTTATTTTTGTGTTTTATGCTTTTGAAGGTGAAACCCTTGGAAGACTAGATAAAAATCATAATTCATGGTTACTACATCAATGAAGTTTATTTTCTAAATACCAAAATGAACCATACTTGTAAAAAAACAAAAAAAGTCAAAATGCAGTACATTAGAAATTTCCCCTCCTCCTATTCTCTAGTTGCATTGTATGCATCCTTATAGAAACATTTATTTTAAAAAGAAAGTAAAAGGGAATTACAGGTGCACATTGTCACCTTTTTCCCTTTAACTTGACATTATGGTCTTATTACATGTCATTACAAGTAGATTATGATTATAAAACATTTTTAGAAATGTTTGTTTATTTTGGAGAGAGCAGGAGCAGGGGAGGTGCAGAGAGGTGGACAGAGGATCCAAAGCAGTCTCTGCACTGACAGTGGAGAGTCCAGTGCGGGACTCGAACTCATGAACTATGAGATCATGACCTGAGCCAAAGTCGGACACTCAACCGACTGAGCCATGCAGGTGCCCCAGGTAGATGATTATTCTTAACTATTGCCTTGTATTCCATGTATGGACATAACCATAATTTAGTCATTCCCCTACCAGTGGACATTTAAACTATTTCAGTTTTTCATTATTATAGGTATTTCAGCAAGTATTATCGTAATTTTTAGGCAGTTATTCATGCTTCTATAAGATCATGTTTTGGATTAAAGAGCATGCACATTTTGAACTTTGATAGATACTATCAAATTAGCATTCATGTAGTCAGAATTCTCATATTCTCAGTATACTGACAGGTAGGTAGCTGACGAATCTTTTTAAACTGTTTATTTTAGTTTAAATTTTTTAAAGTTTTGTTTATTTTTTTAGTAATCTCTACACCCAACATGGGGCTCGAAGTCAACGACTCTGAGATCAAGAGTCACACACTCTTCTGACTGAGCCAGCCAGGTGCCCCTTAATTCTTTTTAACTTTTCTTGAATTTTATTTATTTTGAGAGAGAGCAAGAGTGTACAGGTGAGGGTCAGAGGGAGAGAGAAAATCCCAAGCAGGCTCTTCCACGCTGACAGCAGAGAACCTGATGTGGGGCTCAAACCCATGAACCGTGAGATCATTATCTGAGTTGAAACCAAGAGTCGGATGCTCAGCCCAGTGGCTCAGTCAGTTGAGTGAGTTGAGTGTCCAACTCTTGATTTTGGCTCATGTCCTGATCCCAGGGTCCCAGCCCACATCAGGCTGTGTGCTGAGTGTGGAACCTGCTTAAGATTCATATTCTCCCTCCCTCTCCCCCCCTCCCCCATACCTCCTCTGCTTTTCTCCCCCCCTTGTGTGCACATGCTTGCTCTCTCCCTTTCTCTTTAAAATAAAATTTAAAAAAATATTTAAAATAAAAAGCAAATTACTTTCCTTAAAAAGGACAGATGAAAAGGGAATCAATATTATGTTTTATTCATTTATTTTTAAATTGATTTTCTTAGTTCATTTTTAAAGAAATTGATAGTAAATGTTTAAGAGATTATTTTTTTATCTCTGACTTAGTAATGCTTTATCCACCTAATAAATGGGCAGATTTTTTTAATGGTTTTTTTTTGGGGGGGGGTATAGTTGACACACAATATTATGTTATTTTCAGGTGTACAGCATAGTGATTCAACTTCTCTATATGCTATGCTATGCTCACCACAAATGTAGCTACTATTTGTCACCTTATATCCCTATAATAATATCATTGACTATATTCCCTATGCTGGGCCTTTTATTCCTGTGACTTATACTTTCTAACTGGGAAGCTTGTGTCGCACTTCCCCTTCATCCATCTTGCCCTTCCTCCCACTACCCTTCCCTCTGGCAGTCAACAATTTGTTCCTGTATTTATAGGTCTGATTCTGCTGTCTATTTGATTTTCAGATTCCACATATGAGTGAAATCATATGGTATTTGTCTTTCTCAGGCAGACTTACTTTGCTCAGCAGAATAACCTCTAGTTTTATTCCCTGCACTCCACATACCCTCTAGGCCTATCCTTGTTTTGCAAATAGCAAAGTATCACTCTTTCTGGCTACATACGGTCTGTATTCTGTGTACGTGTGTGTGTGTGTGTGTGTGTGTGTGTACACGTACGTGTAGATACCACATCTTCCTTTTCCGTTTGTTTTTTAACGGACACTAAGGTTTCTTCCCTGTCTTGTTTTTTATTGTTTACTGTTTTTATTTTTATTGTAAAATAATGCCGCTGTAAACATAGAGGTGCATATCTTTTCATTATTATTTTTTTTTTAACTTTATAGTTTATTGTCAGGTTGGTTTCCATATAACACCCAGTGCTCTTCCCCACAAGTGACCTCCACCATGACCATCACCCCCCATTACCTTTCCCCCTTCCCCTTCCCCCCTCAGTTTGCTTTCAGGATTCAAGAGTCTCTCGTGTTTTGTCTCCCTCCCTCTCCCTAACTCTTTTTCCTCCTTCCCCTCCCCATGGTCCTCTGTTGGGTTTCTCCTGTTAGACCTATGAGTGCGAACATATGGTATCTGTCCTTCTCCGCCTGACTTATTTCGCTTAGCATGACACCCTCGAGGTCCATCCACTTTGCTACGAATGGCCAGATTT